>VXBJ01002637.1:510378-729765 GCA_013400055.1 Nycticryphes semicollaris | reverse complement strand
GGGGGGAAAGTTTATAGATTTGGAGTATGTTGATTATACTTTGCTAACCGGCTTTTGGTTTCTTACTGTGATTTTTCCATAACATTGGGACTTAGTCATGGTTATTTCCCCAACAGCACCACTGGAATAAGTTGAGAGCGTTCTCTTGTTATGCCTCATCCCCGAATCACAAAGCTTTCTCCTCTAGGGCCTCGTTCCCTGGTGATACTTATCCACCTCCATTCCCAGAACAGAATTCGTTTCAAAGAATATAAAAAAAGAAGGAACATTTTTAAAGGATAAAATTAAACATAAAAAGGGAAGATATACTCTGTTTATTCTTGCACCTTGCAATCCTAGATCAAGCTCTGAAGGTGGTTCACATATTGGTTATATAAAAGCAACTCTGAGTTACCGTATGGACTTTCAGAACATCAGTTATATATAAAAAAAAAGCAGTATTATCTTGCATTGCTGATGGTTTTCTCTGGACTTTGGGACGTTGTGGCTGCAGGGAAATAAGAAAAGTGCTGTGTGTTCTGCCTTTCTTTTCTTCATTTTTTTTTTAAACTACTTTTATCATCTCACGCAAGCCAAGAGTAACTGACCAAAGAGGCGTGTGCTGCTTTGGAAGGTCAAGCTGTGCTCAGGAAAATAAACTTTACATGTTTTCTCAGAAATAAAAGTATGTGATTTCAAGCTGTTTAAGAGCAGCGAATATTCACTTTGCTGGAATAGTTCTTGCATTGTTCTTCTGCTTTTTTTAAAATGAAGAATTTAATGTGGCAAACTCTCCCTTTTTTATCTTTAAGATCTGTACTACCCTTTTAACACCCAAGCTGCTGCTAGGTCCTGTTCTGTGCATTTCTGGCCTCTTGTTCTATTGATCTTGGATAATTTCTATGATCAATGTCACAGTTGTGGACATAAACAAAAATGTATGAGTATAGGTTACTAACATTGACATGGTTTTCAGAAAAGGTAAAATAAGTAAAAAGTAGAAAAAAAAAGTGACTTTTACTCATTTTTTTTCCACTCAGCAGTTCTTGTTTATTTTTGTAGACGATATACTTCAAAGGCATTGAAGCGGGGAAGGTTCCCTATTTCCCTCATGCAGACAGCATCATCTATGCCATTTCTACGTCAATATGCTTTCAGGCAGTAAGTGTGTTGGCTTCTAACAGAATATGACGTTCTTTTAAGTCAGATGTTGAATGAAACAAGGAGCACAGGGATACATGATACAGACAAGATGGTGTGATGTAGCGATTCCAGCGTGATGCTGTGAATCGGGGCTCCTGCCTCCTCTTTTGACGGCCACGGTGGGAAGATCATTTCTAGTTCTCAGATTTTCTCATGCGCTCCTGGTGGAATACATTATATAAAGCACTGAATTCTTTGGAAGGGATCTTAAAAAACATTGACCCAGAGGATGACCATAAATGTGTGGACTTTCATAAGCATATGAAAGAACTGTTTCTCAAGGAGACAAACAGTATTATTGTAATATTTTATGGGATTTTTTTAATCAACTGCAGGTTTTCACTTTCAGCTAACTTGAATTGAAGTTGCCCATTTGAAAAAATCTGCAAAAATTGGCAAGGAAACCTGAAACTTTATGTTCAAAACAAGCTGTAGTTACCATCTTTTGCACTTCCCAAGTCAGTTACATGCCTTCACCTTCAGTCCTTTTATCAGCTGCATCAAGTAGAAGAGCTTCTCTCCTGTGGTACCCAAATTACTCTTCTACTTCCATTTCCAGAACTGCTGCTGAAACATTCCACTGAGTGTTTTCTGGACCTCCATAATTACATATAAATTTTGTACCCCTCAATAAAGAGAATATGAAATGACCCTATAGCAGTCTTCTGCTGTCTCATGCTTAGCAGAACAGTTCCGCTCCTCGTCATCGTCATTGCTCCCATATATTTGGGAACATCTCTCCATATAGGATCGGAGCAAAACAATATGTTAAGTGCTTGGGGTGTGCCTGAAGGTCTACAGCGTTGAGATCTCCCAAATACTTACTGGCAAGGACCATGGTGGGAGACTGACCGAAACAAAGTTCATATGAGAAAATAACTAATTGGAACAGGGATCCAAGACTAGAAATAAATTACTAGGTGTAGGAGGGAGGAAGGAGAAGGACTTTAGCAACGGGATCCCACGCTGAGATGTTTGTAACTCACTGTATTCATAAGTGACCTGGAAAAGTAATGGAATAGAGAGAAGACAAGGATTCTAGTTATATAATATTATTTAAAATGTGTAATGTGAACTATAAAGGTGACTACAGTAAATAATAGATCACAAAACATAGACTGAGTGGAGGATAAAATAGCAGGTGAATTTGGCATCCACAAGTGCAAAATTGTGTATGTAGGAATAAAAGGATGAGTGTTGCTTTCTCTGCAATGAGAAGTTAGCTACCACCAGTTTTGAAAGATTGCCTTCTGGGAATTCCAGTCTGTGCTGGTTGTGGGTCACGTAGGGCATCAGGTTCAGTTTGTCTGCTGACCGTGCTGGACGTTGGCAGGTGATCACATCTGCTTTTGGTCCGTGGATCACGAAATGATTTGTACAAAACTAATAAAATATAAAAATACATATTTCCATAGCTATCCTTGCACGGGTTTTAGCAACATAATGTAGCAGATGAAGGTTTTGCCCGACGCTGTGGGCTGGCTCTGACGGAATGCTCTCCTTGCAGGCTGTCATGGAAGTCCAGAATCTCAGACCTTCGTACTGGAAATTTCTTTTACGACTAACGAACGGCAGGTATGTCACCCAGGGGTACGTTACGGTTCATCTCAATGCATCATTGATCACATTCAGCTTTCTGTGTCACTCCCGGCCGACAGCAGAACCATAGGAGTACATATGGGCTAATTTCCCGAATGTTTACTTTGCTTTTCAAATGGTTTCCAGTCCACTTGCAGCTCTTTGCCACTGAAGCATCATTGCAGGTTTGGTCTGGTGACGGGAGCAAAGACTTAAATCTAGTTAAGCCTATTTAGCGGGTGAGTGTTTTACTGGAAGGCCTTTTTTTATCTTTAGTTCACTTGGAAGGTGGAATGCTTTCAGATTTTAGTGGAATATGAAGGATCTGGTAAACAGCTTTACAGGTTGGAGAAATCACTTAGTGCGTACAGAGACTGACAACATGAGATTACTGCTTGTTTAAAAGAAACATCAGAGTGTTCCCCAGAAATACTTCGAAGGTTTAATACTTTTTTATAGGACGTCTATTTCAATTGGGAAGGGAATTTTTTTTCTCTTGGGAAACTAGTGAGAAATTTTCACTGATTATAACCATAAATTTGCACTCTTAATATTTTACTGAATATCTTTTCTCTCATTTTCTGTGGGGATATAAAACACTTACCTTTTAAAGTAGATTCTGCCTGCACTGATTTTTAAAAATAAGTTAAGTGAAGTGTACACTGTTTTACTGATGCAGGATGTGGCAGAAACAAGGCATCCAAATCTTGATGTAGATCAGTTCATGAATGGGATTGTAGAAGGTGACAGTGAAGGTGATTTGTCGTGACAGTGAGCTCTCCAGACTATAAAAATAGAAGTGAAATCCGAGGTTGGACCCTGGAGCAAGCACGCTGAACCTCCACTCCCCGTGGCACAGCACACCCTTAGCTGGACGTGAGGTGACTGGACATAGCTGGAAGCTTTCCATGGGATGCCTGGAAGCAGTCTGCAGGCATCCTCAGAGGCTGGACAAACATGATACGGGGGATGATGTCAGTGCAGATGTCCAATTTTGGCTGCATTTTTCCCTCTTGTGCTAATCTGAAGATTGCTTCAGTTGAAAGAGGAGGGAAAAGAAATTCTATTCTGCTCATTCATTTTATCGGAAATAAATCTCTGTAATAGTAATTTCAACACTCTCTTCTTAGAGTGATGTTTCACAGGTCTTTCACTCAACAACTTTGAAGACTAAACAGATGGAAATATATTGTAACACCCGTAAAATTGTTATTCAGACTTGGGCAGGCACGGCCAGTGTTTGCGAGGCTGGGATTTTGTGAAGTTAAAAGTAGAAGGGGGCTCCTTCCTTTTTTTTTCCACCAGTTGTGTTACCTCCACAAAGTGCTATGAATCAGATTTGTCAAATGCATTTTGTTGGGTTTTTTTAAAATCTCTGTTGCCCAAGACGAAAAAACAAGCAATCTCTAAACAATGCAGGCTGAAGCCTGTATTTCAAAGATGTGGGTAGTCTTTCATGGAGTGAAATAATTTTAATAATTTTATAAATAAATTAATAAATATTTTGCAAATAAATTGTAGTAATATTTTTTTTTCCAAAGTAAATCAATAACCCGTTGACTCTCATGTCTGTTCCTTTCAGATTTGCTCTCATGAACAGGAAAGTTTTAGATGTATTTGGTACTGAAGCATCTAAGAACTTCAAGGATTTCACACCTAAGCTTGACCCGAGATACACTGTTGTACCACCAGAGCTCCCGCTGGAGCGCTCTTGAAAGCAGCAGTACATCTTGTCATTGAATGTGATCAGCGTTTCGTCCTGGAAAGTTAATTAACTTAACAGTCGTATATATGGAGGAGGGCTTGGGCTCCACTTCAGTATTATTTCACTGAGAAATGCTTTTTACCAATCAAAAATACTGAAGCTTTGCAGGAAGGTGTGGCTTAGTGATTAAGTCCCTTCCATACACGGAAAATACTTGTGGATTGCTGTAGTTGGTTGACAGTATGGTAGGTTCCTGAATGAATTAAACAAATGAGTAATATATTTAGAGACGTAAAATATAAATATAATTATGCATAATTTCAAAAATTCTGTAGTTCATGACAGTAGAATATTTCTTGGTAAAACTAAAAGTAATTCTTAATTTACAAAGGAACAAAAATGGCATAGTTTAGGTCCAAAATTTTACCTGATCTTAAAACTATTGCAGTTGGGTGAAAAATGCCTCCTTGGCTTTCAAAATTGCCTCACTGATTTATCTCAGAAAAGCCACCGCCCCGTCATTAGTTAAAATTGCAGTTATTTGTATTTTTATGGTTGCAAAAGAAGGCATTCCTTAGGGGGGGGTTAAAAAAAAAAAAAAAACCAAAACAAAAGCATATTAATTCAGAAATCACATTCCAGGGCTGTAAATCCCCCTGCCGACAAGGATAAGGGAGAAGGGAAACCAGGCGGCGGCAGCGGTGGCTGCTGCGCCCTGAGGAGCCCCCGGGGTGTGGTGGCCGGGAGCTGCCAAGTGGAAAATGGCAAAACCGGCAGAGGAAGGAATGAAACGTTCCAGCCTCTGAGATGGTGCTGGAAACAGCAGACAGTTACAAAAATAAATAAAAAAAAAAAATAAAAAAAATCCCCCAAAATACACTGACATTAAATGTTTGTTTTGTTTGTCGAGCTGCAGCGGCAGCCGGCATTTCTTTAAGAAGAGAACTGACCCCTGAGGTAGGACTGTTACAGAAGGACAGTTTTTGATGATCATATTAATACTATTTTTGCCTTTACTTGGTGAAAAGTGGGTTTTCCGTCGGTCCACCAGACAGCCACCACTGGGACAGTCGCGTTAAATTTAATACGGTACCACACACAAATAACTACCTTCACAAATTCCATCTCATTTTTACCCTGCGAATTTCTGCTGGTAATAGTTTGTCTTCTAAAGCAAGACCTTGACAGGATAATTGCCTTTTTTTTTTTTTGCTTTTGGGGGAGCTTTTTTTTTTTTTCTTCCCAAGAATCCATTCAGGTGGTGCTGAATGTTGCTCATTACCCTAGAACTTCATGAAAAGGTGAACTATATTCACATTCAACTGAAAAGAGACGAGGTAAGCCAGGGAATGGAAATTGCAGTAGGTTGCAGGTATTTTAAAAAGAAAAAAGAAGAAGAAATAAGTGGTTTAGTGAAAGTCTTTGTCAGATGATATAAATTGGATTAACTAATAGAATCTTTGTCTTGTAACACTGTAATCCTACCCCAGCCTTAAGCATATTTTAATTCCCATTAGCTTAATTTCTTATTACTGAAATGCAGTAATTTTTATCAGCTTCACAGAAATGTCATGGAAATCGTACCAATCTGTGCACAAAATCTGCTTCTTCATCAGCTGCTGTAACAGTGAGGCTTTATCACTGTTACTAACGGTGCTTCATCCCCGAAAACAGCGGTTTCCCAAGTTAGTGTGAATACAGTTCTGCAAGCTGGTGTGTATGCAATATTTTATTGCTTGCAATATTATATTAAAATTCCTCAAAAGGAAATAAAAGTTAATTCAACAAAAACTTTAAAAGGAACGGTATAGGTTTGTAGTGTTTTTCCACTGGAATATGGTCTAAAATATTTGACCTTGTAAAGTCTGAGAAGTTATATATTTTAGGTAATATGCTAGAACTCACACACTATATTATGAAAACTTTCTAGTGTAACTATATACCATTCTCAAAGTTCAAGATATTTTATAGATGGATTAATTTTCTTCACTGGAATGACAATTGTGATTGTTTCTCTATTTGAGTTAAAAGAATTCCAAGTGCTACATCTCAGAAGCTAAACGACAGTTTTGTCCACGTTCTCTTGCTTCCAAAATTCACAGTCCTTGTTTTGAGTTATTTTCATGTAATATAAAAAGAAAATTAAAAGTTTTAAATTATTTTTATTCAAATCAAGTATATGTAAGAGAAAAAAAAATAATAATAAAGTCCTAATGTTTTTCCCGGTAATAAACATTTCTGCTTGAAAAAGTGACTTTATGTTGTTGTTAATAAGCCATCTGGAGTCCTAAGAGAAGTAATACTTTGTGGAGAAGGAACGCCAGGAATGTGACTGAGCCTTTAAATTGTAGGTATTTGTTACAAACTCGAGCCCTGGCGCGGTGTAAGAGAGGAGGTAACACCAAAGCCTTTCAGCCGACAGCTTCAGCTCTGCTCTTTCATGGGGAATTATGCCATAGGGGTCCATGTTTCTTCTTTAAACAGGGGGATCCACATAGCCCCTTGTGAAGGCAGTGAAAAGCTACTCACCAGACAGTTGGGTCTCATGTGACCAAGATGGCAGCGTTTCCCACCACCTGATGGGACACAGCTGTGTATCTTAATTTTTTTTTTTTTTTGATTGTATGATGGGAATCTTTTGATCACGTCAAATTTATTGCATAAAGGAGTTGATTTTGCAAAGAGGAATACAGGGGGGACGGTGACAACGACTTGCTGGGGAGATGGTGGGGAGTGGTGGGCCAACCTGAAATACTGCAGTTCCTTGATAGAGGTTTGGGTGTCCTTGGGGCAAGATGGTGCTTGCCTCCCTGGAGGCATCTCTTTTTTTTTTGCTGAGAGCTGCTGCCTCGTCTGTGGCTTCCAGGATTCAGGAGCCAAAGATAGCTGTAGTAGGCAATGGTTTCACCTTCAGGCTGTTTGCACACAGGGCTCTTCTGGAGAGTCCATCCCCACCCCTCTTACCACACTGCCATTACTGTGCATCTTGCTCTCTCTGTGGCTGTAGTGTCCCCATCCAGATCCAGGCCAGATCCCAGCCTTTTACCCCAGTTCCTCTTGGTTCTTCATCCCTCCCTCACCTCTACCCAGCCCAATGTCAGCTCTTCCCTGTCCTCCCTTCTGTTTTACAAGCTTCATCCCTTGGGTGCCTCCTTTTGCTTCCCCGGAACTGCTCCACTGGGCATCCAGGGGAGCTGCTCCTGCCCAGGGAAGCAATCAGGCTTCTATGTATGTTCCTCTGTGTACCCCAGCTTTTGCTGCCACCCTTGGGTTTTGGTCAGCGGAGCTGTTTTCGGAGCAGAATTCAGCTGTCCAGATCTTGAGTTTTCCCCTCTAAGACATTCTGGCCATGACTAAGATACACGTGCAAAATCCCCAAATGAAGGCTGCAGTCATTCTTTTATCCTTTAAAAGATACTCATTAATATACTTTGTGTCTGCCACCTTTCAGCAGATTTTCAGGCTGTGTGAGATGACTGCTCCTGCTGCAGATGTTCATCGCTTAGTCCCAGTCCTTGGTGGCGATGATGAAGGTGTTGACATCTGTCACTGAGATCCACTGAAGGGATAGGATTTTTATTGATGCTTTTTTTAACAGACTTATTTTCAATCTAGCACAAGGCTGAGATTAGTGCAGATTTGCTGGATTCACGTGTGGTAGATAATTCCACCAAGGGGTGAATGAAGGTGTATGGAAATTTTGATCTCTACAGGGTCTCTACATCAGCACCAGGGTTATGAATCCTTGCCCTGACGCAGAAGAAACGCAGGAGGAGGGAGTGGGTGGTATGTAGCAAAACGCAATTGGGGTCAGCGAAGTCAGTTTGGTGGCCGTAGCTCTGTTCCTAAATCCTGGTCTGGAGGTTTCCATTTCCAGATCCATGTTTCCAAGCAGTGAGCTCTTCACCAAGGAGACCGGCATCTCCCTCACTTCAGCCCTTCTGTGCCCAGATGAATCCAGCACTGAGGGGTACTTGCTGGTGACTCAATTTGCGGATGGGTCTCACTTTCACAAATGACCCCCTTTTACGAAAGAAGCAGGTTTTCTCCCACTCCTTTGAGGATACAACAGAAGAATTCATCCCTTTCCTGTGAGCTACACAGTTTCATGGGTTTTCTTATTGTTTAGTAGATCTTGAATGTTTTAGTTAACAGACATGTTACCAGGCAAGGATTTGTTTTTTCCCCTGTAAGGAGCCTAAAATTGCAGTTGTGGCTGTATTGGCAAAATCACCCAGCACTCCCCCTTGCCTTTGGCCGTGTTGGAATGAGATGGCTTCACTCAGGACTCAACACCCACCTTTCGCAGCTGATGGATTATTCCTTCCATTTCCATCAAATGCAACACTCGTTTTACCAACAGGCTCCTTTGAACATGGCAAGAGAAACGTGAATTAGAGCCCGCTTTGATCTTAAGGACTTTTTTTTTTTCCTGGCGCAGGCCAGGCAGTTTTCCACTTGCTAATTAAAACAGAGAGAGGTCAGAAGAATTTTAAATATTAATGCCAAGGCTTTACCCAGGGTGGAAGAGGCTGGTTGGAAATCCAGGCAGATGATTAATCTTCTCACGCTGGTGGAATCCAATCGATGTTTTTTTCTTCTCAGCTGCCACGATGGAGACATAAAAAATGCTGTCAGAGCAGGAGCTGACAGGACTATTCCCAGGACTGCTTGAAGGTTGCAAGAAGACCTGATCACAAAGGGTCAGGGTCAAAAGCAGGGGTTGGGGTTTTTTTCTGTATTTCTCTGTTATTTTGAAAAGTGAAGGTCTGCTTTCCAATTGCAGGCAGTAAAAGCTTTAAAAGGGGCAGGTTGGGCAGGGATGAAGACCTGGTGTGTGAGAGGGGAGCTCCACATTAAAATGTTGCTGCTTGCACCTTTTTGATACAAACGTAAAACAGAGTTCTGAACAACCCTAAAATGTTGTTTTGTTAATTCTCTATTACCAGTGGAAAACAACAAAAAATCAGGCATTTCCAGCCAGGTCACTAGTGATTATATTCACAAGTGGATTTTATGTCTGAAACTGTCTTGTACTGAAATGCTCTTATGTCTCCTTGGAGACAAAAAAATAATATATTGTAAACAATTTGAAACCAAGACAGACAGTGACCCCCTAGTTCACCCGTTACATCTTCTGGGTGGTGCCCGTAGCCTGGTGGGAGAGGACCTCTCTTGGCTGACCACTGGCTGTAGAGAGGCAAAACCTGGCTGCTTCTACAGCAACATGGGGTGGCTGCTCACTGTCTCCTCCACTCTAAGACCTGGCAGCATCAAACTGAAGATTAAGCTTAAGCAGATTTAAAAGAAAATAACACAAGAAACTTTTTCCCCACCATGATGTGTAACTCAACTGGGGAACTTCTTGCCTGTGACCATTTCCAGGAGTTGAAAATGTGACTGAAAGAGCAGCTCTCTCTGCACCCAAAGACTTGAAAAAGAGAGTGGCTCATGCGGTGAGATTCTCACCTTGTTGCCATTGCTGCCATGTGGGTTTGAGAGTCTGTTACCTGTGCATGGTATTTGGGTGTTGTGTAACGAGGAATGGGCACTTGGACATAATTCACCTCCCAGGACAGCCTGGCCATGGCTTATCAGTACTGGTGGGACACCATCAGCTCACTGCAACTCCTCAGGCACCAGAGTCAGCAGCCCTTGTCTCTGAGATGGTATAGAATCATAGAATCATTCAGGTTGTAAGAGACCCTTGGATCATTGAGTCCAACCATCAGCCCCACTCTACAAATTCCTCCCCTACACCAAATCTCCCAACACCACATCTGAACGAGTCTTAAACACATTCAGGGATGGGGACTCAACCACCTCCCTGGGCAGCCTGTTCCAGTGTCTGACCACTCTTGCTGTGAAAAATTCTTTCCTAATGTTCAGCCTAAACCTACCCTGTTGCAGCTCAAAGCCACTTCCTCTCATTCTATCGCTAATTACCTGTGAGAAGAGACCAGCACCAACCTCTCTACAATGTCCTTTCAAGTACTTGTAGAGAGTGATGAGGTCTCCTCTCAGCCTCGTCTTCCTCAAACTAAACAGTCCCAGCAGTATAGTCTGAAAGCAGTAAAATTTACTATTTCTCACCAGCTTGATGAGGTTTCTACCAGGTGGATATGTTTCCCCACTCCTAGAAGGTGCCCTGCTGATGCTCACAGTGCTCCTGGCTTATGGGGTGATGGAGAGAAACCAGGTGCTTTTGCCTCAGCCCTATCTCCAGTAGTACCTCCCAAAAGGTGGTTCTGTCCCTACACCTTTACCGGCTCCCTCAGTACGTTTCTGTTACCCAGTGCTCTGTCTCAGCTGTGTCATGCTGTGATTATTTCCTCAGGGATAAAGGAAACTCCTAGTATCCTGGTCAGGGGTCTCCTATGGGACTGCTCTTGTCCTCTGCGTGGAGCTCATCTAGGCCTCTTGGGTGGCCTAAGTCAGCCCCAAATTATTATTAATGCACTTTTGCCCACTGTCAGCCAAGGGGGATCTATTGCCAGGGTGGCTTGGAATGGGACTTCGCTTGGTCATATTTGGAAGGAGACTTTGAAGATCTGTCACAACTGCTATTGAGTCTGCCAACCTAAATATTCTTCTGTGATGGATTATCAAATTTTGGCTTCTTTGAAGCATCTTTGAAGGCACATGGACTTGATTTCCCAGACAACATAACAGAGGTGATGCTGAAATCTGGTTGTTTTTTTACAACAGTTCAGATGAATCCTCTGCAGGGCCACTTCAACAGCAAGGAGGTGTCCTGCAGATCAACCCTCTTTAATCAGGTGGGTCAGTCCCACAGCCACAACCTTCAGTGAAGTGTAAGCTCTGTCCCTGCTGTTGGTGCCAACAGCAAAGCAGTGTTGCTCATGCAAGGGATATGATGGAAGTAACAAAGCTGGTATGTGACTTGATCGCTCTGCTTCATGCCTGCAGGCTTACAAGGATCAAGTCATCAGCTTTCATACATGTTTTTCTGGATGGGATGAGACCAGCAGCCCAACACCTTCATCTGCCCACACATAGCCTGCTGAAATCAGGGCAGGAAACCAGTGGCCCACAAGAACAAACACCGGATCATTAAGCCCTAGGCCACGTACTACCACAGGCTTCCTCTGATGTTTGGGAGTCTGATTCTCAAGGAGTTGATGGAGTCAACCAGTGACTGGGCTGATTAGATCAGTCCTAATGAACAGGATTGAGCCAGAATCGCTGCTGCTGTCAGAGAGATGCCCAACGGCCTCCTGCAATTTGCAATTTGTAACATGTAGAACAAAGCTGCACGGATGGAAAACCTCCCCCCTTTGATAGTGCTCTTTTCATGTTGACCCGCCTGGAAACTTGGCTCCATGCAGTCTCCAATGATCAGCTGCTTTCTGAGCACAACCTTGGGCTTCACATTCATTGCTTTGTAGCTCTGGGAAATAGAGGGAGCCTGAAAAACAGCATTTCCAGTGCTCCTGTGGGAAGCTGTATGCTGAAGTCTTGCTCAGCCCAGCTGGAGTTTCTGCTCACTTGTCTGTCCCCCATCACCCTCATGGTTCTCCTTCAACCCCACAGTAAACTACAGCCACCAAAGATTATCTGCATCCCTGCTCCAGGGCAGGTAAAATCCAAAGATGATCCAATGGGACGACTTCAACCTTTTTTTGCTCAGCTGCGAACAGCAGTAGTGGGGCTGCCTTTCTCAGCCCAGGAGGGGTTTGACGACGATGCTGGCTTTGATCTGCACATAGACAGGGATGCTGGACAGGAATTACTGCTTGCTCCAGCAATCATAATAACACTCAGCATGGGATTAATTTTTGATTCCGTGAATTGCTTTGAAATTATTTTGCTTTAATAAATTGGGGTGGGAGGAGAATATTCTCACAGAAATAAGAATGAGTCCAAATAAAACAGTGTGTGTAGCAATGCAAAGTAATTTTCCCGAGAGCCCAGGGGACTTGGGGCCAGATTTTCAGTCCTCAACTCAGCTCAGATTCTTAGACCAAATCTTTCTTTGAGCTCTTGGTCCTTAGGATGACCTTTTGCTTGCTGTGTTGGGAAACGGTTGTCCAAGACTTGGCAATTTAAGCACTTTAGGACATTATGTAGAAGAAAGATCTCCCTCCCACTCTCCTACAGTAAGTGAGAGCATGGATTAGATTTAGCATTTAGCAGTCTTATTCTCCATTTTTGGTGTTTCAGCCTGAAATCATGATTCTCAATACCCACACCAGCTGCAGGTTAACTTGTCATTTGTGTGCTGATTTCAGGTATGAAGATCTCTGAGGACTTTCTGTGCCCCTGATTCTCCTGCACAGATATTCTCAGCTGTGGCAGTGCTAAGCAGCCTCCTGTCTCCCACATGTCCAAGGGGATGCCAGGGTCCCTCTGCAGAGACCAGACCTCTGAGGTACCCTGAAAACTGTCCAGAGGGAATGAGGTCTGGCCTGTGAAAACTCCTGGTTGTGTCCCAGCACCTTTAGGCTTTGTACTGGTTGGTCCTGGCCAACAAATGCCAAAGAGCTTGGTAATGAATTAGCACTCAGAGCCTGCCTCTTCCCCACCCAACAACACCCCCTGGCATGACTCAGTTTAGGGGTATGGATGCAGGATCGATGTATTGGGAGGGGCAGGGCTTCTCATACCCCTCAGCTTCTCATACCCCCATGAGGCTGCTGCTGGTCTCTCCACGGAGCAGAAAGCAGGGAGGGGGGCTCAGCAGAGAGGCCCAGCAGCTTTAGCCAGCAGATCTTGCAGAGGTGTTGTTGTCATTTAGAAGTTTAAGTCCTGATGGGACTTGTCAAGGCAAGCCTTTGTCCCTTTGTTTTCACAGGAAGGTTCTGATTCCCAGCCCTCTCTTATTGCTGTTGCAAGGGAGGAAAGTGAGTCATGGGGTTTCCTATTGGCCTGAGGAGATATGCAGAGAAATTACTTACAAGGGAGTCTGCCCAGACAGCTGAGAGCCTGGCAGCAATGGAGAAATCGGGCAAAGAGCTCTCAGAGTCATTAGCATGGCTGCAAATTAATTGCTTGAACCACTAATCGACATAAACATGTTTCCCTTGTGGGCAATCATTCGAGGAGGGAGCAGCGCTGCTTTGTCAAGGGCGGGGATTAGACAGACTGATATGCATTTTATAGCTTTAATTTACTGTGCAGACAAAGCAGGGGAGGAAACCGGATGCTTGTGGAGTGAAGATGGATGTGCCCGTTTCCTCTCGCTCACCCCTTGGTCCGCTCTCTGGAAATCACCATGAATTCACTGGGAAGTTCATGGTCTTACATTTATTTTGCAAACAGAGCGATGCAAACCACAGTCCCTGAAGCACACAGGCCAGAGGCAAAAGCAGCCAGCATGTCCTGGACAAGACCACCCATGGGGGCTGGTGTCTTGGGGCAGGAGATGCATCTTTGCCCTCTCTCCTTGGCCAGAGAAGACCTTCCTAAAGGTGATACTGAAGGCAGAGGTGCCTCCTGCAGCACAGAAGGAGAATTTTTGTTTTTCAGAGGGGTATCTTCAGCCTGCTGAAAGGAGGCACTGCTATGTCCAACCACTTGGACCTGGTGGTAATTTGACTTTCAAGCAGCCCTCTCTGCTCTTATCAGCATCCTTTCACTTTTGATTCTTTAAATGAAAACACCTTTATGCTTTTAAGTTTGAGAAATAAAGGAGGGTAACAAGTCACTACCATGTAAGGGAAAACAGCTCCTTCTGACATATGTAAGATTTCCAAAAAGCTAACGATGGGCTGGGTGGGCCTGCGTTCAAGTCCACAGGGAAGACCACATTTTGTACTAACAAAACCAGAAGGCAGTAAAAACTGGGCAGTCTTATTAAAGACAGTGACTTGAGAGGAGAGGAAAGGCTTTGAGTGCAGGTCGCTTGTAGCCATTTGCCATTTCTAATGTCTCTTGTGAGCTGGCTGGGGTTCCTCCTCCACGTGAAGCAGAGGAAATGCTGCTCCTTAGGCTTAATTTTAGTATGTGCAACAGGCTCTCAGATTGTACTTGAAAAAACAGGTCAGCATTAAGGGGTAGGCTGTGATTGTGAAACTCAGCAGCTCTGCTTTTGTAGGAGAGATGCGGACATTGGCACATGAATGTGGCATCATCTTTTCAGCAGGTCAGGGGATCTCTGTTCCTACTCTCCTGACATCCCTGTGTCTGAAAGATTGCCCCTTTATGTGAGAAATCACCCATCTCTCATCCAGATCTTTTGGGAGAAGCTCATCCTTCAAGCCTGCATCCTTCAAACCTGCAATGTGCCACGGGGTTTGGCCTCTGCTCTCATTTCCTTTTACAGGTTTGTTCTAGTTGAAAGAACTGAAGAAAATTAAGTTTCTTATTACAGACTTGGTTGCTCATAGTGTCCCACCACACAGCCTATTGCCTACGTGACTGTAATGAACACTCAGATCCAGCCCTCTTGTCAGCTCGGGCTTCCCTCTTGGAAGGCAAGGCCTCCTTGCTGTGTGCAGTGCTCAGATGCCAGGGTGAGAAATACCTCCCTGTCAATAAGCATGTTTCCAAAACTCCTCACCCAGGAATCCTTCACATCCCTAATTGCCCTGATGCCATGCAATGGCTTAGGCGTGGGTAAAAATATACCCACAGGCACGTACACACGTACAGATGACCAGAGTGTGGGTTACAAATGATTTGAGACTTTGCTGACTTTGCTTAGTTTTGCTTCATGTCATTTAATGTGATGCTACAGTGAGAAGGGACATTTTATTTGGAGGAGAATACAAAGGAACTGCATTTTAATAGAGATGAAGTGTGTAAGTATTCCTTTCCCATCGATGCTTTATAAAAGTCTGTACTGCTGAGTGTTGATACCAACCTTTTTTCTGGTAAAGATACAAATTTTATCAAAAATGCATGGTAGGAAATAAAACCATTCACCTAAATTATCTCTGTCAAATAAACAGTGGTCAAACTCACCTCTTACACTGATACATGCTTCCTTGTCTTTCCTCAGCAGTCTATCTTTGGTAACTGCTTTTTGCTTGAAGTCTTGCCATATTGAAGGAGCTGAATTCCCTGGGGCCAAAATTTTACCTTCTGATTTTCGAGTTGCCTGTAGCTGAGCAAAGGAGTATGAGGCAGGTTTTGGTCTGGATGCAGCTTCCCCTGATGCAGCTGCATAAGTCTTCACTCCATCAAGACCTGGATTTCATCTAGTGCATGAACTGGACCCAAAGCCAACATATCTCTTTAGAAACATTCATGCTTACTGTATGGTGACCATAAAAAAAAAACCTCATGAATTGCAACTGTTGACAACACATCAAAAACAAAAGGCAGGGATATAATTTGATATCTGTGTTCATTTTAAATGCTTGGTGGCAGTTTGTTAATGACCACTGTTGGACAATATGACAGGGGCTCCCACTGCCATGCTTTCTCCACGTGGTAGGTATTGGTGACGGTGGATTTGATCTTGAGATGCTTTTCAGTGCAGCAAGTGTCAGATTTTGGCTCTCTGAACCCCCTACATAGAGGTGAACCCCCACCACCTGGGCCTGAGGGCCCTGGGTTGCTTATGGCAGGGATGAAAGCTGAGTGCACGGGACATGACAAAATTGAGTTCCACCAAGGATTTCATCCCACATGTCATTTGCTGAGACCTCTTTGTGTCCAGTTTCCTTCTGTTTTAGAGAGTTTACAAAATCCTTGAGACAGACACTGTGCCTTTGTATTTTAGAGGCAACAAATGAGATTTATATAATATGTAGAGGCTAATTTAGAAAGTGGAGGCTCTTCTGCAACTTCTGGCAGGAGCATTCAAGATTATACCCATCCTGGAGAATTATCTTCACCCTCAAAGTAACAGCATAACTAGATCTAAGGTGGGAGAAATCATTGGAAAGAGTCGGCGAGAACCTGTACTGCGTCTACTTCCTTCATAATTTTGCAGCTGATGAGCAAAAGGTTTTCATGGAGCTGAACTTACATTAGGGAAAAAACCAAGCAAAATACAAGACCTCCCTTGTCAAGCCTCTGGAAGATTTCCTTATGGATTCCTACAAAATCCAAGGGTGATCTTGTATAAAACTGATGGAGGAATTAGTATTGATTCCTCGCATCTTAGAGATCAGACTCCCTGAGGCAGTCTCAAGCCAAACATCTGACCCAAAATATCCCCAAACCATTACACACAATTGTAGAACAATGTAACTCAATAGAATCTGCTGCTAGACTTTTGTGGTGGCATACTTATTCTCTAACTTGGGGGGAAAGTGTTGTTGCAGAATATATTGCTAAGCTAAAAACTTGGCTTCTCACTCCTCCTGAATTTCGAGGACGTGATGCCCCAACCATTGAGGCAATCACTAGGAGCATTAGAGTGGCACCAGCGTCTCACGAATTGTCTCAGGGACCTCGAAGAGCTGGAAATGCTTAGAAGATTCTTCATAACGTTGTGTAAGGGGAACGAAAAGGAGAAAGAAGTGGAAATAACTGACAGAAATTAAATAGAAATAGAGCAATCCTTTGCTCTCTGTGTTTGGAGGGCAAGACCAGACAGGCCAGAAGTGAGCCAGCTTGCTGATGACAGAGAAGAGAAAGAGGAGAGGTAGATTGTATTTATACATGTGCCAATCAATTTGGACAAATGTTCAGCAGTCCTGCCACTGAGACAAACCCAAGCTTGCAGAGGAACTTTTTTTTTTTTAAATCATTGAATAACCAGATTAAAAGCCAATATGGTCTGGAAATAATTGGAAAGATATTATTTCCTAGTTCCCGTGGGAATGCGAGCTGGGATACTCTGTGCCAGTTGCTGTCAGCAACATCTATTCTGAGAAGACTCCAAGTACCAGGTTACAGCAGCCCAGGCCAGGAGCATGTGGGCTCAAAGAGCAGCTGAGCCCACTTGTCCAAATTAGCTCGTTACAGGCATCCTCACTCCCTTTCTTAGGCTGCAGGTGTAAAAGGAGAAACCTAAGTTATACCCTGACAGAAAGCAGAACACCTTCAACTTGCAGAATTGAGGTGTGGGGTTTTTTTCCTCTTTGTTGCATTGGCTTTGTTTTGAAGAGTTTGTTGTATTTCTCTGTGTACAGGTTTAGGGAAGAAATATTCTTCCTCCGTAGCGGGTGGGAGGGTAACAGAGGACAGTGAAGGAGAGAATCCCCCGGCTCATGGGGACAGCAGAGTCCTGCAGAGTCACTGGGCCATGGGAGGCTGCACAAGGCTCCCTGACTTGCTTTGCTTCCCTTTCCTCTTTGGAAGGGCTCCAACCCAGCTGTCCTTTCATTTTTTTCTGCCAAAACAATTTTTTTTTAAAAGCCGTAATTTTGCACTTCCCTCCTCCCCCCTAAAAGCTTCTAAGTTTTCATCATAAAACTGGACATCAAAAAAGACTTTTTAAAAAAACCCAACAGGTTGAATGAGGTATTTACTATAGGTACCTGGGCAAGCAGCAACACTGAGCATGTTTACATGAAACAGAAGGGGCCCAAGTTAACCCCTCTCTGTGTGACATCTTTCTTCCTCATTCTCCCTCTCCTCCTTGGCTCCTGCTGCATTTTGGAGTTTAGAGAGCAGCGTCCTGGGTGGTGGTGGGACCAGGGGAGAGGCTACTGGGGAGAGAAGACAGGAGGCCAGCTTATTGACGAGGCTGTGAAGTCAGCTCAGATGAGCCACAGGAGCAAGAAAAATGGGCCAGCTGTCAGACTTCTCCTAGGCAATGCTCCTGCCAACCTTTGCTACCCTGGCACCCACAAGGGAGAGTCTGTCCATGACATGCCACCTCCCATCACCTTCTCCTCTGGAAACTCACATGATGGCCACTGGTCGCCCAAGGTGTAGTGCCCGTGGAGACATGAAAAACCAGAGTGGCATGCCTGCCTACCTCAAGTAGCTTTGCAATGTTCATACTATATGTTGCCTTAAAATCCTGCTGCTGGTTGGTGATGGGAGGCATACGGCTTCCCCACGGCAGTGGTCAAGACAAGCGTCTTTAAGCAGGCTGCTGGGAATCTTGGATATTGTGGAAATGTAGCTGTATGGGCAGGAAGGTGATAACCCTGTTGATGTGTGGTCTTCCTGGGTACCTCTCTGCTGCTGGAAGAGGAGACCCAGGGACCAGGCTGGCTCCTCCTCTGTTTACCAGCATGGATGTTCTCCCTAGGCCACCTCTCCCGAGTACCCTGCTTTAAGGAAAGAGAAGACAAATGCCCAAGTAGAGATATTCAAATGAGTGAAATGTGGGCCCTTTTCTCCCCTTATGTCTTAGTGAGTGGACGGGTGGGTTTTCCCCACAGTCAGGCCTGCCTGTCAGTTTCTGCAGCATGTGGCCAGATATTGAGCCACTGTTAGTCATGATGACACTGCTCTTGTTCCAGGGAAGATGGGGATTTTGGACATAAGTCTGGAAGGCACCATTAGGGAATAGTTGTCACATACTGAGTGCTATTCTGGAAACCTCCTCTCCTCAGCAACCATGATTTAGTGATTCAAAGCTCCCATTTCCTTCTTCTTTGTGACTTGTGCATGGTGTTTTATTTCCATTTCTGCTTTCAACCTCTTCTGTGACATTGTCAAAGCTGTTCAATGTCATTTTTTGGTTTCCTTTTTCATTCAATGTCCAACATGTCCTGTCTGACCCTGTTCATTCATAAGGATACTTTATTCTAACTGTAAGCTTGTGGATTCTGGATCAGATAATGAGAGTGTTTTTGGATTAAAGATGATCTTTTGTTTTGCAGTTGTACAACAGAAGAAGGTTCTGCTGTCAGAGAAACACAGATTAATGTAGTTTGGAAGGGATCATGGGAGGTCGTCTGGCCCAGCTCCCTGGCCAGATCTGGTCATTTGATGGCTGTGAGATTTTCCCTGTGGTAACAAAAGATCATCTTAATTTCTGGTTAGATTTTTCCATACATTATTCTCCTTTCTTCATTCAGTATGTAAGTGCTGTAATGGTGCAAGTAATGGTGTAGTCAGTCAAACACAGTTAAGAGGTGACCTGTTTTTTATATGGGCTATGCAGAATTAATCCACTTCTCACTGCTTGGCATGAGTTCTCTTCATGAGTTCTCCTGCTTTTTGTTCATTGCCAACCCACTAGTTACTCTTGCATTGAAAGTGCATCATCCAGGATGTCAGAAGACCAAGATGTGTCCAAAATGGAAATTTCTTCTAAGGTTGGTAGAGGATTACCAAACACAACTCAAAGGTTAGTACTACATAATTGCACCCACATGGGAAACGGTGGTACTTTACCAGCCAGGAAAAAGCCCCAAAGGATATCATATTACCCAATTCCCTCCCCAGACCCTCCCAACCAGCAATGAAAGAGGCTAGTAGATCTGATATCCCATTCGTCACAGGACATTAGTACCACCGGACCTGGATCTCAGTAGTTACAAACTGGGAGGGCTCTCCCTGGGAGTTTTGACATAGCTGTGTTAATCTGTGCCAGCTGAGGACTTGCACTGAACTCTGTGTATCTGAACACAGATAGATGATTGCTATTATCACAAGAAGATTTGGAAATCTGCAGCCTGATTGCCCTTGTTTTCACTAAATCAGGACTACTGAAATCAGTTGGACTCCCATCTTAAATGCAATTCACCTCACCAGATGCTAACTTTAGTAGCATTTCACCAGTGCTGTACTTGGCCCAAGAGCATGACTCAGCCTAGTGAAGCTACGTGACTGTGCTATAGAGACTGGTGGAGAGAACAGTCCTACCAATCTATACAAATCAATAACTCCTCAGGAAAAAAAGCTGGTTTGAGACTGAGTTTCTCTAAAGCATTCTTCCCCTTCCCCAGAGGTTTTGCTTGCCTTCATGGTGGGGGTAGACACTGCTTGCTTATC
Source organism: Nycticryphes semicollaris (assembly GCA_013400055.1). Classification (NCBI taxonomy): domain Eukaryota; kingdom Metazoa; phylum Chordata; class Aves; order Charadriiformes; family Rostratulidae; genus Nycticryphes; species Nycticryphes semicollaris. The sequence goes on along the minus strand of VXBJ01002637.1, from coordinate 709,487 downwards.
TCCTGGAAAACAGTGGAGCGAGCCATCAGAGAGAAAGAGACACTTTGGGGCTGTGATTCATCTGTCCTATCTTATATATCTGCTTTAGGGTGAGATGAAATGGTCCCTAGAAGAGCCTGGTTTTCTCCAGTGACCACAAAAGTGTTCTACATATTGGGGTGCCATACAAATCACGTTTCTTTGTGTGTGACAGTGGCTTATAAAATAGCTGCAAATTAAGAACAATAAGAATTAAATGCCTTTTATACATTCACAGGCACATTCCTACATTCACTCTAGCAAAAAACACAGGGAAAATGGAGATAATGAATGAACTCTGAACTTACCATCTTATTGTTAGTTTTTAGTAGCTGAAAAGCATTTTGGTGACGATGTGCCAGCAGACACTGATTGTTTAAAAATAGTGGATGATTTTGGGATTAAAAAAGCTTGATCAATATGACACTAGGTGGCATTGTATAAATACATATAAAGCTTTGTGCTTTTATCTTTCTCTTTCAAAGGAATGATCAGGTATGAAAATCTTACAGAAATGTGTGGGTTTAGTTTACTGATTTTTTGTTCTCTATTCATTGCAGTCTGGGATTTAGCATCACCGAAATGCATAGAGTAGTGCAGTGATAAGATAAGCTACATTTCATGGTTTCATCTACTGCTGAGAATCTGCAGCTCACAGTCTTTCTTTTATTTACATGCGATACTTACTCTCAAACAACAGTATTTTCTAGAACATAAATGAGAATAGATTCAGGCCTCATGGCTTCTTATCTTTTGTGAGTGGCTTAGAGTCTGACTGGTGCAGCCCTGAGGAGGCCAATGAGTTCTGTGAATCACCACAATCGGCTGAGCATCCACCCCTCTTCTGAAATCAATTTCACCTTCTTGTTTTTAAGAACACTTGTCAGCTAGGTTGTGCCCCAGAGGGGATTGTGTGATGGTCCCAGTTCTTGTAAGTGGGGCTGAAATAGTGATAGAACCAAACAAGAGAATGTTGATGTCGTTCACAGAGGGAAATGAATCTGCTTTTTTGTCAGTGGCAGGAGATTTGGGAGTGTCTAAAGTGTGTAATTACACAGTAGCATCATGTCTGCGTTGGTAAAACAGGAGCACATAGAGAGATGCAATGCTTTAAAGGTACCAGGTGAAACTTTTTCTTGGAAATAATAAAATTTCACAGTCCTATTCTGAACCCTGATGTGGAGAAGGGCTTACTAAAGGGGACAGTGCAGGACAGCAAATCCTTTTTATTGCTCAGCCCTTCTAGGCAGGTGCAGGTCTCCAGGAACACCTTCCTTTGCTGGCCCTGTCATCACCCTGACTGCTATGCGGAAACAGGCTCTAATGAACCAGTGCAAAACTGACGGGAGTCAAGACACTGAAGTCTTCACCACTCTGGTGAAGAGAACTTTAAGGTAGGAAAGCTCTCATATGCCTTTTCTGGGAGATCAGTATGACTGGGCACCTCTCTGAAGTGCTGGCACTCCAACATGAGCAGCTCAGGGAACACACAGGAGGAACTGGAGGTCTGGATGCAGTTGCAGGACTAAGATCTCTTCAGAATCGCAGTGACATGGTAGGGTAGCTCACACAGCTGGAGCGTTCCAGAGATTGGATACAGGCTTTTTAGGATCAACAGGCCACAAAGGCAAGGACTAGGACTTGCCCTTTATGTGAGAGGGCATTGGGAATGCACAGAGCTTTGCTTTGGAAAGGGTGATGAGCCATAAAATAAGAGCTTGTGGGTCAGGATTAGAAGGTGCTATTGTTGCAAGTGTCTGCTACAAACCGTCTGATCAGGAAAAAATAGTTGAATCTTCCTCTCTTCCTCAGATGGCTGTAAAAGTCTCTTGTTCACAGCTCCTGACCATGGGGGACTTTACCCATACCAATGTCTCCCGGAGGGACAATCCGCAGACAGTGCGAGGTGCAGACTTCCTAAGCAGACATCAATGTTCAGCTGTGTGTAGCTGTGTGGGGTGCAGGGCAAAAAGGAAGAATAAACTTCACCTTACTTATCTGAGACAGCTCCAATTTTTACAGTAATGAGACAGCTCAGCAACAAACCTCGTTGATGAGGAAAACAGGATGGAAGCCCTGGCTATTGTGCTCTCTTGGTTAATTTTTGATATTTTTCTCACCCAGTGTCACTCCTGTCTCCAGATGGGCAAAAAGTTGGATCTAGGGAGCTACAGGCTGGTCAGCCTCACCTTAAGAAGGCAGTGAAGACAACAGTCCTGGAAACCATTTCCAAATATAGTGAATTCAAGCAAGTGGCTGGGAGTTGTCAGCATGTATTGAAGAAGGGGGAGGCATGTCGCATCAGCCTAATGAGGGGAGACCAGTGAATGCTGTGTATCTTGACCTCAGTGTGTTATTTGACACTGTCTCTTGCACCATTCTTATAGGCAAACTGGTGAAGGACAGGGTGGGAAAATAAACAGGGAGGTGGACTGAAAATTGGCTGAACTTCTGGGGTAAAAGGGTTGTGATCACCAGCATGAAGTCCATGAAAGTATTAAAATTCCATCTCTATGTGGCCCTTACCAACCTGCTCTTGCTTACCCTGTAAGAAGGGTTGGGGCTAGACAATCTCCAGAGATCCCTTCCCACCTCACACATTCTGTGATTTTTGTGAACAGCAGCTTCTCTGCTGGCCTCACTTAGGGTTGAGCCTGTCACTCAAGCCTCCAATTTCATAAGCATCTGTAACTATTTTAGTCAGGGCAGAGTGATCCATGCCCTGCAGGGCTGCCTCCAAACTGGTGTCCTGTTGCTCAGGGAGAGAAGTGGCAGGCATGTGCAGTCTCATTTTTTGAGAAAAGGCTGGCTATGACCAGAGCTGTGTTTATGGCCGTAGGCTAGCATATAAATACTTGGTCATGCTGGAGTGTGTAAGAAGAGAAATTGGCTTTAGGTCTTTAATACGCTTCTGATACTTGGACTGAAACTTCTCATGCTGGGGTGATTTCACACAAGAAATATTTTAAAGTTTGATGGCTAACCAAACAATATGTCTGATAATTGAACTGCCGTGCCACGTTAGTAGTACTGCTGTTAAACAGGGGAAATTTATTTGTCTTTAGATACTTGAAGCAGCAGGCTGGCTGGGACTCAGCCTAATGTACTGTAGATCCCTGCAACCTAAACAATCGAGCATGTGGATTGCAGCTAGATACTTGCACATGTGCATTAGAGGAAAGCCATCCCTGCTTATCCTTGAGGGACCTACAGAAGCACAGAGGCAGACCAAGCTACCTTGATGACATTACGGAATAGGCCTGGTCAATGTTTTGATGTTTTCATTTTTTGGCTTTGTTATTCTTTTTTTTTTTTTTTTAATTGAGGATTATTTTTCTCTTGGTCAGTTCTATTATCTTCTAAATACGTATTTCAAAATCCCCCCAAAAAATTAATTAGAAAAAAACAAATTATGACCCGTGTCATGGTTGTAACTCATAGTAATTTAGTTTATTTTAAAACAAAAGCAAACTCTTTAAAGCAATTCAATGGTTGTAGAAAAATAACTTTGATAGATGGTGATTTACAGTATATTTTTCAGAAGATTAAAATAGACCAACCAAAATATTTTAAAAAATAAAATTCTAGTCAAGCTGACCCCTGCCAAACACAGTCTACTTTTTTTTTAAATTATTATTATTATTGCTTTATTTTAAAGGCCTAATTCAGTCTCTAGCTCGCTGGAGGAGAACAGAATGCTAGAAGGATTAACAGACCTTAGTAACTGAACTGGCCAAGGAAAAGTTCCTGTGTTTGCCCTCTCCTAATGCATTTTTAGCCAGTACAGCCTGTTTTACTGTGTTAATGGATTATTGTTCTTACTTCATAGGAGACAGTAGGGATATGAAAGAGAGTTGAGATCATGGGGCAATAGAAGTCAGTATATTAGCACAAAGACCAATTATTTCTGTCTTTAATAGCCAGAGGGAATGGTGCAACATCTGTTCTTTGTGGCTGTAGAAAGTATTTGGTCAACCTGCCAGTTAGTGATTATTATTGCATTGTACTGACAAGAATGAGCGTCACACGATTTTAGACATATGGAAGGTGCCTGTTGGGGTGAATTTCAATCTGAGTTGCAGACCTGAGCCAAAAATTCACATTAAATCATTTATATGATAAATTTGGATTCCCTTCTGCCTGTGAGATATGCTGTGGATCTTTTTGAGGGTCTTAATGCTGCTTCCCTTAACTGCAATAGCTAATTCCTTTCAAATCAAAAGGATAGATGAACTCCTGAGGTGCTTTGGGCAGAAACAAGGGGTCCTGGGTTCTATTCTGGCTGTGGTTTTGGGGTTCATATCTAAGCATCACCTGCACATCAGGCAGAATAATAATTCATGGATGTCCATGGACAGAGTTTCTCTTTCCTCAGTTTACTTTGAGATAGGGCTGTTAAATGGTAACTAGCTTGGTGCTTTTTTATTTTCAGAAATAATAGCTGAATTATCTTGTCATTAGCGTTTTAAGACGTAGCTCTTTCTTCTGCAGTTGCCATATTACTGCATGGGCACAGAAAGAGCTTATCTGGCCCTTGATATAACTGAAGAGCAGAAAAGGGAAGGTGCAGGGCAAAAACCTCATAAACACAGCTGCTATTTGAAGAACAGGGTCCTTGCACAAACCTGCAGACATCCCAGCCTTCTCCCCCTTCTTCCTGCCATTGGTCATTTATTCCATCTCTGCTCCCCAGGAAAATTTTTACCCCTTGAACTGAGACAAGTACTGAAGCTGTGACTGCTCCAAGGGGTATAAATTCCGGCAAGAGCAGTAGAGGATGCCACCTCACCGTTTTTAAACTGCTTATTTCAAATGAATTGCCTGTGGTAAACAGAAGACAAATTCAGCAGCCTTGTTTTCAGGATTGATATTGGCATTTTTTATACCATTCAAAAGAGGGAATCTGGGCCTTTCAACTAGCTCTCATGACCCCGGATCTCTCATTTTCCTCCTGGCTTTTAAATGCGGGCAATGAGACTTCCCATGAATGCATCACAAAGCACTTTCTGATGAGTTTGTTATAGAAATGCTATAAATCTTACTTAGGCTTAGGCTGGTTTTAGCTGGGATAGAGTTAATTTTCTTCATAGTAGTTTGTACGGGGCTCTGTTTTGTCTTTGTGCTGAAAACAGCTTGTCGACTACTGAATGCTTTTGCAGCTTGCCTTCATGTGTACGGCACCGAAATCTGCTTTCTGTGAATATCAGTCAAGAAAACAGGAGTGTGTGACTTTTCAAAGAGGATGGCACAAGACGAGGAAAGGGAGTTGCCCACGGCAGAGCTCTAGTGTTCTGTCCAGCCAGTTCTACCGTGAATCATGAAGCACTGCACTATAAACACATCTAAAATATTTTCTGCAGTGAGTTTCTAGTTCATCAGACAAAACCAAAGTTGCTGATGATCCGCGGGACATTTTCATTTTGACATTTAGGGTTTTGGACCAAATTGCCAGTTGTCAGCATGGCCAGCAATTTGTGCGTGTGTGTGATTAAATAAAGAGTAGTAATATTTTAGTCACTAAAGGTACCATTCTTCAAATCAAATAGCGACACCTCTTTCACAAGTGCAAGCGTGAGGTATAATTGAGAGTCTTTGACACTTCTACCTTGCAAAATACAGACTTTGCAAGATCCTCTGTGGGTTGCATGCAATGCAGAGCTCTGTGTGTGGCTCTGAGCTCCCCAGTGCCGAAGAGCAGCAAAGTGGTGCATTGCAGCAGGGTCAGGTTCTGCTTTGGTTCTGCCAGTGTGTTTGTCCTGATTTCTGTGTGATATTATTCCTTCCAACAGGCTGGCAAGGAAACGTTTTTGCCTCGCATAGGATCAGCGTGGTAGATCTCAAACAGTCATTTCTGATGTTGTGTGCACTCTTCTCTTAGCTAGTTCTGTTTCTGGATTTATTTTTCAAGTGCTGGAGTGAAGTGGAATACAAGAGAATGCTTGAATGCCATTCAGCTGTAGCTCAAGGACTGCCCTGTCTCATAAAGTAGCAGCAGATTTGACAGTTACTGTCACGCAATCCTGACTTTGGCATGGTGCTTCTCAGCTGGGATCTTTTATGGGTAATTTTGATCAGTGAAGGACATTTATGGTGATAGAGGAGATCCTTTTCTGTACTGTGCAATCACCATGTCACAAGTACGACCCACAAATCTACAGTGCTCCACATCCTATATTAAACCTGTATCTTCACCTGGATTTCTAAGGCAGATATCTGATGGAGAAATGGAAGTGGAAGAGTGTTGATAAATACAGTAGTGGTAAAATCATTCGAATCCCTGTTTGGACAGAATTCAGCCTAAATCTTAAAAAAATGATATTTATGTCACCTCTCTTTGTTAGTGCCTAATGCTCACTCTCTGAAGACTTGCTCCTGTTTTCATGCACAGTCCGTTGGTCTGATCCATCTGTAGCTGAACTGGTGTGAAAGGTCTTAGCCCACCGTACTGGTGACCAGTCTCCCTCCTCATAAATTCTGCTGGTGTAGTTTTCCCTATCCTTAGTCTGCCAAAATGTCCTCTATAAAGATCTGAACAAGCAAAATGCACTAAAAATTTATAGCTAAACCTGCCTGTAAGCACATTTTTGCTAGTGGCTATGGAAGGGTAGTAACTGGCATGAGATGTAGTGGGAGGGAAAGGTGGAGGCGAGTGTGTGGGGGCAGGCTGAGGCCTGTAATCTCTTAAGCCAAGTCAGCTGCGGGCAGTACAATGTGTCTGGCCATGCCATTATGCCGTGTGAGTGAGAGGATCCAGACGTCGAGGACTTCAGGGAACAGGAGTTTAATTCTGCTCCCTAGATCCAGACTTTGCTTGAAGGGCGGACACCTGCTGGAGCTGACCTGCTTATCTTGTCTCTATTAGCGTGATGGTGTTTGATTGATTCAGCACTGTTTTATGCTTTTTTGCAATTAATTTCATTCATTTTTTCTTGACATTTGATGACCTTTTATTACAGCCCCTTAGTTAATATTCCCCTTCCCACAGACACATTAGTAGCATGCTCTAATAACAGATAAGTGGTGTGGTAAATACCCTTGGGTCTTGTTACCATTCGAGAACTTACTCTTTAAGAAATACGGTCCCAAATGTGCTGGTGAATGAAAATAATTAGTCATAGCCCATTATGAACAACTGCTCTGCTCTGCCCCTCTCTGTGCACTTAACAACACCTGCGTGAAAAATACTACCCACCTTTTTCACCCAGACAAGGGATAACTTGAGGTAGTGGTCTCTCACTAAGCCCTTTCCTAATGTTTGGTGCTTTTGATGTGGTTGGTGTAGAGACATCTTCCATCCTGGGGAAATGGGCTGATCCTTCAACTCATGCAATAACATGTCACATCATGGTGTAAAAGCTGAGGAGGAACCTCTCTGTATACTTGGAGGTGTTTCCTTTCAGTCTTCCCAAATTGCCTCTTTTCAAGTTCTACTCTCCCTTCTGATGTCAAGAAGATCCTTTGATTCCTCTAGGCTTGGGGGCTTGGACTTGTGTTCACCCTGACTTCTCCCTTCCACCCATAAAGGTCTCACAGTGTTCCTGTGGAGCTAAACCCTTGCCTTGCACTGTGATTTCTCCAGTTTCTCTTTGGTTCTTGCTCTTCCCTGGTTACTATGTAGAGGACTCAGCCGTGACCCTTACCTGCTGCCCTATGCTGTGTACCTGTCCTCTGGGATGGCTTACTTCTCATATCACCATCTCTGCTCTGCTGGCTTGATTATCCTTCATCTCACCATGAGGGCTCTCAGAACGCTTCACTGATGGGAAGTTGTTCCTGCCAGGATCCAACTTTCCTTGGTGTTTTCGAGCACTGATCCACAGCAGGGTTTCATCCTGCAGGAGACGTCACAGACAACGATATGCATAGAATGTGACCCAGAGAGAAAAGAAAAGCTTCTCTTTCTGTTGATATCACAGATCTGTTGCATGGATATGTGAAGTTATCCAATTCTTGTGTAGGCATTTAGAGCTTAGAGAGACTTTTTGGAAAACGTATACAGGAACAGTGTCTTAACTTGCCCATCAAATAATTTTACGGGAAGCATATATGCACAAATGGTACTAGCAAAGATATTGCTACCCTGGAAGATTACAACAGTTGTCTCAGTCATTATTAATTTCTCAAGCATTTAATCAGCCCTCTGCAAAGAAGTCTGTGAATGCTCCAGTGCTCCGCATCTGTTGAATTTGTGATATGGCATCCTGGGTTATTAAATGGCTGTGATTATATGGAAAGTAAATCAAATAATGGCTCTGCAAGACAGTTATTACAGTAAGCAGAAGACACTGTTCTCTTCTGATTTCTTTGCAACAGTAATTTGTTCCCTGCCTCACTGCTTGGGAGTGACTGAAGATGCTTTGGGCTCACTGGGAACATCCATCTCCAGTCACTACATTTGAGCAGCTCCTTTGGTCTTTCTACCTGGAAGTTAATTTACAGTTATTTGCTGTAAAGAAAGGAAAGTGTTGTACATGGGTCTGGGTTGTACCAGACCTAAAATCTCCTGTGATTTAGACCTGTATATTTTCTCTATAAATGCTGATTTCTGTCTTATACACTGATATATTTCCCAGGTGGCCTGAGATCAAGGGATCTCACGGCCTGATATCTCATCTGATGTGAGTAGGAAGATCCTTGCCCTGGTGGTCTCTGTGAGATCTGCAGGTATCCGTCTGCCCTTTTGCCTGGTTCCCTTTGAGTAGAAGCTATTTTCTCCACCTTGCTCATCACTCCAAAAGACCAATGGGTAAGCACAAGGCTAATGCAGTGCTGAAGTCCCCACCTCAAACCTCAGCTCTGTGTAGTAGATGAATACAGTGTAGTTGCCTGGTTTGTAGGTCAGCTTGCTGAATATCCTGCTAATTTGTCAATCTTGTATTTTTTTTGGCTAAAAAGTCTTAACCCTCTGCTCCCTCATTTTATGCATTTACAATTCCAGTTTGAAGGAGCGTAATAAATATTTTGAAAGAACTTTGTCACTGTTTATAACACCACAACAGCCAGATGATACCATACAATATTTTTAAGACTTAAAGGATAAACATACTTGTGAATAGGATTAATTTGATAGTAGAAAGAATGGCTTAGTATTTTCCAAATAATGACGCCAAGTTTGGCTTAAGTTCTTTTTGTTATTTGTGAATACTAGGAAAGCTACTTTGTATATTTGAAAAGATTTGCATGTTCTGAAAACTTTGTGGATTTTTTAATGAACAGTTAATCCAAATAGTCACTCCAGAAAATTGTTCATAGCTTGGTATTCTTTAGCTTCTGGTGTTTCAGTTACCACTCATGCAGTGAAGATAATACTGTATGATTTTTGTAGTTATGACACATTAATATAATGAATAATCACATTGGCCACTTGCAAAAAGTCCTAGCTTTTACTGTATAAATGCTCAAACAAGGTATTGACAAAAAACTTTCACAGAATGAGTCAATTTTTATGAAAACCTAAAAATTATTAATTTGTGGAAAGATACAGAGGAACCACTTTTCTAATGGATATTACTCTAAAACTAATTTGACATGTTCTATTTATAAAACAGATACAGCTGCAGAAAAGCTTTGTGAAGAAGCCCATAAACACACAGCCTTCATTCACTTTTAACCCTAAATAGGGGATATGTTCTCCTTTCTATTGCCAAACCTGAGGATAATTTATATTTTTGTGTGGAAACCACGTAAAGTTGAGTGGTGGCTTCATCCAGTTGTAACATAAAACCGGGAGAGTTTTGTGGTTTTGGCTGGGACTTTCTTACATAATTTGATTTTGATACAAGTAAAACCAACCTTTTTGGCTGGCAGATGGGGGTCTGAATTGACTTCTCCCAAAACAAAAAAACCCATGCTCTGCACTAGAGAGCTGGCGTAGGTTGGTTGTCTGTGGGTCAGCCTTTGCCTGCACCTGAAGATCCATGTGCAACCTGCCTTTGCCCTCAGCAGATACAAACCCCTCCCTCCCCTCAGTGTATCATCAGTGAGCAAGTATTTAAATTTTTTTCATTACCATTCCCTTGGGCTCGACCAATTTCATAATTATTTTAATGTGATTCTCCCTGTTCGAAGAATTGAAACCAAGTGGTTTGTCACCTTTTTTTTCCAGTCAGATTCATTTTCAGATGGATGTGCTTTTGGGTTAAAACCACTGAAGAAGGATGTTTCCCCACAATGTTTCTCAGGGAGATTTAACTGCAGGAATGCATGCTAACTTATGTTAATATTACCTTTGGCAGAAACACTGTTCCTTTTTAATAAATATGGTCTAAAATGACAGAAGAAGTTGGATGAAATGACCAAACTCTGTTTTTCTGTTTCTGTCAGGCTGTTGTGTGTGAAGGGAGATTTCACAAATAAGATGTCCCCAGCGATCTGCCACAGTGTCTGGTAAGGTATAGTTTAAAAGGAGCCTTGTCATAATGGAGACCAGTCTATTACTGTAACTCACTCTCCTGTGGCTCCAGGCAGTTGATAGTTACTTGATAATTTTGCCTCAGAAAGTCAAAATCCAAGTGACATGCTGGTTTTTATATATACATTATATGTATGTATCTTATACACATATATACATCTCAAAGTAGAAAAACTTTTTAGCCTCCCTGGTAGCTACTTAAATTTATTTAATGCACCCACCAAGAGAAGTTGTTCCAGCATTGTGCTAGTGGAAGCATCAACAGGGACTAAAAAATTCTCCTTCTCTTCCCTTGCAGCACGGGTAAAGTTTGTCTTTCAGACCCAAGTGGTTGCACGGACGAGTGAAGGAGCCTTTTGATATTCTGTGCCCACACAAAAACATTTGATGCAAACAGATATGGGCTCCTGGCTGCTAATGTCCTTCCCTATCTGTTTGCAATCAGGGCAAAGCTGAGTAAGACCTTAATTCTTTGGGAACTTGGCAGACTTTATAAACAAGATGAAAAATGATATTTGAAGGGAGCTGGGATTTCACTGCTGCCGGCCTGAGCAGAATGGATGCTTTTTCTGTCTTCTAAGGATAATTAGAATAAACCAGCTGGATTTGAAGAGCAGCACATTTGAACAGTGTCTGTTAAGCTGATCACTCAAGAGTGCTTGTTTCTGTTTCCCTTTATGAAAACTTCAAGTATTTAAGCCTAAAATTTACCCATGCAAAACTGGCCTTGCCTGGCAAAATTTTGCATCCAGTGCACTGTGACTGAAAAGGCACATGTATGTTTTAGAAGGTGAGAGCTCAGAGGCATAAACACCAGAGTTTTCCAAGATCTTGTAGACATTTTCTTTTGTTTCAGTCCAACTGTTTTCACTTACCTTCTTATAGCTGAGCCAGAAACAGCTTTAGCCTTACAGAAATAATGTACATAGGTTTTCTCAGGAGAAATTTGTAAATGTTCTGATAAAGTAAGGTCTATGCCCTCTTAATTCAATTTAAACTGAGAATATTAAGAGCATTTTCATGCTGGCTGCATTTAATCAGCTTGAATTCTGACTACAGACAGTGTTAAAACCCAGCTTGTGACCTGCACTTAGCAAGTTTCATTAGAAGTGATTTGGACATCACTTAGATAAAACTAGATGCACATCTAGCTAAAAATAGGGAAGAAATGGAAAATTAAAACAAATGTAATTACTGTGTTTTAAGCTGGTGTCATTTTTTTTTTCTCACCAAATGATTCCATACAGACCAACGAATGACCAGTTAAGTTTTAAATTATCTTGGCCTGAGTTGGGTTGTGTTGTTTGGGAACTCTTGCAGGGTCCACACAAGCCATAGGGTAATTATCCTCAAAGTCATCAACATTTGTCTCTGCTTCTCTGTCAGATTTGCTGTGCATCATGCTGGGGGCAGCCAGAGGACACACAGAGACTGAAGTGGTAGATTCTCTGAGGGCTCAATTGGTGCCAAGTGTTGAGCATGCTTTTCCCACCTAGATCTCAAAAGACAGTTCCTGTATGAGACTCTATGAATACTGGTGTTATCAACAGGGTATTATTCCCCAGGCTCATAAGTCTCATCTCATGGAGTGCTTGGCTGCCTTTCAACATCATTACAGATCCTGGTGTTGTTCTTACAGACATTCTTAATCCTGACATCTTTTCCAGCTTGCCAAAACCACTCCTCCTTTGTCATAACCCTTGTCTTCTTCACCCAATGTGTCTTAGAAACCAAATATCTGCAGATGATGCATGGGGCTGCCAAGAGAGCGGGTGGCTGCCTGCTTCTTTTTCCAGCCCAGTCCACCATATCATGGTGGTCTACCTCAGGAACTTCTGTAAACCTCCTTCTAGGTTATGAACTCTCCAGACAGAGCAGCACCTGAAGTTTGACATTGTGACTGCTTGTCACTGTCACTGTGATGGATAGGCTGCTCCTGCTTCCCTTCCTGCTGGTGTCCACCTGTGTGTTGCTTCCCAGAGAGCTGAAATGCACATCTTTAGCAGGGACAGTCATTTTGGTAATTGCAACTGTTTTATTTATACCTAGGCAGTATGTACTTCAGGGCCGGTTTTTGCTCAGGAGACTCACAGTATGAAGGCCTCGCTCAGCTCAAGAGGTAAGAAACAAAAGTAAGTTCAAGGTGAACCTCTTTGCCATGGCACTTGTTCCTCCCTCTCAGTGTGTAACTGTTTTTCCAACCTTCTGCTGAGAGCATTTAACGTAGCCCAAACAAATTATGTCCTTGGCTCTGTTACTTCGTTCCTCCCACTCCATGCAAAACACTATGTCAAAAGACTCCTCCTAAGGCTTTCTCTTGTCCCTTGTGGCTTCCTGCAGATCTCTAAGATATAATTTATCTGAGCCAATGCTTGTCAGCCTTCCTTAGTTTGCAATGTCCAGCTGTGTGCTATGGGACAATACTTCATCCTTTTAGTGTTTACCTTTCCCCCTCTCCACCCACCTCCACAGGAAATCTCACCAGAGCATTTGCAACAGGAGTGTCAGTCTTCTGGGANGAATCACAGAATTGTAGAATCCTCAACTGTCCATATATTTATTATCTATTACTGATGACATGGCTTGGAGTTTTCTTTTTCAATGTATTTTATGAGGGTTTTTTCTCCTGGAGATAGTTTTATACTCCATAACTTGAAAAGATTTGCAGTTTAAAAACATGCACATATGATTGCAAGAAAATGAGTTAATGTAGCCCCACGGTTTGCTGCTGAGGAACTGAGTTACTTAACTTCCCTGAAATAAAACAGCTCATTTTATTTTATATTTGCGACATACTAGGAAGATATAAGTAACTGCCTAACAGCGATCGCCTCCAAGTTGTTCTGCAGTAAAGTTGCAACAATTCAGACTCTGGCATCTGTTTATTCATACCCTAAGCCAGCTTTCTCAATATACTTTCTTGATTTATTTAATAGAGTATGGCTGGGTCTTACACAGCTGAATTACCCAGAGAGCAAAACATTCATGGCTCACTGGTAGCTCTGCAGAAGTACAGCTAATAACTAGCTCCACTACAGTTTATAATTTTAAAGGTGAATATGCATATAATTTTGTTGCTCTATCCAAGTCAATTCTGGGGAAGAGATTGCCCTAATTTTAAAACCTGTTCCTTACACCAGGGGTGCACACAACACATAACAACTGGGTAATTGATTTTCCAGGGCACACTGCTCAGCAGCAGTCTGGAGCGGGTAATGGGTAAGCACAACCATTCAGACCAGCGGGTTTACTTCCAAAGCGGGACAATAAGCTTTTGTGGTTAATATTCAAGCTTTAATAGTTACTTCTACACGTTTGAGGTGAGGTACGCCAGAATTATACATCCTCCTCCATTTCAAGAACAAATGCATCTTCAAACCATCTATTTTTTAATTGCTGAAACTCTCAGTGAAGAGCAGGATGCACAAGGGTGGCTTCTGAATAATATAATTTACTATTAATGAGACTGTTCTCTGAGCCATAAGTACGGTGTTCAGAGGTAACCTGGTGCAACACTGAGAACTACCTCCACAGTGTGGCTGAGCTATTACAGACTCAGCTGAGCAGAAAATTCAATGTCTGGCCTCAGGGCGAAGGGTTAAAAACATTTCTTCGATAGCTGAGCAGTGAGGCTGCCATCTCAGTGCTACAGCAGGAGGAACCGAGTAAAGTCTTTGTTCTTACTTATTAAATAGATGAGCTACCCAGGGATCAGCTGTGTTACTCAGTGTATGTAACATGTTCCTAACAGATGCCAGACACTGAAATTCCCCCTGCACAGTGATTTGTAAGCTGTAGGGAAACGTTGCAGTGCTTTTGCTCTGTAGATGGTGGTAGTGGGGAAAATGCTTCTTAAAATATGCTTTCCAAACCCATTATAGAGGCCTTAAATTTAACAAACCATATGTAGGTACAGAAGTAAATCTTTTAGAAAGCTTGCACGCACTCAGATTCATCGTTTGCCCATTAATGTCAGAAGTTAGTGTTGTCATTGTTGTCTGGTGTTTACCTCAACTTCTCACAAACTTGAAACACCGGAGTTATGGTGTTTCATGCTTCCGGATTCACATAACTATGTGGCCCTCTCTGCTCTCAATTATTGTTAGTCTATCTTAAAAGCTTCAACAATTTAGAACAAAAATTAAAATAAAAATTAAAAAAAAATGCAAACCACACGAGCTCCTTTATTAAAATCTAATCTGATTCAGTACTGGTCTCCGGTGTGTGGCTTGTGTGTTGTTTTAGCCAAAGGGCTAAGAATTTAGCTGCAGCACACAACAAAGCAAAGCAGGGATGGTGTGAATGAATGGAGCAGGGCTGTCTCTGGTGCCAGCCTTGTCTCTGCTGCCNGTGCTATGGGACAATACTTCATCCTTTTAGTGTTTACCTTTCCCCCTCTCCACCCACCTCCACAGGAAATCTCACCAGAGCATTTGCAACAGGAGTGTCAGTCTTCTGGGATGAAAAAAAACCCCACTTTTTTTTCTTTCTTTTTATTTTTTTTTATTAAGTCAGGTCTTCAGTAACATGAAGCTCTTCCATTATGCAATAATCTCTACTGAAACAAAATAATTCTTTTCTTACCTTATTTCTTGGTCAAAATTTTGCCTTTGTTTTATTCATTCTGGTGTTGGCTGGATGTTTTTAAATTTATTCGATTTAATTATTATTAATTTATTTTAAATNGGCTGGGTCTTACACAGCTGAATTACCCAGAGAGCAAAACATTCATGGCTCACTGGTAGCTCTGCAGAAGTACAGCTAATAACTAGCTCCACTACAGTTTATAATTTTAAAGGTGAATATGCATATAATTTTGTTGCTCTATCCAAGTCAATTCTGGGGAAGAGATTGCCCTAATTTTAAAACCTGTTCCTTACACCAGGGGTGCACACAACACATAACAACTGGGTAATTGATTTTCCAGGGCACACTGCTCAGCAGCAGTCTGGAGCGGGTAATGGGTAAGCACAACCATTCAGACCAGCGGGTTTACTTCCAAAGCGGGACAATAAGCTTTTGTGGTTAATATTCAAGCTTTAATAGTTACTTCTACACGTTTGAGGTGAGGTACGCCAGAATTATACATCCTCCTCCATTTCAAGAACAAATGCATCTTCAAACCATCTATTTTTTAATTGCTGAAACTCTCAGTGAAGAGCAGGATGCACAAGGGTGGCTTCTGAATAATATAATTTACTATTAATGAGACTGTTCTCTGAGCCATAAGTACGGTGTTCAGAGGTAACCTGGTGCAACACTGAGAACTACCTCCACAGTGTGGCTGAGCTATTACAGACTCAGCTGAGCAGAAAATTCAATGTCTGGCCTCAGGGCGAAGGGTTAAAAACATTTCTTCGATAGCTGAGCAGTGAGGCTGCCATCTCAGTGCTACAGCAGGAGGAACCGAGTAAAGTCTTTGTTCTTACTTATTAAATAGATGAGCTACCCAGGGATCAGCTGTGTTACTCAGTGTATGTAACATGTTCCTAACAGATGCCAGACACTGAAATTCCCCCTGCACAGTGATTTGTAAGCTGTAGGGAAACGTTGCAGTGCTTTTGCTCTGTAGATGGTGGTAGTGGGGAAAATGCTTCTTAAAATATGCTTTCCAAACCCATTATAGAGGCCTTAAATTTAACAAACCATATGTAGGTACAGAAGTAAATCTTTTAGAAAGCTTGCACGCACTCAGATTCATCGTTTGCCCATTAATGTCAGAAGTTAGTGTTGTCATTGTTGTCTGGTGTTTACCTCAACTTCTCACAAACTTGAAACACCGGAGTTATGGTGTTTCATGCTTCCGGATTCACATAACTATGTGGCCCTCTCTGCTCTCAATTATTGTTAGTCTATCTTAAAAGCTTCAACAATTTAGAACAAAAATTAAAATAAAAATTAAAAAAAAATGCAAACCACACGAGCTCCTTTATTAAAATCTAATCTGATTCAGTACTGGTCTCCGGTGTGTGGCTTGTGTGTTGTTTTAGCCAAAGGGCTAAGAATTTAGCTGCAGCACACAACAAAGCAAAGCAGGGATGGTGTGAATGAATGGAGCAGGGCTGTCTCTGGTGCCAGCCTTGTCTCTGCTGCCTCATAGAATCACGGAATGGTTAGACTTGGAAGGGACCTGTCAGACTCAATACAACTGGGCTGCTCTTGGCAATAGAATCATAGAATCATAGAATGGTTAGAGTTGGAAAGGGCCTTAAAGATCATCAAGTTCCAATCCCCCTGCCATGGGCAGAGACACCTCCCACTACAGCAGGTTACTCAAAGCCCCATCCAGCCTGGTCTTAAACACTTCCAGGGATGGGACATCCACAACCTCCCTGGGCAACCTGTTCCAGTGCCTCACCACCCTTACCTTCAAGAATTTCTTTCTGGTATCTAATCTAAATCTCCCCTCTTCCAATTTAAAGCCATTACCCCTTGTCCTATTGCTACACTCCCTGATAAAAAGTCCCTCTCCAGGTCTCCTGTAGGCTCCCTTCAGATACTGGAAGGCTGCTCTAGCGTCTCCCTGGAGCCTTCTCTTCTCCAGGCTGAACAACCCCAGTTCCCTCAGCTGGTCTTCACAGGAGAATTGCTCCATCCATCTGATCATCTTTGTGACCCTCCGCTGGACTGGTTCTAACAGGTCCATGTCCCTTTTATGTTGAGGACTCCAGCGATGGACACAGTACTCCAGGTGTGGTCTCACAGGAGCAGAGTAGAGGGGTAGAATCACCTCCCACAACCTGCTGGCCACACTTCTTTTGATGTAGCCCAGGATGCGGTTGGCTTGGGAAAGTGAGAGCGCAGGCCTACTGAATTTTGTATCTCTGTTATTCCTTTGAATAAACAGAATAGCAACACATACACTTGTGCATAACCAGACGTTTCATGGAGCTCATACAGGACTTGTGGCTGAGGTTTCTGTGGCTGCCAAATAGATGGCGAAAACAAAGCTGTCCCTACTCCTGAGGTGTGGAATCACTTATACCTCCACTTAAACCAAGTAAATCCCTTTTCAAATTTTAGCAGACACTGAGCTTTAGGCTTAACTAATAAAAAGCAAGGTAGATGATGGAGGACACAAAATATAGCACTGTTCAGCTCTTACCATCTACAAAAGTCTATAATTCACTTTCATCTTCGTTCCTGCGTAATTTCCACTGTAATGAAATTTGAAAGACAGTCTCAGATATATTGAAAAGGGTAAGTTTTACTCTAGCACTGTATAAAGGTGCCTTAGGTTACTCATGAAATCTCTGGGGATATCTCTGAAAGACATGACTTTGAAGCTTCAGTGGGAAATGGCGTGAAAGACAAAGAGGGATTGTCTTGTAACCCGAAGAAGTTCAGATAACTTTTGGTTGTGGTACCAAAATACAGGAGCATACTTTGACAGACATCAGAAGTTTGACAGTTGATTAATGGACAGTGTGACTAAGCTGTACATCACAAATTGGTGCAATTTGAGGGGGAAGTGTTTGTCGTCCCAGGATCTGAGCACTTTCATTTGATCTGGAAAAACTTGCAAGTGTGTCCTCAGCCTGCATCCCAGCCTAACCCCAAAGGCCCTGGCCAAGTGCAGCCCAAAGAATCTGGCCCCGATTCAACTTAGATCAAACTGTTTCATCACATCCAGTGTTCGCTCTGGTCCTTCTCATCATATGGTGTACTGCCATAGGCCAAAAAGATTTCTCTGACTACACTGGGCTGATTGAAAGGATTTGTCTGATGTCTGACAGCCCAACTTCTTGGCTGTCCTTATTTGATTTTCTTGCCTCAATAGTTAATATTATTGAACTATTACATAGTTTATGTGCAAAGTCTATTTAGTCATTTAGTTTTGAATTGTGGGCATGTCCTTAGGAGCAACAGTTGTTTGGGTAACTTGGAAAGTTACCTGGATATTCAGACTAAAGTCTCGACTTCTACATTTGACAGGGCTAATGTAACATGGCAGTGGTACTTCATGCAACAAGACCTAAGCAGAAGGATGACATTAAATATTTTTGTCTTTTCTTAAAAGGGGTGGAAAATGTTCAATGTTTGCTGTAGTGCTTTAGGGGTCAATCAGAAAGTGTCTGCCATGCTCACATGCTGGAAAAAAAAGACTCTTGCTTCTCAGAGCTTCTTTACCACCTCTTTGAGTCACTGCACCTGAGTGTTTTAGTCCAAGTATTGCAAAGCAAAAGAGTAAAAATGACTGGATTCAGCCACGTCCTCCTTCATTCAGACCTCCTTTAGCAAAGAACAGCTCTGCAGTAGCTGTAGTTTGACCTTTTGGTTCAGTAATCCCTAATTACACTCATCTATGCTACTGGCTTCCTCATCTCCTTCCCTGATCATCACCAGGTTCCCTCCAGGCGATCTTGCACTTCAGTATTTCAACCTTCCATCTCTGTCTCATTGGAATGCTGTGAATTTAAATGTGTTAAAAGCAGGACAGAATATGCAATTCAGACCAGATGTGTTGGCTTCAGTTTTATGATCTGGTGTCTCCGTGCAGTTCAGAATGGAAAGGCCCAAATTTGGCTCCAGAAGACAAATGGAGGGCTCTCTTTGTGGAGAGAAGAGGAGAGAAAAACCTGGTACTCCTAGCAGAATTAGCTCCTGTGCCAACACTAGGTCTCTGAGAAGTTGTGAAAATAAAATCTGGCAACATGGACATGAGATCTGTTTGAAATCTTGCACCCGTGGCATTCACTATTCTAACCTGTGCCAGATTTGGCCATTCCAAAGTTAGGGAGTGGTTAACAACACAGTTTTTCTATTTTCTACTCCTTCATCTTATACACAAGCCATTATATTATATTAGACCATTTTACTAAGAAAAAAACTCATTCTGTTACTCAGGTTTTGAACTGAATTGACAGGTGAGTTTGTGCAGTGTTTCTTGCCTTTCATAGGAAACCCTGTTGTAAGTGCAAACTCATGTGAAATGCTTAAAAACCATGTTACCAGACTGTCAGTCTTTATGTCCTGACATTAAAGGCTCTATAAATAGAAATGTTCATTTTGAGAGGATTCTTGTATGTTTCTGAATCAAATTTGTGTTTTCTACTGGGAGCCATCCCAGTAGATTTGGGGATTGGCAAAACTAAATCTGGAAATTAAAAGTGCACTTATTGTGTAGTTATTTAGTGTAATTATTTAATGTAGTATTAATATTACTCATCTGTTTTATTACAGTAATTCTAATCTAATGGTATTGAATACAAATGGCTTCAAATATGTTTGTATTAAGAAGTTCTTCCTTGGGGTTACTACCTCTGTGAACTGTTAATTCTTTCCTTGTTGCTAGTGTGCTAGTGCATATAAAGCTTGTCATCCATTCTTCTCAGCAGCAGAGGGAGAAACTGTCAGCTGCTTTTTACTTCATGGTAATAGTCTGAGAAGTTACAAGAACAGTTGAAAAAAATGGATTAACTTGAAATGTGAGCCACAGAAAAAAACCCCCAAAACAGCCAGGAGATGATGTACCTTCTCACATGAGTTCATGATTGTTGGGCCTGGGCTGGTCTTGTCTGGGGTAGTGTTATGTCCAGGAGCATCTTCTGCCTCATGGCAGAATTTTCATACCTGGAAATTTAGAGGGCTTGGCATTTGGTTGTGGGGTGGCTCAGTTGCTGCATCTGAATCATAGCATGGTTTGGTTTGGAGGGGACCTTAAAGATCATTGAGTTCCAATCCCCTTGATATGGACAAGGACGCCTCCCACTACAGCAGGTTGCTCAAAGCCCCATCCAGCCTGGTATTGGACACTTCCAGGGATGGGGCATCCACAGATTCTCTGGGCAACCTGTTCAAATGTCTTGCCACCCTCACAGTGACGATTTCTTCCTCATAAATATCTCATCTAAAATTATCCTTTTTCAGAGGGTATTGTTTGGATGAAGGAAAGTCTGTAGGACTGTGGCCACTGGACATCACTTGGGGAGATAGATGGGACCTGAGTAGAGATGGTCAGGAGGAGAGGAGAATGTAAAAGAAGAAAAGATATAGTGTGGACACCCAGGTGCTTCACCAGAGCTCTACAGCTGCAGGTAACTACTCTCTTGAGACAAGGTCTGACTACAATGCCCACTTGCATACTGGAGCCAAGAACAGAAAAATAGGGTGAAATGGAAGCTTTTCATAAATTTTAATCTCAAATTCTATATTCTATTTTTTATCATATTCTTAAAGAATTCTTGCTCTGTATCAAAGTGAATTCACCAGTTTTTGTTGACCTAAAGTTTTATTCCATGCACTCTATATTTCGTGTGGGAAAGTTTTGTTGCTGGTTGAAAGCTGATTAAAATACAATTTAAAAAAAAAAAAGTCACATTTTACTGTTATTTATGAGACTCTTGTCTCACACTTTGGTGTGAGGTCTGTGGTTTCTAGTCTAGACCATCCAAGTGTGAAAGTTCTGTTTATTTATTTGTCTCCTAGGTGATTATGGCTAGCCTGGATGAATGCATAAATCTAACAGTGGTCTGTCATATTTCTTTTCTCTAAAAAGCAAGTACTCATATGACTTCAGTGGACTAAAAAAAATGTTCTAATACTGCACTTTTGGATCTTATTGTTATTGTATTACAATGCCTTGGGGTGTGATTGGGTGGGTAAACATTAATCATTCTTCACTGAACGAACTTTCTGGAAGCAGAGGTAGCAGCAATGAAGGTTAACCATGCATGGGGCTGCAGCAGCAAGAGCAGAACCAGCAGATCCAGTGAATTGGTATTCCTCCCTACCCAGCACTTGTGAGATACTTCCGGAGGACTGTGTCCACTTCTGGGTCCCTAGTATAAGGCAAGCATCAATAAACTGGAAGAAGTTAAGCAGAGGGCCCCCAACAGGATCAGGGCTGGAGTACTTGCCATCTGGTGACAGGCTTCAGGACTGGGACTTGCTTGGACTAGAGAAGAGAAGTGGATGGGGACCTTACTGCTGCCTACGATGGCCTAGTGGGAGATGATGGAGAAGATGTAATTGAACACCGCAGTACACAGTGCAAGGACTGCTAGCAACAGGGAGACATCAGAGTTGGGGAAATTCCACCTGGACATGTGATAAAAAATGTTCCCCTAAGGGTGGTGAAGCTTTGCAACAGGGTCCCAGTGAGCTCATGGGGACATTCTTAGACATTTTCAAAACCTGAGTGGAGCAATATGACCCCACTTTGATATTGCGCTTGCTTTGAGTGTAGGAGGGCAGAGCAAGTCTCTGCAGATCCCTTGCAACAGATGCTATTTTACCCTTCCAACTTCTGACTGAAATGCTGAACATTTACTATATTTCCGGCATTTTAGGAGGAATAATAATAAAAATTAAAAAAAAAAAAAGCTCTCCTTAATTTGTCTTAAATAAAGTGAATTATTTTGTGCATGGAACGTGAAGTATCTCACAAGGCACAGTGTTTACTTTATACGTGGATGTACAATACTGGGCATATTACACCTCTATGACAGCAGATGCTTTTTTCCCTGGAGAATCACAGATCTGTGCTCACATATAATGGGATACAAAGTTAGTTGAGACAGCAAGATGGCAAACACTGCTTTTATGCATTTAAAATCAAATTCTAATTTTGTCTTTTTCAACCAAAAGAAAAGGAATAATGCCATATTAATGTGAAGAAAATAATTTTCTAATGCAGCAACAAGTTGGTCCGTGAGCAGCAAAATTGATTAGATTCTGTGGGTTTTGAAATGATGTGAATGTAAATGAACCATTTCTCTGCGCTCAGAGGACTTGTGGTATTTTTGTCCTATGCAGACTACCAGTCTCTTCATAGAGATTTGAACTCTTGCTTCCACCTTTCATTTAATGAGGGTAGGAGCTTTATCTCCTTGGGAGTTGGATGAGCTCCAGAGGTTACTTCCAACCCTGTATCATTCTGTGATTCAGTGATCTCATATGGGTGTAATGAAATGTGCAGGCCTAGAGTGGGCTTGAATGTCTGTCAGATTTGGTTGAAATCAGAGGGTTCAAAAGTTATTAGTGATTGCCACAGAGAGGAAGAGGAATGTACATATGAAGTCCGACCATTTAGGCTTCATTTTAATAGAAAATGTATCTAAAAATATAAAGTATTAAGATTCTGAACTAGGTTTAGTTACATAATTTCTTATATGAACACATCTAAGTATGCTTTTCCTAGTTAGCAAAAAGTGCCACATTTGGGATGAAGGTTCTATTAATGAACAGGCTTTAATGCCCAGCTTTTGACAAACATCAGACTTATCAAAGAAAAATCAAAGAAGGAAAACATTCACAAGACAAGTAAAATTACTGATTTAAAGCCAAGCTCCCAGTTTAGTAATTTTTCATCTTATAAACTAGTTTTTGCCAAATGGAACTGAAATGAAGACAATGGAAAAACAGACTGATGCTCAACAGATTTATTTTTCCTATGGCACAAATGGGTGAGATCTAGAAACTTCTTCAAAAATAGACATAAAGATTCCTGTCACTCGATTGATTTGAATCAAGAAAGAGTCATGATTCTTCTACCTATATTTTTGATCTCTGCCAAGCACAGTGCAATGGGTGTTTCATGGGGTAGCACTGTAATTTTACACGCTTTTAGCACAATTGTGTAATCAATCTCATTTAATAAGAGTATAAATTAGCCTTCAGTGCAAAACTAGTCCTTTTGAACTGTTTGTAGTCAATGGAAGTGTGGGAACCTGCAGAACCTGACTCAGTTAATCTAGGTTTGATGCTTAAGACAAGTAGAAAGAAGTTACCTCTGAAGTAGTCTATCCTTCTGCAGTGATAGTAGATGTGGACTAAATGGCCACTTATGATGAGAAATATGAGACACTTAAGGTTAGGTGAGGTGAATCCTTTCTTTACAGACCAAACCTTCCCTTGTATCTAATAAAGGGGTTTCTTTTCCCTTCCCTCTTCTGAATGAAAGAAATCTGCTGTCTGTGTTTTATCCTTCAAATTCATAACCAGTGCAAAGGAAATGTAATTTTGTCTCTAAAAATAGAGATATACATACCCAGTGCTTCTGTGTGTACCCTTCACAGTGCCCTCAGACTCAGCTGATAGGTTATTCCTGGTTTTTTAATCAAATCATTTTTCAACAGTCAAGACAGAAAATATGAGGCTGTCCTCTCTTACATAAGGAAAATCCCTGGCTTTTCATTGTCTGGTTGTGTTGTAATTACCATATGATGTGATGATGACACTGATTTTTTTTTTTAAGCTCTATTTTCTTCTTGTCAGAATAACACTAACAAAACCAACCCTCTCATAACTGATTGTCTTCCCAAGATGAGAATGAGGGGTTACTCTGTAGAACCATTCAAAATTTCTGGAGAAATGCAGAATGCCCATGCAAACTTTGTTTATTATTTGTGTATATTATTATTTGAGATTTATTCAAAACCTGATTAGATGCAGTCCTGAGCATACTTCTCTAGGTGACCCTGCTCTGAGCTGCAGGTTGGACTGCATGGTCTCCAAAGATGCCTTCCCACCTCAGCATGTCTGTGATTCTGTGAAATGACACCAAAGCTGAGGGAGGTACCACGGGGCAAGTGGTACACAGGGCAAGGATTACACACCTCAACCTGTTTGAAAAGAAAGGCTGAAGGGTGGCTTCATTACAGCGGGCATGTAGACAGCACGCCCCTTCATGGGAAGCAGACAACAAGGACTAAAAAGGCTCTTCAGGGAGAGAAGAATATAAGGACCAGAAGTGGAAATAGGTAATTCAAGCAACAAAAAAAACCAACAGAGGGACAAAAGTTCTCCCAATATGGTAGATTAACCAGCACTTGATATATCTTCTGCTGAAGCCTGGTTTAGCCAAACATAAACAACATTTTTGGTAAATATAAGTTATTCATCCCAAGAGCAGGTGCAACCAGGTAAACTAAATAAATCAGAGATTTACAGAATGTTTCCTTGGATGATTTAACACTTCATTTAAACCTAAATATTGAAGGGTCTATGTTTGATAGCTGAAGAGAATAAAATGAAATACAGGAAATATTTTTGGTCAAGCTGTTGCAGATTTGTGCAGTTTCATTAAAGCTTCAACAACAAGTTTTGCTCTTTCTGGGTGTTCTTAACGGTTGCCAAAACTGCCTGTTGACATTATATCAGTTTTCATTGAGGGCTGGCTTACAAGTGAACTGAAGGGTATTGGAAATAATGAAAGTAGGAGTGGTTCATCATCTCCTCGTGGGTGGATACTGGAGTGTAACTCTGTGATGTAACGGACAGTACACAGTGCTCGGGAATAACATCTGTGCTTTGCAAGAAGCTTCACTGATGGGGGTATTTCTTTTTAAAATAAAAGATTTGCCTCATACCTGCCAAAAAAAATAAATAAAAATAATAAAAAGGCATATACACTCATGCAGTAAGATTTAAAAAGTTTTTAAATGACTGTAGTGTCACAAAGACAATTTATAGCTTGGAATCATATCTAGAGCTTTTACTCCAGTACAGAAGAGGGAATTTTTGCCCATGAGGATGCTGTACACCATTCCCAAGTGAGTGTCATAAAATCTGCCAGAGAAAAAAACAGCTTTGTGGAATGAGTCTATCTGTCAACATAAATATTAACGTGGTGTTGCTTGGCTTCACCTAAGCACTACTTATTGGCCAGACACCGAAGCTATTATCTGAAATCTTGAGATCGACTGAGACCATGGTGGAACCAATGAATGTCAATGAGGCTGAAGCCTACACTAAACAATGTTGACTCCTTATGTAAACAGTGGTTTGGGGACTGAATAAATCAGACCACCACAGAGACAGACTGTGTGTCCTTTCCTAGCACAATAAGAATACAAAATAGACATGGTTTGTTTTTTAAGTGGTGCTCCTTCACCTTGCATTCGAACACTGACACAGAAAAGAGGGAAATAAGAAGGTTCCACCACAGTTTTCTTTCTGAGGTGAGAGGATGCTCCTGTCAAGAGCAGTGTGAGGAACTATCTTCCTTGCACTCCATAGCATGGGGAGAAACAGTTGTCATCACTCCAGAGGTCATGGTTGTTTCCCAAACTGAGGGGTGGCGATGAGGCTTTCCCTCCCATACACACAGTATTGGACCCTCTACAAATGGGCCAACTCCTGGATTCCTTCAACTCACCCTGCTGCATTCAGCACTGAACCACAGAGTTGGAGGCGTTCTCCAGAATCTACTTCAGCCAACCCTGACTGCCTTTTCTGTGTAGAGCAGTGAAAACACAGAGGGAAGCCTCCCTGCTGTTAGGATACAGGCGTCTGCCAGTTGTTAGCTATTTCAGAAGGTGACTGAATGAAGCTCTTCCCTAGAAATAATTGCCTGGCTCAACCTTCATTTCTCATAGCCAAGTGTAGTAGCCAAGAGTCCCTGTTTGCTCAACTAGTCCCAAAACAGTGGGAGTCTTTCCCTTCCTCTTCATACTTTTCCCATTTCTATCAGTTCTGTCTTCTGGAAGGTTAGTGCAGAAAAACTGCCTCTGGTTCATCTGTCTTTGCATCCATATCTGTATAACACTATTTTTGGGCTGGGAAATTGACAATCTAGAACATGAAAACTGGACTGAACACAATTTAAAAATCTTTTGACTTCTTTCATTCAGTAGGTTTGGGGTTTGCATTACAGAAGACACTAAATTCTGTGCCTTTCAGTATAACGTAAGTTTTAAGAGTTACATTTTATGGACCAAAAAATAATAGCACATACGTTTTCCAACCATACCGTAAGAAACATCTCTTTAATTAAAATGAAATCACCTCTGGGCCTAAACCATCTAGCTTTCTTACTTTTGGTAAAGTAATATATTTTAATCCTTAGGGCTTTACTTTCTGCAGAATTATTATGTATCTTTATGGGAGCAAGAAGTGGTGACTTGAACTAACTTGAACCTTACAAGCAAACCACAGAGTACATATTCAGGACACTGAGCCGACAGTGGGATGATTTGGAGCCAATGGCATGGAGAACCTAGCAGCTTCCACTTCTACAAAGTTCCATCTACAGGCTGGAGAGTTGGGTGGGGAGAAATTCAATGAAATATAATGAGGGCAAGTGTAGAGTCTGGCATCTGGTTAAGAACAACTCGAGGTACCAGTGTAGGTTGGGAAATGACCTGTTGGAGAGCAGCGTAGGGGAAAGGGACTTGGGGGTCCCAGTAGACAGCAGGATGACCATGAGCCAGCACTGTGCCCTTGTGGCCAAGAAGGCCAATGGCATCCTCAGGTGTATTAGAAGGGGTGTGCTTAGTAGGTCGAGAGAGGTTCTCCTCCCCCTCTACTCTGCCCTGGTGAGACCCCATCTGGAATATTGTGTCCAGTTCTGGGCCCCTCAGTTCAAGAAGGACAGGGAACTGCTTGAGAGAGTCCAGGCCAGAGCCACAAAGATGATGAAGGGAGTGGAGCATCTCCCATACAAGGAAAGGCTGAAGGAGCTGGATCTCTTTAGCTTGGAGAAGAGGATAAATATTTATAAATATGTAAAGGGTGAGTGTCAGGAGGATGGAGCCAGGCTCTTCTCAGTGACAGGCAATGATAGGACAAGGGGCCATGGGTGCAAGCTGGAACAGAGGAGGTCCCACTTAAATATGAGGAAAAACTTCTTCACAGTGAGGATGACGGAACACTGGAACATGCTGCCCAGAGAGGTTGTGGAGTCTCCTTCTCTGGAGATATTCAAAACCCACCTGGACACATTCCTGTGTGACCTGATCTAGGTGTTCCTGCTCTGGCAGGTGGATTGGACTAGATGATCTTTCAAGGTCCCTTCCAATGCCTGAGATTCTGAGATTCTGTGAAAATTCAGCAACGAGCACCTTCCGAGCTTATTTCAAAGTATCACTTTGTCTAGCCCTGTTCTAGCTCAGATGATTATTAAGTTGTGAATACTGGGGGGAATAGCAAAGACCTTTTAAAAGACAAAACAAAAAAACCTGCAAGACCCCGGAAAACTGCAGTGTTTGTGGATGGCTGTTTGCTGCAGGGAGAGAATACTTTTTCCATTGTAGAGTGAAAACACACTACAGGAACCAAACGCATTTTTCATTTTTCTGGTATTGTCTTGAAATCATTCCATATCCATATCTGTTGATCCAGAGAGTCCTACTCACAGACGCACTGCAGAATTGACAGCCATTTCCATTTCATCAAATTAAAAAAAGACTCTGTACCAAGGAATTCAGTTTTCTTTTCATTGTGTTGGTACAGCCTGCTCAGTTCTCCACACTTGCCTCCTGTGGCCTCAGCTCTTCTTTGATAGTGCTTAACTCTGTGAAGTGCAATGGAATAAAGGAGGTTAATTTGCTGCTGTGGAGCAGCGTAACTCTAATACATCACTGAACAACAAAGGAAACCAATTCTTGTTGCAAGATCTTTCAAAAAGGCAAAGAGTTGCACAGGGCTTTATAACACATTATAATAGTATTTAGCTAAATGGAATCATCCTTGCAGGCCACTGTATAAGCAAGAAGATTAAGCCTGAAGAGTGAGGTTGCCCAATATGAAACAGAGAATTGGTATAAGTTTTAAGACCTCATTAGGATTTAGGCTGAATATTAACTAACTAATTTCACAATCTCTGACTACCATTGAATGTCCCCCATGCCAAGTTATAAAGCTAATTATTATCACAGATAAAATTCAGTTTAGTATAAAATTTTATACTGAAGCAGGAAGGAAAACAGAAAACAAGCCAAGAATTATAGTTAAAAATATATATAGTACTGAGATATTATAGTAGCAGCTGCAATAGAAACTTATATAGAATGAAATCTTTTGCTCTCAAAAAATAAACATTTACAAGAAATTTAAACACTTTTTAAAATCCTTACTGGGTTTAACTTGGAAAAACACCTACACAGGAAACTTTCCCCTGTTTTCTTTATGTCTTCTAATTTTCCTTGGAATATATGTGTTGACCCTAGATCCTAATTTCAATAGGTATGAAAGACAAAGGCTATTACTACACAATATATTAAAATGCTCTTCATATTTCAGATGAGAACTGACACTAAGCTGCTTGCATTAAACCCCTTCCCCCTTCCCATCTCTTGTGAAAGCTCAGCTCTTCTGCTGTGCCCACAAGGGTTTCTTACTCTTACATATGTTGAATAAAGTTTGACCTTCCTTGACAGTACCTTAAAATCAGTGTGGTTTGTAGAAAAATGTGCTAGTCTGTGTGAATAAAAGATTCCATTGGAGAATATTAAAGATGAGACAGTAGAAAAATTTAGGTTTTATAATGTATTTATATTTCCTTTACTGAGACCTTTCACAGATTAAATGCATTTTGGCATTTAGCTACAGTGACTGAAGTCTGAATAAGACAAGCATATTCTTGGTTATTCTAAATATAACTTAAAAGCTAATTGTTGTTTGAGAGGAAACTAGAGATGGTTATGATGCTATGCAGAGTCTGAGTAAATAAATGTAATGCAAAATAGAAAAAATCTTAAGTCCAAGTCCACAGCATATAATTTACCTATGTGGTTACTTTTGTACTGAGATGTTTTCAGCTGCCCCATGATGCTCACCACTCTACAGTCTTTGAACAGTTGCTGCTCTGCTTTTCCATTCAGTCCTGTGTGAGACTTTTCTGGCATCATGAAAGTCCTGTATGTTTCGAGGTTGAACTTTCTCTCTGATCCATTTAATTTCTTTGCAGGTGTGAACATTTTGAAGTCTTCAAGCTTATTTAGGAAAATTTCTGTTGGAACTGTGCTGATCTGATGAACTTTCTTCATCAGCCCTGCATGGTATTGCAAAGTCACACAAGCATAAAATTTCAAGCAGTTTCAGATTAGTTCAAAACCATCAGGAAGAATAAATTATACCAAATCTTTGCTTCCTTTCGCTATTTCTTCATTATTCCTTCAGTAATGAGAACAAAATGATTCATCTTTCTGTTTCTATGCAAAAACCTTAGTGGAGGAGCATCCATTTTTAATATACAATGGTTAGATTCACCTTCAAGTTACATCATTGCCTACAAGAAGAGATTCCTTCGTTCTGACTCTTAGAAAACCAAAGCAACAAAGTCTTCTGCTTCCAAATCAATTTTTCAGGAGCTGACTAAAATGGCCTGGTTTTCATAAGTTGTGAGCTCTCAAACTCCAGTGTGTGAGACCTACAGGTGGTTAACAGCATTGAAAGCTCAAATCACATCTACTAGATTGACTAAATATGGATTTTGAAACCTCACTGTAAGCAGGAAAGCTTTGACATTTCAAACTAATAATACTGGGCAAAATTCTTTATGCATTATTGATTTTTCTGGAAGTAGAGTCTTACCCTTTAGAACAGGGAATGTGATCTTCAGGAATTAAATGTGTTGTATAAGCACAATTAATTAGGCTACATATTGCCACTTAATTCTCCAGTGGTTTTTTTTTTTTTCACCCAGTAGCAGCAAGACTGGCTGTTACAGAACTGTCCAAAGATGTATTGTTGAACTCCCTGAGCCTTTAAAACAGAGGCTGCATATGAACTGCCTGTTTGGACTGTCCCTAGCCCCTGCTAACTACCAAGCTTTCCCAGAGAGTATTCTGGAGAGTGCCAAAGTTATCTGACATAGCCTGAACTGTGCTGAGATAATTTAATAGTGTGAATTTACAGTGCATAAAACTCATTTCCACCACTTGGGAGTCTTCCTTGGAACTGTTTAACTTACAAGTATAGACACGCTGCAATGTCCAGACATGCCATCAATGACTTGATTCATTGACAGAATTTGTACGATAATTCCATGTAAGCCTCCAAAAGAGGCTGTTTACTTATGTGGTGGGACACTGAATTCACACCACAGGGTGTTTTACAGCTGAGGGACTGAAATACAGGGGAAATAAAACACAGATTCTTCCTCGCTGCTACTTTGAAGTGAGGAAGCCTCTATATTAAATATGGATATAAAAGAAGCCAGTATGCATATTGGGAGAGTTTATACATGCAGAGATAGAGTTGTTTATGGAGGGCGACTGCAGCTCACCCAGGCCATGGATGTGCTGCACTCAGAGCTTCTGTGCTGATGGGAAGAAACTATAACACACAGTCCACTACAGCTGCGTCCCTGCTGCTGATAGGCTGCACCTAGGCTGACTTAACCTGTAAAAAGTTACATGCAAATTCAGCCTCAAGCCTGGAACTAATGAAAGCCATTTTTTTTTGCCCTAAGCAAGAGATAACTTTGGTCATAAAGTGTTGTTGCACAAAGGATGATGAGATAGATTTACTTGCTTGAAATTTTGTTCGTGGAGTCTGCAGCTGACAGCAACAAATTTACTCTAAAATTACCTTTGGGGAAAATTCAAAGGTGAGAAAGAGAGAGAAAAGAGAAAGCAATAATTTTCACCCATGACTGGCTATGAAGAGGTGCAGCAGAGCCTCCAGTGCAAGCATCTTCTTCTGGAGATCCTTTCCAGGTGATGCTAACGATGTTAGCATGTTTTGCACCATGTTTTTCCATTGTAGCCATATAGCTTTCATCTCAACCAGCTGAAACTCCTTTCCGGACACTCCTACTTAAAACACTCTTTGCTCTTAACGGAGCACAAGTGTTTCACACTGAACTTTATACTATCGGACAATTCTAACTGGAGATTTAAATCACTATTATCTACTGTATTATTGACTAACCTTTTTTTTTTTTCTGGTGCAAACTGAAAGCTATAAAAGAAGGTATGGGAAAGGGCAGGGGGAAGGAAGGTGTTACTCTTACTCTGGTAGCGATTGTTCCCCATGAGAAATCAGACATAAGAATAATATCAGGGTTTGCAGGTGCAACGCCATGAGAATAACAACATGAGAACAGCAGCGTGAGAACAGCAGAGAAACACCATGGCAGCAGCTTTGGTGAAAGATAACAGACCTGCGAGTGGAAGGCAGGCTACGGAACTCTGAAGGAGAGGAGCTTAGCACTACCCCGGTGAAGGCCCTTTGCAACAGCTTCACGTCTACCCTTCTTTCTCTCCACTCCAGCTGTCTTCTTACCTCCCCCATATCTCTGCAAGAAGCAGGTAAAAATACAAAAGTTCCTCTGAGTTTCTCTCCTAACCATAGGCAAAATCGTTTAATGTGCTGGGGATATGCATCATCAAGGAATAATTGTGCTCTATTTTATTAAGAAAATTTCTTAGACTGCTTGATTAGATTTCATACATCTGTCTTCAAGATTTTATGCATCTGTCTTCCTCTAAATTTATTAGATGTTGTTCTTTTCTTGTGTTCACAATCACACAAAATCACCGAGTCCATTTTGGTAAGCGCAGGTTTGCAACAGCAGGCTCATTCTCTGGCCAATTGTTCCACATTTAAAAGTCTGTTCCTGGTAAGTCTGTGATTTCCTCCATATTCAATTCTTTTACACCATCTGAGGATATAGCCCTCTGGCTACAAGCACTAGCTAACTGCAGTTCCAAACCATAAAATTCATTACAATATTAACTTGGCATGTGCTTTGTACAGTAACAATTTTCCAGGACAGTAAACTTTTCCAGGATAGTAAACTCACAATATTTCCCTGGTTGCAGTTATATATTTCAGACTGCTGCCAGATGCTGCAGATTTTCCTGAGTCTGGCAAAGTTCCACACAATTTAACAAAATTGTTGTTGGTATGTATTATTTTTTTACTTAGAATCCAGTTTGAGATATTCGTTATTATAGGTCAAAGACGCCAAGTTTGGTGGAAAAAAAGTTGCAAATAGGGACTTGAGGGTCCCCCTTTGTTGCATTTTGCAACTGAAACTCCAGCTTGGACTGTGACCCCATTATGGGGCTCAGGAGAAGCCTAGAGGCAAGAGGCTGAGAAGAGAGAAAAGCAGCAGAGAGATGGCACCAATTGCTCGGAGAAGCAGAGTCCCCAGATGTCTAACTGTAGCTGAGTTTGGATGTGTTCAGCTTGAGGAGTGGGGTTTTGGTGTTTATGAGGAATTGTTGTGTTAGACCTGTGCTGGGGTGGGGGCTGATACATAATGTTGATGGGTACATCAAATGCTAAGAAGCTAACAGTTGACAGAAGCCTATAATCTGAACCAAGCTGGAGCTGGTCATAACTACAAATACACTAGTTAGTTCCAACAGCAGGAATGTACTTGCCAGGCACCTGGTCTGGATGGCAGTTGGCATACATGTTGAAAGGGGAGAGGAAAGGAAAAATGTGTATTTACATGTATGCACACCCAACCATCCACACACAAATTGTGACCATGTAACTAACTTATAACTCGATGTATTAGAACATGAATTGAGCAGAAATAAAGCAGGGTTTGGTAAATTTGGTTGAGGGTCTTGTGCCCCAGTGGCTGCTGTTGAGCAGCGCTGTATGGCTTTGCTCACTACCGGCCTGCCTGAACTGGGGAAACATGAGTGATCATTTTGGTGCCTAAGTAAGTTCTTAGCAAAACAGAGCAAAGAGCATTTCTGGAGAAGCTAGACTCTGAAGAAAACACATTAAATCACCACGCAGCCTCCTCTTATAGTTAGTTATTATTCTAACAGTGATCAAATAGGGTAAATATAATCAGAGGAGTATAGAGTAAAATTTATTGTTCTAACTTCTGGGGATCTCTAGCAGTGCAAAAAGTTCATGTCTTTCTCTTTATTTCTCTCTATTTAAAACCTGAGTGAACTTCTATACATTACATGTAGGGATTCTTGTGGTGCTCTACATCTTGTGATAGAGAGTTGGGGAGGCACAGACATGGGTCCTATTCCATGGCTGTCTAAAGGGTGGATGAAAAGATAATATCTACAACAAGCATTGTCCTGGCTGTAGGCAGGTATGTGTGTAAAGTATGAGGATGAACTTCTTAGAGCAAGTGAGTCAACACCGAAGTCCCTCAGAAATTGGTTTTCAGTTGTTCAGCATCTAAATATTTCACATTGAATGCAAAATGATGCTGATTTCAGGGACAGTTAGGGAACAGATGTTGTTTGCTTTTCAAACTGGTCTTCTGTATTGCTATTTTGACATATTCTTTGGTTCTTTATTGAGCAAGGGTACTTTAATGATTCATTCTCTTACCCTTGGCCAGGATTACAAGAAGTAACAGCTGCTTGCCATTTTCCTGCCTCCAGTCCACCTGAGACACTCTCAGGTTCTAATTATAAGATCAATCTTGATTATTAGATTACTACAGATATGTATATTGAGGCAAGCTGTATCTCATGTTGAGCTCAGGTGCTGCATCTCACTTTTAAGAATATTTATTATTAATGTCATTGCTGCTTATAATCACTTCTGTTATGAAGACAGTAAAGCCAGGTAGCATTTAACTCTGAAAAGTCTATTTCGAGTGGTACCACCAATTCAAAAGTTTTATTTACTACAGAAAAAGAACTTGGAACACAGGAGATTAGATCAACCAAGCTCAGCTGTTGGTAGGTTTGTATTTTTTTATCTGATACCCAGACTATTGTAGACTCTCGCAGAAAGTATTCAGCCTCAAAATCTATTTGTGAACACTTGAAAAACAGATTTTGCCCTTTTACATTTGACATCGTATCACTTTGCAAATCACGTTAAGGACAGAGTATGAACAAATTGTGAATGCAGTGTTATGAAAGGTAGTTGCTCAGGGAAAAAATTTTGGTAATTAGACAACTCCCAGTCTAGCAGATTATGCTGCTCTGAGACCCTGAAACTGAATTTCAATTTTCACTCTTGAGGAATTGCCTTAAAAATGAATGGTAAGGCTATGATAACCACTAGAACAGCTAAACATGGATGAACTTCTTTTCACTGTTCAGTTTTTTTTTTTTTTTCAGGGACTTTGACGGTTTTTCCAAAAAGAAATCACGATCTGTTTTGAGCTGGGATTGACTGTAGGAAGTCTTAGAAGAGGCATCAAATAAAGGAAAGCATACAGCCAGGAACTGGCCAAGCTCAAGTGGAGCCAATCAACACACGCTTATTTATACCACCAAGGGATCTGAGCCGCTGCTCTTCAGACTCAGACTTACATTCCTCTCACTATTGCTATGTATCACCTAAACTGCAGTAATGACTTACAAGTCATTTATGAGAATTTACATTTACATGGTAAATGCTGCAGTCCAATTTCATGAAGATTAGATTAAATGGTAATGGTGACAACATAGAAAGCATCTATGGATAGCCACTGTTATTCAGTTTACTACATTAATCAAACTTCATAACCACTGCAGCAGGAATTAAGCAGAGCCCTTAATTCAAACAATTTGGGACACGAGATGAGTCTTGCTCTGGGTCAGATTCTCCAATTTGACAAAGCTGTAGTTGTCAGATGGTCAGAAAAAAGCACGCAAATACATGTTCATGCATGTGCAGTTGGTTCTGGTCTGCAGTACAACTTAGAGAACTGTACCTGATACCCCACAGCTCCAAGGCACTAATTTGTAGCTGGGCATCACAGAAGCATGTTGTAATTCACCTATATCCCTGTCTGCTCCTGTCATACTAGACCCCTGGACTTGCACAGGAGGACATCTTCTGCTATGCTGCCTCTACACTATTTTTTCATTCCCTCTGAACAGACAATCTCAGCTCTGGCTGCTGCATATCAAGTAGCATCTATATTTGCTGTGCAGGAAATATCTTCATAAACAGTGAAAATCCACTCTGGTTAAAATGTCCTAATTCTTAAATTGTTCTGGCTCCTATGCCCTGAGGCTAAGGAAAGGTGTTTTCTGCTGTCTCTCAGAAGTGGCTATCTCAAGAGAGAGGTGGATATTTTCTGCTCAGTATTTTCATTGGAGGATCAAGCCTGTCTTCAGAAGGACAAGTCACCGATGCCCTTGGGGCAACCCTGATGAGTATAATGTATTTTCTCATAACTGGAGGCTAAGTAGGCATTTTCATATATATCATCTGTTAGTATAATTAATAGATGCCTATATTTATATATTAGAGCTGAGTGATGATGATAAAAAAATCACTTAGTGTTCAACATGTCAACATATTAAATAAGACTGGGATACCTTGAGCCCCAAATGGCTGTAATAAATATTCCTAACTTTTCCCTAGTTCCCCTTCTAGCTGTCACACTCTCCTTTGTTCTGATTAATAGAATCAACCTTCTAAAGTTGAAGATAAGAAATAATTTAAAATGGTAAAGTAAGGTACCTGTAGTGAATGCATATTCTGCTCAATACAGTGGAAGAGTGATGTAAGATTTCAGTAGGGGATACAAGAGTGTAAACAGAAAACTTTGTGAAAGACGTTCCTCCTGTCATCTCTGCTCCCACTCTCTGACAGATGTGTACTCATAATTTGTTCACCAAATTTATGTTTGTTGTCTTTGACACTCATTCTGTACAGATAACAGACTTCATAGATATTATGCTGGCAAAACCCATGCTCCAGAAATGTTTTGTATTGTTTTGTTTTTGAACTTTCCTCAGTTTCTCTGGCATCTTTGGTTGCGTTGCCATTATGCTGAAAAAGAAGTGCATTTATTCACTTTAGCACAAGAAGGAAGTCGATTCTCTTGAGGTCATGGAAGAATTGTTCACAGAAGACAAAATTCTTTTAGCAGATCTTCAGATATCATACAGCTCTCTAAAACTAATGACCGCACCTGGTAGTAGCTGCTTTTTTCATCTTGGACAAGAATTCTATAAGCCTGTCTGTACAGACTAACAGTAGGCTCAGCAGAGCCATGAAACTGTGTATTGTCTCCCCAGTTCACATCATGTCCTCATGTTGCCCTTTGCACCTACGCCGTGGGGTTTACAGGAAAATCCCTCTGCACGGCCATTGCATCTGTGATCTATATTACTCATAAAATGTGTAGCTCTTAGTTTAATGCATAATCTAGGCCATATTAATCAGCCTGAACAGCATGTAAGTCTCTGTATCCGCTAAAGTATGGCTTCTTGGAATGCTTCTGAGGAGTCATGCTGTGGATAAGAAAAGACTTCAGAATGAAGCCATCTACATCCCACCAACAGAAGAATGTCAGGATATCAGTTATGCAGAACGTGGACTGTATTAACATGCCCAAACATTTCTAGCAACAGATGGCAAGAAGATCTTTAGATGGTGATCATTAACTTAAAACTGTTAACCTCAGTGGAGGTGAGATTCTGTATTTTCAAAAGTGAGGTTTTCTACAATTCTTGTGAGGAATTTGCCACTACTTCACTAATTTTTTTGGGTGAGCTTAAGGCAATCTTCATCTCTCATAGTGTCAGATATTATAGTATAGACATGAGTACAGTTTTAGTTCTGCAGTTTTAATCCCTAGGTGTATATCAAGGTTTGGAATAACCTGTTTTTCAGAATACAGAGAAGGTGTATATGACAGTCTTGGGTACACACATCTACTTTGCACACGCAATTGGGCGACAAGAGACTTACCTTCTTCGCTTACACATGCTGAATATAAGAAGACATGTTCTAATAGAAAAAAGACTGACTTGAAAGTGCTGCCTATTGGTAAATCACACAAAGGAAGAGGACTGAAGGTAGTGCCACTTTCATGGGTTGTTGATAATGTAGTCCCAGAGGGACACGCTGGTGAGAATTCATGGAACATTGGCACCTGCTGTTTCTCAGACTGCCTGTTCTTTAAAGCCAACCACAAGAAAATGTGCTGGTGGTAGGAAGTGTTAAATCACTGAACATGAGAGTAATGTTATCATTAGTCAGAAAAACTTTCAGAATAATCATTCTTGGGCTCTCATTCTTAATATTCAAATACCTAAAAGTTGCTTGCACAGTACCTTGACATGTTTTAAATAAACAAAATCCTTAACAGTAAGGGGAATGGATGACTTTCCGTAGCAGTAGCTAATAGGGAAGCAATAGAGATATGCTCTATCTCACAATCTCACTCAGTGGCTAGTCCAGGCTAGACTCAGGGATGAGGATGGCAGCCAGGTCTTGAAAGAAGGACAAGGCAGGGTCAGAAACCGGAAAAAATCAGTGCTGTTTTTAAGGTGGTGGTGTGGGAAAGAACAGCAGTCAAAGTCTGGGCAGCAAGGACACCATGGAAGACAGGAGGGGACAGTGGGTCCAGGTCAAAGGCAGATGTTCTTTGTTAAAGAGTAAATCTTGGATATTCAACTGGAATGAAGACCTAGGACTCCAGCAGCTGGAGTCACAGTAAGCATTTGTGTTAAGTGGATAGAAGAAAATTACAAGGATGAGACACATGCCAAGTGCCAGGCTGAGCAGTAGGAAGCAACTGGCTCACATAGCTCTCTTGACTGGGCTAAAATCTTGAATGAAGCTCTGATCCCTGATGAAAAATACAGTTTCCCAGGGCCTGACAGTGATACTACTAAAAAGCAACAAGAAAAACTCTCAATAAAGTTGCAAAGATCATTTATTAAAATGCACATGAGCACTGATACCTGAAAAACAGATCCCTTTATTCATGTTTTCAAGTACCTCTGAGGCACTCAGCCACTCCTTTGGAGAGTGAAAGCAATCTGCATCTTTTCAAAATTATATCCTTGTAACAGCATTCGTTATGAATATGCTGTGTTTTTTTCTGCCATTTGAAGTGATCCTTGCGGATCTCAGAACAAAGCAGTGTGTGACCTTCATGGTGGAGTGAGATCAGCCACAAATACTTTGTAAAGCATATGAGGTACGACGGTGTTGAGTGATTTGATACTTGCAAGGAATTGGTCCTAAATCCTTGAAAAGCAGAAAGAGTAATCTGTTTGTTTCAGCCAGTTTTTCTCCTTTGGGAATATACTGGAGCAGATTATGAAGTCTTGGAATGGATTCGTTCTCAGAGCACATGATTCTTTGAACATTGATCCCACTGCTGCAAATGAAGATTAAGACTGTGTGAACATGTTACCAGAAGACTAATCTTGTGGAATTATTTTTTTTTTCCTTAGGCTGTGCTCAATTTCAAGCAGCAGAAATACCATATTTTGTTATTAATGATCCACAAGTGAAAAGAAATTAATGACCATGAGTGACCTTGTCCTAATCCAAGTCATATCAACAGCCTTTAAAAGGACGTAATTGTGGGAAATGAGAAATTTGTAGGCCAAATCTGTAGCCTGTTTGTAAAAGGATTGTGTGGTGCTACTTGTCCTGGTCTTTATCATATCCACACATGTGTGCTCGTCT
Source organism: Nycticryphes semicollaris (assembly GCA_013400055.1). Taxonomy (NCBI): domain Eukaryota; kingdom Metazoa; phylum Chordata; class Aves; order Charadriiformes; family Rostratulidae; genus Nycticryphes; species Nycticryphes semicollaris. The sequence goes on along the minus strand of VXBJ01002637.1, from coordinate 671,023 downwards.
CCACTTTCTGTAAAGCCTTTCCTCCCTGTGTTCATCCAACCATACCACATAGATCTACCTCTATCAACAACAGGTTGTTTTCAAGAACAGAAAGCATAGTCTGAAGCAATGGTTTTAGCACGCATTTCAGTAACTTGGGAAAAAGTGAGTGGCTAATTAGCTAGGTTGATGATCTGTATGAGGAGATTTGTTTTTTTTAAGATCTAAGTGACCTAAATCTCCAAGTTCTCTCCTTTAAGGTACCACAAACTAGTCTGGCAGGGTGGCAGTAACATTGCACACAATCACATATGCCAGTTCTGCACATTGTTTATTTGGCCTGAGACATTTCACTAATTTTAAGAATGGTCTGAAAAACTAACACTGATATTTACAGTAGCTATCAGCTTGCCTTCTTGGAACAAGGATCCCCTAAAAAATCCCAATGTACTCCTCTAGTCCTTGTTCAAACAGCATTTCTGCTGATTTCAATATAACCTTATCCTCACTGGGAGAAATTGACTGGAAATTAAATACATCATCTTTACTACCTAAACCCAAACCATTGTGATGTTTTTTCTGAGCAAGCATGATAATGTTTTACAAAATGGAAATAGAAATTTGAAATCCACCTTGAAATAAACTCAAAGGCATTTCCTGGTTCACAATAAGTATTAAGTTACTTTATGTTTTCATATGATAACATAGGTGGGTACTAATTTATTGGCCTTGTTTTGTAAGTTGCTAAGTAGCCTCAGTGCCAGTTAAAGGTAGTGGCAATGAATATAAAATTTGGTCATCTCTGAAAGGGATGGAGCCCCTGTTGGTTGATATTTTCAAGTCATTCTGTCTTCCAGCTTGTATCATGACCAAGAATTGCCCTTGAAAAGACACACCTGAATTATCTCCTGTGCTATCTCTTTCTTTTCCACAACAATCTTATTTAGCCATGACTCGTTTTTTGAAGCCATATCCCTCAAGTACAGCTAAAGGACAAACTGTCTGAAGAACGACATAAATAATAAATCCTATGTTTAAATGTCAACCCTAAACAAGCATCTTAAAAGAAATACCATTTAACTTGTTTCTGAATTATAAGGAGTAATAGAATTTTGTAGACAACCAGCCTATTATAGCATTTGTTTATACTTCATATTAACGTCAAGCAAGCAGGGCTCCAGGAGTGATGCTGAACTTTCTGTTCTCCCAGTTGGTTACAGTTGGGTATTTGAAACATCTGCTGCTTCTCATGAAAACCAGTGGCCTCGGTGAGTTTAAAATTCTGCCTCTCCCCCGCCCTCTTCAAATGTTAAATGAGTTACTGGATTTTAAACTTCAGAACCATAATTACCATCTGTATTTCAATTTTCTTATATAATTATCTTAATTTCTATTGTTTCTTGAGATTCTTGCTTCACACTGCATTCTGCATTATACCATCCACCAATTGATTTGGGAATGTTTCTCTTCAGAGTGAAAACCCAATTTGCCTTTTTTATGGACAAAATGTTTATACCCTGGTGTTAGATTTGAAAACCCTCTCATCCATACTGATCTAATCAGTATTTCTGGCTTATGGAAACTAAGGATGCTTGCAGTAAATTCTAATCTGAGAGGGGCATCCCCAAGAAGGTTCATAAACTCTACTGTCTATATTTCCTTCCTATTAAAAGTAAAGCAAAATAATTGGCAATAAAACCAAGATAGAGGAACATCTGAACCCTTCAGAGTGCATCTCTTGATGTAACACAAAGTCAGGGAATGGAGCTCTGTGGAGCAATCCTGGTCAACCATTTGATGCATGACAGACATTTCTCTGCTGTACAGCCAGCCTGCACATCTTCGTTTCAACTCTCAAAATGGAGTTTGGGTTCCTTCCCCCCTTATTTCATGACCAGTAGAGGCCTTGCATCACTGTTTTTCTCTTGGTCCCAAAGGGCTGTCCCAGTTAAGTAGCTTGGGTTGCTGATGTCCTCAGAGATCTTCCCCCAAAACTCTTGTGTGTGCTTTTCTGGATTTTTGATACCTCACCAACATCCTGGATGCATGTAGAGCGTCTTTACCACATTTCCCACATTCCTTTCTGTTAGTCTTATTTCTTTCTCTTCCTCAACAACATTATTTCCCTGGCTGAAAAGGACCTGAGGGTTCTAATTGATAAGCAGCTGAACATGAGCCAGCAGTGTGACCAGGTGTCCAAGAAGGCCAATGGCATCCTGGCTTGTATAAGAAATACCATGACCAGCACAAGTAGGGAGGTGATTGTCCCCCTGTCCTCAGAACTGGTGAGGCCACACCTTGAGTATTGTGTCCAGTTCTGGGCACCTCAACACAAGAGAGATGTCGAGGTGCTAGAGCGAGTGCAGAGGAGGGCAACAAAGCTGGTGAAGGGCCTGGAGAATAAATCTTATGAAGAGCGATTGAAGGAGCTGGGACTGTTCAGTTTGAGGAAGAGGAGGCTGAGAGGAGACCTCATCGCTCTCTACAACTACTTGAAAGGGCATTGTAGAGAGGTTGGTGCTGGTCTCTTCTCACAGGTGATTAGCGATAGAACAAGAGGGAATGACCTCAAGCTGCAACAGGGTAGGTTTAGGCTGAATATTAGGAAAGAATTTTTCACAGAAAGAGTGATTAGACACTGGAATAGGCTGCCCAGGGAGGTGGTTGAGTCCCCATCGCTGAAGGTATTTCAGAGTCATTTAGATGGGGTGTTGGGAGATATAGTGTAGGGCAGGGATTTGTAGAGTAGGGCTGATGGTTGGACTCGATGATCCCAAAGATCTCTTGTTAGCTTGTTAGCTCCCATGAGGTGTCAAAATGCTTAAAGCAGCTTTCCAGGATGAAAGCAGCCATGAGCTGGCACAGAGAAGAGCTTTCAGGACATGAAATCTCTCTGCATAGGACAGAAATACAGGCCTTAGAGAAATTACTCCACTTATGCAAGAAAGAGGAAACTGAGCCTTTTTATTTCCTGCTTTGGAGTTAACTAACATACTTCACTTGCCTAATGTGGCTGTTTCAAATGCCCTGTGTGGTTCCTGATGGCTGAGACCATCCTTGGAGACATGATCTCTCTGCCACATGGCTTTCCTGGCTTCACTAGAAGTATGTTGGCCAAGTACATTAAGCCACTCAGAGAAGTGAAGCTCTTACCATGAGCTCCCTGCAAATTTCCTTTCCTATCTCAAAGTGGTTATAAAGTTTGGGGACTGGATTAGGAAGTGTGAGAGTGCTTTTGCTCTACTTGCCTTAGGGGATAACAGAATTGAAATGGGTAATGAAGTATTCATTGAATTTGCTGTTTCCTCCCTCCTGCTAGTTATTTGTTCCACTAAGTGCCTGCTTGTATACGAGACTTTGCTGGCATCTTTATATGTTTTTTGGAGAGTCACATGTCTGCGATGGAGGGTGGCAGTCTCTTATACCTGATCTGTTGCTGGGGAACTTGTAGTGGGTCTGTACCTGTGTCTGGAAAACAAGAGGATGTGAAAAGCCATGTTATCTAACAGAATTGTCCTCTTTTTTTGCTGTCATATCTAAAATGATTTAATTTTTTTTAAAGTATTTTAACATGTATTCTTGTCTCTGTGACTTTTGCTTTGCTTAGATTAATAAAATGAGGAAAAGGAAATATGTGCCATTTTTGTTCACAATTATGGAAGGACTCTAGTCACTGCAAAACATACCTTGATCATCCTAAGGTCCTTGTGGAATTTTACAATTAAGGCGGGGAAAAAAAGAAGTTGAGAACAAGTCATTCCCATATTAGAGGCCTCTGTTACTGAGCAGAAATACACATATTTTTTTCTGTTTGGCATGGTCCCTTCCAACCCAGTCAATCCTATGACTCCCTGACACCTTTGCCCCAGAACTCTGCCAGCCTGGGACACAGAAAGCTTTGGGTACTGCTGCACTGGGCAGCGAGTTGATTAAGCAAACTAGTGATGGGGCAATGGGTTTTCACAGGCATTTGAAATCTTTTCCAGAACTGAGAATAAGAAGGGTATTTGATCTGACTTAGAGGTGAGGTGAGGATTTTATTTGAGTATAGGACTACTCAATTTCCTCCTTTTCCTGCAGAGGTTTTAATGTGCATCACTTGAGTTCAATGCTTTATGACTGCACTAACCAAGCACTCTATTGGGAACACTTGGTAGCTCTCTGTCCTTTCAGTTTCTGTTAAAGGCTTTTCCCCAATCCCCTGGGGCAATGTAGTGTCTTGTACAGACATATACGAATAACTTGTTGTGATGGTATACACAGGTCCAGAAATTGTCCTGCTCATCTGTAGCAGAGACAAAGCCACTGCCTGCACTATTTTCTTCATCAGTGGGAAGGCAGATACCAGTTGTTCAAATCTCAACTGGAAAATGTAATAGAATTTGCCAATTAAATGAAAATCCATTTTTGGCAATGGATGTACTTGATGACTGATTAGGGCCTCCAGCATCTAGCTTCTATCACAGGCAACCAAATGCAGTTACATATCTTATCTAGGTTGAAACCCTAGAAAGTTATATATGCTCAGCAGTCTTACAAATTACATTACTGAACTTCAAGCGACTAAATGCAACATTTGAGTCAGAAGGCGAATCTCCCTAGATCCTCATATGCTCAGTGGAGAGAGAAAAGGTCCTCCAATGGACAATTCAAGCATGTAAGTCATGTTCCTTCTGCAAATTGTCCTCACGAGGGATTTCTTCCCTTCTGCTATTTAGTGGAGTCCTGGGTCTGTCTGTCACCCCCGCAGACAACAGGCTGTGGGCAGCCTGAAGACAGGCAGGAAAAAAGCCTTTTGCAAGGCCTGGGGTGGCATCAAATGGCAGCTTTGAGGATGTGTCAGGAATGCAGTGCAGCTTTTCTTTTCTTAGGAAATTAGTCATATGAGGAACTCAGAATTTCAGCAAACAAAAGAAAAGTTTTGGACTTAGAGGCAAATACATTCTCTGCTGAAATCTCTGCGCAATGTGGGATTTCTGATTTCTGGGTCAGTTGTAGAAACTTATATGGATTTAGATTGAACAGAGTGCAGGAACAAAAGCTTCCTGTTCAGGAAAGGTAAAACAAAGGCAAGTGTTCATAACAGATTGCTCTTACTTCTGTCCTCTCAACAATATATTTTTTCTTTTAAGTATTTTGGGCAGCAGGAGCCCTTTGCAGGGGGGATGGTGTCATCCCTTAGGGAGCTACAGAGCTTGAACAGGTTTCTAAAGACATGGAATGAGCCTGAGAAGAGGATCACAGGGTGCAGCTCATGTAGATGCTGCAAGATCGCAGTCAAAGTTGGAGGGTAAACAACCAAGACACAAAATTTCTTGGTACCAAAGGGGACTGTACAGATTTTGCTGCCAGACAGAGTCATTGACTGGCTTCAACCAAGTGTGGGAAGAGGCCACCCACCTGTGAGGGCACAGACAGTGGAGAGGGAGCAGGATATATAGGGTGTCTTCTGTTCTTCCCCAGATACTTGATTTCTTTTTTTTTGCAATTTGAAAATTTATTTTTCTTATTTTTTTTTTCTTTTTAAAAATATAAAACATTTGGGCATTCTGGTGTTGCATGCTATAAGGAAAAACTCTTCATTTATGTCTCCTCACATAATAGATTTTGACTTGCTCACTTGACCACATCTAAGGTTAAGAGAAGATACATTTCTCTCAATAAGTTCTGGTTTGAGGTAGAACAAAACCAATTTTCTTTTCAGTAATATTACTTTTCAGCTACATCTCTTCTAACTAACTGCAGTCTCNTTCAATGGCTGGCATCCAAGGAGGACTCTGTCTTTCATCTGCCTTTCATCTTGTTCTGTGTGTTTCTGAATCTAGATCCAGAATCATAATAAATAAAAAAATAAAAAACCAGGTAATAATAATAATAATAATAATAATAATAATAATAATAATAACAACAACATTCTATAATGATTAATTTTAAATGGGGCCTTGATCAAATTCAATGTTTGAACCGAGGTGCTGGACAAGGGAGGGTAATTACTGACAAGGAAAGCACTCCTGTTTGGGACAGGTTTATGGATGTGTATGTAATTTTAATCATTTTTTTCCCAGAGATTAGTACAATGAACATTTATTGCATCGTTTCATTGCTGGATAACTTAGGTATTCGATTAGCTTCTACTTCAGGTGCTGAGAGACAAACAACTCCCACCATTCTGTTGAATTTAATGAAGAATTAATCTTGAAGCTGATTTTTTGCACCACACCTCTCTGGTCTCCATTTGACCTGCATGCTGGATGTCTGGGAGTGTCTTTGCTGTATTTGAGCAGACACTGTATTGTCTGTGTTCCATTGGCTTCTTTGCATCCTTGAGTGACAGCTACCTTGTGGCTCAAGAAGGCGGTTGATGAGAAGAAAGAGGATGAATGGCCACTAGGTCAGAGGATGCTGCAGGTATGGGAAATTAGGAAAAAAAATCTAATATCCCAGACTTTCATCAAAGATTATTCTTTGGAGATTGTCACTGAGATATATACGGGAAGGAGTCAGAGGTCTGGAAGAGACCTCTGGAAATGGAAGGAGGAAGTTCAGAGCTTAAGGGGAAAGTGAAAGGCTTACATAAAGGACAGAGTTGCAGTCTACTCATTTTTGGTGGCAGAAAGTTTTGAGTATGCTTTACTAGGTCACGTTGAAAGTTTAAAAAGAAATTAAATGTCTGGTCTTAATTACACAGATGTCCCATCGGTAAACATACTTGCTTTAATTGGTTCACATTTTCTTTATCTGGTCAAGATGTTCTTCACAAAGGGTGTGAAATAATGAGAGAGATAAGGAATGACCATGTTTGATAGAAGCTTCCCTTTGAAAGAGCAAAAATGTAACAAAAGGTAGTAAGGCAAGCCTGTTCTTCTCCAAAATAAGCAATATGTTTCCTTTAAGCTTTTCTTATACAAGCATCCGTTTAGTCAATTAAAAGCTAGTAGATAATAATAATTGCCACTGCTCAGTTTAATACAATGTCCACTATGTCTGTATGACAGTAGGATAATAAGACAGGGCTAATTAAACAGTACAGACCTGTTTCCAAGTTCTTAATGATCAAAGACAAGCAATGCTCTGAGGCAGTAACAGATTTTGTCTAATATTTGGCTTGGCCAACACCTGACCTCAAAAGAAACTGTTTTCAGACATCTGAATATAAAAATAATCACTAGTATTTATCTTCATATAAGACAAACTACATAGGATAACAGAAAAAAATAGCTAAACTTTCATTTAGAAAAAATAGGCATGGCATGTTGGGGTTGTGTTGGAGATGGGAAGTGACTCCTGCTGCTAGAAGGTATTGTTGTTCTGCAGAAGAAGGTGCCAGGCTGGTCTTCCAAGCCATGGTAGTCTCCATGTAGGCAGTGACACTGGTTTGCTCTTTTTGACCATCCAGCTCCTCCAGAAAAGGCATATTTTACTTTTCCCTTAACATTGGCTGGTTATATAGGAATATATTGAAGAAAGTGGAAGAATGCAAAAAACTGTGGGAGTTTTCTACCTTCCCTAGGCCCGGGCTGGGTTTGATGTCTGTAATTTCATAAGGGAAAAAATGTGACATGTTAGGAAGTCAGGATGGGTTGCTGTTACTATTTCGATTGGCTTGCCATGCACAATGAATACAGACATCCTAAATTATCTCTTTTAGAAGTTTCAAAAGGTTATATGCAAAAAAAATGACAATAACAGAGTATCTATAACAGTCCTAGGTAAGCTGTTCTAATAAGTTAAATATTTTCATATCAAGAAAATTTACCTGAATTCTAACCTAAAATAGTTTACTCTCTTTTCTAGCTTCTGAAACACTATTTTTGTTTTGTTTTGTTATATTGAAAAGTCAACTACTTGTTTCCCTATGCACTCAAGAAAAAGTAGTGCAGGATGGGAAATGATTCCTGGATAAGCAAATGTGGATCTCCACAGTCCTTGGAAGCAGTATAATAGATAAAACACACAAATATGCCTCAACTTACTGTAAATCAGAACCTGTGACCAAAGAAAGGCAGCAAGAAAGACCAATATCAGTGATCCTCCTACAATGGCAAAGGATTTTTGTAAAACTAATAAATAGAGGCTTGGAAATTGGCTAGATCTTGTGCTTTAAAAGAAATCCTAGAAAAACATCCTGCCAGACTCATTCAAATAAAAAAACCAAACAGATCTGATGGAAGATGTAACCTTGGATCAAGGCTTTCTAATGACACACAATCCCTTGTCCCTAGCTGGGACCCATCTCAGCGTAACTAATTATGCTCCTTCTCCTGTTGCCTCAGAGGAAGGAAACACCTCTCTTCTCTTCCTGTGCATTGAGACAAAAATATATCTATCATGTAAACATGGTAAAACAATAACAAATCTTTTTCACTTAGCTTTAGAAACTCCAGTAATATAAAAGTCCAAACTTTCACTTATTATTAAGGAAGTCATGTCATATCTTGGGCTGCATCAAAAGAAGCATGGCTAGCATGTCAAGGGAGATGATTCTGCCCCTCTGCTCCAATCTGTGACACTCCACCTGGGGTACTGCATCCACCCGTGGACCCCTTAGCACAGGAAAGGCATGGACCTGTTGGAGTGAGTGCAGAGGAGGGCCACAAAGATGATCCAAGGGCTAGCGCACCTCTCCTACAAGGACAAGCTCCTGGAAGACCTTCTTGTGGCATTCAAGTACATAAAGGGGGCCTACAGGAAAGATGGGGAAGGACATTTTATCATGGTCGTGACAGGACAATGGCTTTAAATTGGAAAAGGAAGGTAGATTTAGACTAGACAGAAGGAAGATATATTCCGTGAAGGGGTGAGACACTGGCCCAGGTTACCCAGAGAGGTCATAGATGCCCCATTCCTGGAAGCATTCAAGGTCAGGTTGGACAAGGCTCTGCATAACCTGATCTAGTTGAAGATGTCACTTCTCAATCCAGGGGGAATCAGACTAGATGACCTTTAAAGGTCCCTTCTAGCCCAAACCATTTTATGATTCTATGATCTCTGTTTTTTTTATTATGAAACTAACCAGAAAGAGTTCTTGAATTGCTCCCTGCAAGGCCTGTCCTCAAACTCTGTTGCCACTCTTGAGACTTTTTAAGACCTTTCAAAATATGCCATGGATCCAGAAGTGGGCTCTGTATTGTTATAGTTGTCAGAACTGCTTCAGACACATAGATAATAACATATATCCCAAATTAACTTCTGCAGATAGCTGAAGATTTCACCATCCCTTTGGTGACAATGTCATCTGGGAGATTACACTTAGGCTAACATCTGCCATGCCATCAGCTACATTTTAGGATATTTCTTAAGACTGAGTCTTACAGCCAGCATCTGTAGACAATGTTTTTTTGTTCTAGATGTCCTTTTATATAATTCTGATATATGCATTTCTTTTTTGTCTCCCAGCTTTCTAAATGATCCAGGTACTTCTCTCTCACTGTCTTCCTTTGTGATTTATCACTTGCCCTTTTTTCATCTCAGTTTCAAACTTTGAATTTTTGTCTTTGGATGGAAAACCAATCTGTGCAGGGTCTTGTAAAAATATCTTTCATAAAAGTTGAAGGTCATTCTTTACATACAGACACTGCTTTAAAAGGAATGTTAACTTAAAAGTTGTGTTTTTGTTTAAAACTCTCTCTCTGTTGTTATACGTAAGCCTTTCCAGGGAAAATAGAAAAAAAAAAATCTCTAGGGTTTTCCAGTTTTATTATTCTGTATGTTTTGGAAGTGCTCTGGATACACTTGATTTCCCCATATTCCTATGTAGTCCATTAAGTCCTCCTATAAATGCTTCAGCACATGCCTAACTTCACTCATGGGAAGTAGCCACATGGCAGTAAAGGGAACAATTCACATAAACAGGATTCTGTGCAGAATTTTAGCAGGTTGTTTTCCATGGCACATATACCAATGAACTAGGGAGTATTTAAAATAAAGAAATGCAATTACACATCACAAAGTTAGTCAGATCTAAGATGGCATTTTAAAAAAAAAAAATGTTGGTTTTGAGGAAAAATTCCAAAGGTGTTAAAGTATCACTTCTTCCAATAGTGATGTTTTTAAATTATTTATTGCTTGATTTTTCAGGTTTCTATGGCTATAGCTCTAGCTGCAAATAAACCAGTCCATGGATTGTTGGTATCCGTGAAGCCAACCAGCATGACAAAGTTTGTGTCTTGCATGTCCTGAAAGAGGGTGGCTGCATCTGAGTCATCTACTGGAAATGCTGCCTGGTTGTGGTACCCCCTAAACCACGCCTGGCCTTTCCCTGGGAGGCTGTTAGTAGACCTCAATGAAAAACACACTATCGACCCTGCTAATACAACATGTGCATCAGACCTGCATGTCCCATGTAGTGCTTTAATACAGATGTTTTGTGATTCTCTATTTTAACTTTAGCAGACATACCCCCTTCTATCTCATTATACTAATCAGCAATTAGCTTTTAAATTCTTAGCCCACTAATTGAAAATGACAGGGATTTGTTCCGAGGAAAACATTCTTGAGTCTCTATGACAAGGTACCACTGCCAGGGGGTAAAAAAGTGATTACAAATATATACTTGTTTCTTAGCAACCATTGAGAGCTCCCCTTTCTAATTAATACATACAGTTCCTTGAAAGCCTTATTAGTTCACAGTACTGAAAGATCAATTGGTCTCAGTTAAAAATTTATGGTATGAATAATTTTTGTGAAATTCTGGCTGTGCCTGTGTTTAATGCTAAGACAAGCAAGCAAGGTTTTTTGTTTTGTTTCTTTGCTTATTTTTATAAATATGTGTAAACAATAAGGACAAGTTTTCATTCACTTGGTAGCTCAGCTCCTACTTTACACTCTTCAAAAATCTAGTAGCACAAATGAAAAATAACTTATCCATGAAAGGTGTGATGAAGGCATTCTTTGTGCTTTACCTGCAGCAACCAACAACACAAGCAGAAGTAAGAGAGAGAACAAGGTTCTCCAAATCCTCCCAGTTCATAGAGTGCAATGGCATTTCATCATCATTACTAAATCAACTTTCTTAACCTGGAGAAGAGAAGGCTGAGAGGAGACCTTATTAATGCTTATAAGTATCTGAAGGGTGGATTGAAGGAGGATGGAGCCAGAGTCTTTTCGGTGGTTCCCAGTGACAGGATGAGGGACAACGGGCACAAGTTGGAAAACAGGAAGTTCCATTCAAATATGAGGAAAAGCTTCTTTATGGTGAGGGTGACAGAACCCTGGAACAGGCTGCTCACGGAGGGTGTGGAGTCCCCTTCTCTGGAGATCTTCAAGACTTGTCTGGATGCTGTCCTGAGTAAGGTGCTCTGGGCAATCCTGCTTTAGCAGGGGAGTTGGGCTAGATGATCTCTAGAGATCCCTTCCAACTCTGAGAAGTCCATGATTCTGTGATTCTTATATATAAAGAAAGTGCCTTAGACAAAGCCAAAGCTATCAAATGTGTGGTGCGGTGGACATGCTGGAGGGAAGGGATGCCATCCAGAGAGACCTGGACAGGCTTGAGAGGTGGGCTAGTGCAAATCGCATGAAGTTCAGCCAAGCCAAGTGCAGGGTCCTGCACCTGGGACATGGCAATCTCAAGCACAAATACAGGTTGGGTAGAGAACGGCTGTAGAGCAGCCCTGAGGAGAAGGATTTGGGAATGAAGGTGGATGAGAAGCTCAACATGAGCCAACAGCGCAGACTGGCAGCCCAGAAAGCCAACCGCATCCTGGGCAGCATCAAAAGAAACGTGACCAGCAGGTTGTGGGAGGTGATTCTACCCCTCTACTCTGCACTTGTGAGACCCCACCTGGAGTACTGTCTCCAGCTCTGGAGACCTCAACATAGAAAGGACATGGAACTGTTGGAACAGGTCCAGCGGAGGGCCACAAAGATGATCCGAAGGCTGGAGCACCTCTTCTATGAACACTGGCTGAGGGAATTGGGGTTGTTCAGCCTGGAGAAGAGAAGGCTCTGGGGAGACCTTGTAGCAGCCTTCCAGTATCTGAAGGGAGCCTACAGGAGAGCTAGAGAAGGACTCTTTGTCAGGAAGTGTAGTGACAAGACAAGGGGTAATGGTTTTAAATTAGAAGAGGGGAGATTTAGATTAAATACCAGAAAGAAATTCTTTGCTGTGAGGGTGGTGAGGCACCGGAACAGGTTGCCCAGAGAAGTTGTGGATGCCCCATGCCTTGAAGAGTTCAAGGCCAGGCTGAATGGGGCTTTGAGCAACCTGGTGTAGTGGTAGGTGTCCCTGCCTATGGCAGGGAGTTGGAACTGGATGATCTTTAAGGTCCCTTCCAACTCTAACCATCCTATGATTCTATAATTCTATGAAAACAGGCTTAAAGTCAGTGGATGCTTCATAAGTGAACTCTACTTTCAGTAAGAAACCCAAGGAGATGATTTCAAAATCTTTGAGATGACATATGAACACAGAGCTACCTACTTAGACATGACTGCAGGACTTGAGTCTCATTAGCATTGCAACACATTTATACTGCCATCTATCAGACCTTCTCCAAAGTAACAGCAGATGGTGCTGGTAGATAGTTCCAAGTCCTGCTCCCTTGTTAATGTGTAAATGTCCAGTCTGGGTAGGAGAAGAGGTTGTGCATAGACCTTGGGTAGATGTTGACTGTTTAAAAAGAGTGATTTTTTTCCTGACTTCATCTTAGATTGGGTGAGATGCTGTTCAGACATTAGATTAATATTATATTAGACTGCAGCACTGGACTGCACACTTCAGAGGAGGAAAAGCACTGTTGTTCTTTCATCCAACAGAAAGAGCATTGTTTTGAGCTCCTTCTGTCCACCTGCATAGGTGTTAGGATAAACTCACAGACAAGATATACACAGAAGAGAGACTAAGGCATACTAGGTATTTGCACTGAAGTGAAACTCATCTGAAGTGTCTCTACTCCCTCTATATTATGTGGTGAGAATTGATTATCTAAGAGGAGGAAAGCACTTTCTTCTTGCTGCTTTCAGTCAGCAGCAGATTTTGAATTGTCTGGAAAAGCTCATTTCCTTGCAGAAAATCACCGTTGTCTGAGTTACAACAGGAACCAGCCAGCAACAGCACGTAGGGTAGTTTTGTGGCACTTCTTCCCTCCAACTCAGTCAGATAAGAGGATGTTTTCTTCTCCTGGACATGTGGATAGGAACATAGAGACCCAGTTCCAGCATGCACCCAGTTTGCAGCGGTTGTTGGCTTGGGGACTCTTACAGGTCATTTCACAGAATTACAGAATGGTTGAGGTGGGAAGGGACTTCCGCAAATTGTTTGGTCCAAGCCCTCTGCTCTGCTTAAAGGACAGTCACCTGGAGCTGTGTCCAGACAAGTTCTGAGTATCTCCAAGGATGGAGATTCCATAACCTCTCCGTGCAACCCATGCCAGGGCTTGCCCACTCTCTCGGGAAAAAAAGTTCCTTGTTTCAATGTTTCGGTTTGTGTCCATTGGGTAGATGTTGACTGTTCAGGGTCTTGTCCTGACACTGGGCACCACTGAGAAGTTCCTGGCTCTGTCTTTTTTACTTTTTCCCCTACTCAGGTATTTACATAAGATCACCCTTAAGCCTTCTCTTCTGCAGGCTGAATAGTCCCAGATCTCTCAGTTCTTGGCTTTTTTTATGAAAGGTGTTCAAGGGCCTTAATCATCTTTGTGGCCTTTCTTTGGTATCTCTGCAGTATATCCAAGTGTCTCATACAGAGGAGTCCAGATGTGCTCACCAGTGGTAAGAGGTGTGGCCTCACCAGTGCTGAGTAGAGGGGAAGGAATACCTCACTCAACCTGCTGACAATACTTTGTCTAATGTACCCCAGGAGGCTGGCATCCTTCTTTGGTAGAAGGGTCTATTTCTGACTGATGTTCAACTCGGTGATCACCAAGACCCTCAAGTCCTTTTCTGCAAAGTTACTTTCCAGTTGTCCTGCACCCAACAGATACCAGTACCTAGGATTATTCCTCCCCTGGGGAAGGAATTGGCATTTCCCTTTGCTGAACTTTATGAGGTTCCTATTGGCCCATTACTCCCTCCTGTCAATGTCCCTCTGAATGGCAGCACAACTGATGCATCAACTACTCCTTCCAATTTTGTTGTCACCTGCAAACTTGTATAGGTGCAGCCTCCTGTACCATTATCCAGTTGATTAATGCAGTCATCAAAAAATACTGGCCCCATTATCAGTCCCTGGGGTACTGTAGTAGTAACTAATGACCCCTGTCCAGTAGAGACTGTCATTCAGGTGCACTTCACTGATCATAAACCTTTGAGCTCAGCAGTTCCAACAGTTTTCAGTTCACTTTACTGTCCACTTACGTAACCTGTACTTCATCTGTCCGTGATTGAGGATGATATGGGAAACGCTGTTAAATGGATTACTAAAATAAAGATAAACAATATTCAGTGGTTTCCCCTCCTCCACCAATCTAATCATCTCCTCTTAGAAGGCTAGAGCATGGTAAGACTCACTGCATGTGATCTTTGGATTTCCTGCCCCAATCTCTACACACAGTCATCATCTCTAAGTTACTCTCAGTTCACCTGTTCCTGCTTCTACCTCTTATAAGCCTCCTTTCTAAGCCTGAGTTAGGACCTCCTTCTTCAGCCATGAAGGCTTATTGTCATCTTCACTTGGTTTCCTGCAGATTGGGATGAGCCATTCCTGAAGTTGGAGGAAATTATCCCTGAAAGTTAGCCAGCTCTCCTGTACCCCTATTCTCTCTAAGATGGTCTCCCATAGGATTCTTTCAAACAGAATTCTGAACAAGCCAAAGACTGCTCCCCTGAAGTTCAGGGTTATTATTCTGCTTTCAGCCCTATTCCCTCACCTCAAGATCCTGGACTTCACCATCTCATTGTCCCAAAGCTGTACCCAGTTTTCACATGATGACAGGTTGATTCTTGTTTGTAAGAATCTCTGCTCATCGGCTTCTCAGTCACCTGTGTCAGAAAGTTATCATCAGCACACTCCAGAAACCTTCAGGATTGCTTGTGATATCACGGTGGAATCCCCCACAAGGACTACGACCTGTGAACACGAGTCTTATTCCAGTTGCCTGAAAGGAGATCTCAGCTACCTTTTCCCCCCATCAATAGGTCTATAGCAGACACCAACAATGTCATCCACTTTGGTCTGTCCATACATCTTGACCCATAATCTCTCAGCTAGTTCATGGCCCATCCCCTCAGCAGCATTCCATGCATTCCCCCTGCTCTCCCACATAAAAGGCAAAGAGCCTTCTTCAAGGCATCAAAAAAAAGTAGGAATATAATCAAACTCTGAGGTAATGGCTGAAGCCCTTGCTGTGTATTCAGGGCTGCCCAAGACACACAGATACCCAGCTTTGTTACACTGAACGTACTGAACAGAGGTAAATACACACGTTGCCAACACACTAGTTTGCTCTCAGTGGTATGGAGCTGCTCTGCCTCCCTAAAAGCAAATGGTAACAAAAAGGCAAGTAGTCACGTGCTGTAGCTGGGAGACTGATCAGTAGTGAAATAGATACAGAGGAGGAAAATGCCCATTTCTGATAAAATAAGGGGACTAGCATATATGTATTTATAGAAGAAAAAGCTGTCTATGCCTGAAGTACTGTGCAAGACAGTCACTAAACGAGGAAAAGTTGCAGTGTAGAAAAAATAATTTAATATTAAGCACAAAGTATATAGAGACAAACCTTGGTATACTAATCTCTATTTGGTGTCCTAAGCACTCTCCTCCAAACACATGTAAATACTCTCCAAGCTGTGTCTGTGACACACCAAATTTGTGTTGGTGTGAAGTGAGAGACACTAATAGGAGACTTCATATGCATTGGCTGCCAGAATTCTTTTGCAGTTTCAAATAGAAATGATATTACAGAGAGAAATGGGTAGGGGGTGTGTGTGTATTTGGGGATTTTTTGTGGTTTTTTTTTTTGTTTGTTTGTTTGTTTTTGTGCAGGACTGTTTATCAGACATTACTTGGGGGATCTGAAGAATTTCTGCTTGTATATAGGTGAAAATATTGGATCCATGGCTAGTAAAATCAGCCCGGGTGGGAAATGTCATAAGTTATTGTCAGCTATGGGAAAATGAAAATGGGAATGCCAGTGGCTGTCTTGCTCAGAGAGTAAGGTGATAGACTATTCTACATGAGCATTTCAGACAGTCTGATTTTCATCTCTGGTAAAGAGGAGCAAGGAGAATCTTACAGAAATACTAAAATTACAGTGATTCCTATGTGACGTTTTATCTAAATCTTCCTGAAGTATCTTATGGAATGGAAACCTAAATTGTGCCAGTAAGGTCCTGGGTAACTCATGATTTTTTGCATTAAGAGTAGATATCTTCTTTTCTGATTCAGCTTGAATAATAGCAGTTTGTGCTCCAGGAGAAACAGGCTGTTTAAACTCAGTTTCACAGTCTCCTTCCAGTATGTATATTTATATTTCTGTCAGTTAATCCATTAAATCTCTACACTCGTGAGTATTCCTAATGTTTGATTACAACCATGACATACCTATAAATAACTTCTTATTAATGTTGCTAAATAGGCCTTCAAAATATCTAAAATGAAAATAAGTGCAAGGTGCCAATACCTCTTGGTTGTGCAGAATAATGAAGGTAGGAAACAAATCCTAGTTATTTTATTTCTAGATATTTTAAGCTCTAATGCTATAATCCTGCAAAGACATAGGAGCAGAACGGAACCCAGTGTAACTAAATATAGTGGTGGCTATCAAGGGCAAGAATATCCTATGATCTCTTGAAAAATTAATGGAAGATGCAAACACTATCCTACAGACTCTGTTGGAATCTCTTTTTTTTTTTTCTTTTCTTTTTTTTTTTCTTTTCACATATTTTCTGTAATAAAAAATAATTTGGAAGATAACAGGGTTATTTTCAGCTGAAGTAACTATTGAAGTGCTAGAGCCAGCAAAGCAGCAGTAGGAAGAATAAGCAAAACAGAGCACTGAGGCCTGGGAAGTCTGTGGAGGAGTGGAATTCAAAGAAACTAAACAAAATCCAAAAGAAACTGTGCATTAAAAACAGCAGTGCAAATACACCTCTCATTCTTTCTTACATGAATTACTTTTCCATTCTAAGGGGATATGGTTCTACTTGTGTCCCAATGTACAGCCAGAATTATATTTAAAAATCACAATCCCCTCTTTTCTCTGTAGTGTTACATGAGAACTCAAAAATCTCAGGTTCTTTTTCTGAATATCTCTTTTCTTTCTCCCACTGTTATATTCAAGTCCAGAGAGCACAACTGGAGCTAGTGACATACTTAGGCAAAGTTCCTGGTTTAAGTTACTTGCAACTGAAAGTGTTAATCCTACATTGGTTAAATATGATCTTAAATTCATCTGTCAATTGGAAAAATCCATGCAATATGATATATAAACCCTGTTAAACGGCAGCAATTAACTAACGCTTCAAGATGCCAGACAGGAAGGCCTGTTCTGCCCTGCCCACAAGAAATATCACAAGCAGGCAAAACCAGCAAACGGACTGTTAGCAATTAGTAAGGGAAGAACAGAAAGTATAGCAGTGTATGTTATTATGCCTCCACTTAGGCCGTGGTGACCTGAAATTTTAGCAATTCTATTTTCTCCATCTTACAAGACTATAGTAGAACTGAGGAATCATAGAATCATAGACTTGTGGAATTGTCTAGGTTAACATCATCTAGTCCAGCCACCAACCTAACGCTGACAAATGCTTAGAAACCCCTGTGCAAACATTTAGAAAAAAGTGGCAGAATGTTTAAAGTTAAAAATTGTCTTCCATATTTTGAAAAAATAAACAGACAAGTGCTCTTCAAGCTCCCCTGGATAAGAGTGGGAGTTGACTGAGGTGTGTAAAATCATGAATTACATTGAAAGAACTTTAATTATCACCACATACCCAAAATAATTTGTCCTTTATGAGCTTATCGTGAACTAGCTGTGAGTATGCATGTGGAACTGATGCTGTTTTAGCTGGCACTGATGGCTACAGTCCCTGATGGTCCTTAGTTGCTGAGACTGAGTTGGCCAATCCTCAAACCTCTTTGATGTGGGAAGTCAGAACTGAAGTGGGCTGTGTTCCCCATTTTTTCTCATCCATCCTTGAAGCTTTATGCTTTTCCGCGCCATCCCCCAAACAAAAGGGGCTGATATCATCTGTTCTCGATATATTATTTTTGGGATGAGGCCTTATACTGGTTTTTCTTATTTTGCAGGAATTCTGTTTCAGTCAGACACCCTTCCTGCCGGCTCTACATCCTTAGTTCTCATCTTGCAGAATTTACTACTTGCACATGTTTTCTGTGCATCTCATTTCTGTAGCCATATCTCAAGTCATCATTTTTGTTTTGCAGTTATGGCTATTATGTATATTTTAACTTACTTGTGTCACAAAATATATTTATGGCCTTAAAACGTTAGAATATGCTTTTATGATAATGTTGATCATGGTGCTTTAATGTGCTTATGAATGGTTTTAAGGCAAGAAGATGTTAATAATAACTTGCTCTGTGTGCATCTTTCCTATGGCTGCAAAAGGCCTCTGCTCGGGCTACAGGTTAACTAGTGGATAGCATATTCATAAACAACAAAGGCAGAGAGTTTTTCATAAAACTTCCAAACCTCTTTGTCCTAAAATTTTCGTAGTGCTAAAACTCTGTAATTAAAAAGAGCAGTCAAGATCATAGATCAGAAATGTATCAGAGGGTATTGAACACAAAGACATGACATTTAGGATTTATTGCCAAAACAAGGTATCCTAAAATATGTGTCACATCTGCACAGAGTTGGCAGATATGCCACAGGACCTGTAGGAGACCTTCACCCCCCTGGAGCAGCAGGTGGCTGCCAAGCAAGATACACAAAGGGATTTGAAATAGCAGGTACTTACATTAAGGTACATGAATTCTATTCCAGTGTGTCTCAAAAAAATATTTGAGGGACTGTTGGAGGCTATGTATCTGTCACAGTGTCAGACAGATGGACCTTCAGTCTAAGTCACAGAGTCAGAGAATCATAGGATGGTTAGAGTTGGAAGGGACCTTAAAGATCATCCAGTTCCAACTCCCTGCCATAGGCAGGGACACCTACCACTACACCAGGTTGCTCAAAGCCCCATTCAGCCTGGCCTTGAACTCTTCAAGGCATGGGGCATCCACAACTTCTCTGGGCAACCTGTTCCGGTGCCTCACCACCCTCACAGCAAAGAATTTCTTTCTGGTATTTAATCTAAATCTCCCCTCTTCTAATTTAAAACCATTACCCCTTGTCTTGTCACTACACTTCCTGACAAAGAGTCCTTCTCTAGCTCTCCTGTAGGCTCCCTTCAGATACTGGAAGGCTGCTACAAGGTCTCCCCAGAGCCTTCTCTTCTCCAGGCTGAACAACCCCAATTCCCTCAGCCAGTGTTCATAGAAGAGGTGCTCCAGCCTTCGGATCATCTTTGTGGCCCTCCGCTGGACCTGTTCCAACAGTTCCATGTCCTTTCTATGTTGAGGTCTCCAGAGCTGGAGACAGTACTCCAGGTGGGGTCTCACAAGTGCAGAGTAGAGGGGTAGAATCACCTCCCACAACCTGCTGGTCACGTTTCTTTTGATGCTGCCCAGGATGCGGTTGGCTTTCTGGGCTGCCAGTCTGCGCTGTTGGCTCATGTTGAGCTTCTCATCCACCTTCATTCCCAAATCCTTCTCCTCAGGGCTGCTCTACAGCCGTTCTCTACCCAACCTGTATTTGTGCTTGAGATTGCCATGTCCCAGGTGCAGGACCCTGCACTTGGCTTGGCTGAACTTCATGCGATTTGCACTAGCCCACCTCTCAAGCCTGTCCAGGTCTCTCTGGATGGCATCCCTTCCCTCCAGCATGTCCACCGCGTCACCGAGCTTGGTGTCATAGACAAACTTGCTCATGGTGCACTCTATCCCACTGTACATGTCTCCGACAAAGATGTTAAATAGCACTGGTCACAGTACCAACCCCTGAGGAGTGTCACTTGTTACTGCCTCCACTTAGACATTTACATGTTGACCACAACCCTTTGAGTGGGGCCATCCAGCCAGTTTCTTATCCATTGAGTAGTCCATCCATCAAATCTATGACTTTCCAAGTCAGTCCTACTGGTTTTATGGAGGTTGAGCCTTGACAAGCAATGAAGAGGCAAGATCTCTGGGGTATGGGCTGAGGTTAGTCTGAAGTGGCATTAAACTATGTGTAGTCTAAGTTCAGGCAAAACCAATGGCAAGGGAAATGTGGTGAAGCAGTTGGCTATGTATCATAGAACTGAAAGATATATGACTGTCAGGTTACAGACTTAGGGGATACACTGCAAATCACGAATGGGAAACCTGAGACAGAGTCAGCCCCAGCTCAGTCTAAGGTTTTGAGCAGCAGGATGGCTGAGTCCCACTGTGCCCCAGGAGCAGCTCGTTGCTCATTCATGGCATGTTCCTTGTCATTGCATCTCCAAAAAAGGACCTGCTCAGCGTAGTTAGTGTTAAGCCTGTGGAGAAGGGATGAGCCTAGGAACAGCCTGCGAGAAGGAGCAAGCTGTTATTTAGTCATCAGCTTGTAGAAGAAGCACAAATGAATACAATTGCTTTTTGAGTGAAGACACCTGAAAGAGAGGTAGGGTTGATATCAAGCTGTGACTGAGGTGATTTGCTTAAGGACTTTTAACTGGGTTGTGAATGACTGCAACTTCTCTGAAATAAGAAAAGTATTCAAGCTCTTTTTGTTGGTTGTGTGTGTTTTCCCATTTCATCTTCAATATCTTCAGAAGAAATCAGCTTCCCCAGTAATCCGTGAGAGGAAAGAGTCTGGGATTTTGACTGGTCCTTTCTGTGGTCTGAATAAAAGACCAAATTGCTTTTGAGTACCGGGACTTGATATACCCACAGAAAGAGCTGAGACCATCAGTCCTGCAACAGCAGAATACAAAATAATGTACAGACCAGATTTCTAATGATGGTCAAACACTTTTACGGTTGACAAAACTGTGGGCAGTCTGCATAAGTGGAAACTGATCTTGTTGATGTTAGTGCAAATACAGAACAGTACAGCTGTGGTCAGTGGGCTTCTCCTGTTTTCCAAAACAAAATAAAGGCCAAAAATAAAATAAAATCAAGTTCATGTATATGACAATGGTTTCCTCTAACACTGGAGTAAAAGACTCATTCAGTCCTTCCATAAGGTGTTACAAACTTTAACTGAACTCCTGATTGTTACCTTCTTTCCTTTCTCTAGCTGACAGAGTTAAAAACCCCTCACTTCAGTTCTGGTACTTTTATTGTACAAGTCTACCTGGCACTGTTCCAGCGTACAAAATGGAAATAACAGCAAGGCTGAAAGTATTTGAGTCTGTCAAAACCGAACTTCTCTTAAATAGAGTACTTAGCAGCATATATTCTGGTAATGGGCTTGCCATGATACTGAGACTGTCACTTGAAAGGCAGATGTTACTACAAGAAGAATATAAACTGAGGGGGATTTTGCAATGTAATGAGAAATACCTTATGCATGATCTGAAAGGAAGAAAATGTTATGGGCCCTGGGTTCGATACAGTTGGCTGGATTTTGTTCTTAGTTCAACCATTTTAAATGCAGTCTATTCACTTTAAAACTGTGCCAGTAAATGGAAACAGGATCTTTTCCACTTTGTCTGCGTACTTAGTGTTTATCTGTCTACAGGAAATGAACCCTAGATGTGAGTATGAGAATGTCTCTTGGTAAAAGTTATGGCCAGGTGAACAATGGCTCTGCCATTCCCTTTGGATCTCATCTAGATTTTCTTGATGTCAATGGTAGGACTACTGGGGCGAATAAGTTTGCTTCTAAATTGCTGCAATCCAAAATAATACTCAACAAGTATCGTCACATAAATTATACTGTAACTGGCACAGCTGTTCTTAATATTAGATATTTATCTCTGTGAGAACTAAGCAGCTAAATATGCAATGCTTATATGATAACAGAAGGTCTTGTGTCCACAGGATTAGCAATGATGCATATCTGAAGGTCTGTGGCCAAGACCACTAATGACATACTCTTATCCAATCTCAAGGAATGTCAGTGTTTTCTGAAAACAGAGGAAATATGTTTCCAAAAAGTCTTTGTTTTCAAACGAACTGATAGGATTGCTTGCAACACACTCTTAGGCTAATTGGTGCAAACTTATGGGAACCCTCCTCACTTGCCTTGTCTGCAAGCCTTCAGGAGAGTTAGCTTGAAAAGGAGGCAAGCGCTCATCAAACTGTTCAGAAGTTCAGAAAGGGAGGCTGAAACAGAATGAAACTCACTCTGTATCTTATCTGACCTATCCAGTGAATCATCTTGTGTTACTAGATTACAACGTCTGTTTGTCCAACCCTAGCAGTGACATTGAACACTCACAGTGCCCAGTTCCTGGGCACTGGAACAGGTTGTCCAGAGATGCTGTGGATGCCATATCCCTGGAGTTGTTCAAGGCCAGGCTGGATGGGGATTTGAACAACCTAGTCTAGTGGGAGGTGTCCCTGTCCATGGCAGGGGGGTTGGAACTCAATGATCTTTAAGATCCCTTCCAACCCAAACCATTCTATGATTCTAAGATTCTGTGAATATACTTTAAGGACCAAGCAAAATCAACGTTGCTTTGTCACTAAGAATTCTTTATTCTGATACAACTTTCAGTTGCACAGTGCTTTTGATGGGCCCTGATTAACAAGGAAGAGAAGAGATTTTGTACAATGGGGTTGTGGGATAGCTAGTGTAGCTGCTAGTGTAGCAGCGAGTAGCTGCAGAGGTTAACACTTTTAGCTGCTACTCATGTCTTGTGATGGAGGGTGTCACACAAAAGACTGTCTGATTCGCAGGTTAACTACTCTAATGCTTCAGAGCTGTAAGAAAAAAAGTTGCCCCTTGACCTCTAATGAAACTAATCGACAACTTAAAACATTCGGTTTCTCAGGAGACACAAACTGCCTATTCCTTTTGGATAGAAAAAATAAACCAGTTTTTTTTAGAGAGCAGTACATCTTGACTCCTCTAACATTATTTTTTTTTTCAGAAAGATTCAGCCAAATTTCAGCTGACTCTTTGGGATGTATGACATCATCCAAATCTAATTAGTTATTCACATCGTGAATCAGCTGATATCAAAATGACTGAATATTAAGATAAAAAATAGCCTGAAAATACAGCAATGAAAACCTAATGTAATGAAGATGAGATTCAGATTCAGTGTTCATTATTGTCATATCTGAAATTTCTTACTTTGGAGACAAAATCATTGCCAGATGCTAAGCATAAAATTGTGACACAATGCAATTATATATGTTTCATCTCTATCTAGTCAATAGTTTTTTTCCATAGACTCCTGAGAATTAAAGATGGGAAAGAATATGTATGCCAAACTGTCCACTTGGCAATGTGAATTTCTCCCTAGCAGACTATTAATAACTGCTTTATTCATTGCACTTTATATTATTTCTTCTAATTTTGTAGGCCTTGGTGGATGGGAAATAAAAAGGTGTATATGTTCTTTTCCAACCAATTTGAAGACAATGTACTCTGGTCAGTTTAATGGTCTAATTGGAAAATCGATGCCCAGTATGGCCCTACATATGAATTTTGTAATTTGTTACAAAATACACGAGTCCCTCTCATGGTGCTTCTCTAATTAGTTTGTGACTCATTCACATAAATGTCTATGTGCAAAATTACATTGTAAAGTGCAAGCATCTCCACATCTCAGCATGGGACATAGTCCAAGCAGATTGTATCCTGCTACTGCAACCTCTCCTGACCATCTCTAGCAGCTGTACCCACTCCATTTTACAGTTTCAATGGGCCAAGATGAAATATAAATGTGTTTGGAACTGAAATTTTTGCTGAATACTTTTTCTGCTGAATCAGAGAATGCAGATAATTTTCATGTCAGCATTTGGATTTCAAGACAGGTCTCAACAATTACACTGAAATGGATACAAGCTGGCACTGGAAGCCAGAAGCTCCCATGACCTGCAATATTTGTAAGCACTCCTTCCAAAGGCATAGTTTTCTACTCTGAAAAAAAAGAAGTGTTTTCTGTCTCCTGCTATGCTATTTCCCTTAAATGCCAGATGTTGAATGATGCCTGTTCCAGTGGCTAATTTCATTCAAATGGATGCAAAACAGAAAATGTGGGGTGTTTGGGGATGTTAGGAATATGTTTCAAGAAAAGAAAAGGAGACTTTTCTTGAAAAATCCCTGAGTTTAATGGTGGAAGGGAAAGCCTCAGCTTGAAGAGAAAGATTTTTTTATTCTTCCTGAAAAGAAGTAGAAAACATCACTGATATAACAGAAGTGTTTCTCCTGTGCTAGAAGCTACAAGTTTTATTACAAGTTGTCATCTTGGGTTAAGCCAGTGCTGGTTGAATTCATACCAGCAAAAGAAGTGAATGTTGCAGTGGGGTCTCCTTCAAGGGAGAAGTCTGATGGTGTCCAACACCAACAGTTGGTGCTCATCTGGAGAATACTTTAATGAATAGTTCAAAATCTGAAACCACGTGAGATCAGACTGGAAAATCAATTGGACTGAAGAAAATTTAAAGAACTAAGAAAACCTTGACATTTCAGAATACATGCTCCTGTACGAGTGAAAAGCAGGGCCCAGAGACAACCAAGTCCTGGAAGGGGTGAAATTTGGCAAGAAAGAGCAGGTCTAGAGGGCAGCTTTCACAAAGGGGAGCTCTGGGCTTGTACCTAGCTTCTCCCCTGCCCTTCCTTTTGCACACAGATGGGGACATTTTGGAGGTTTCTACCAGCTGAGATTTTTACAAAGTTGGGTTTTTTACTAATTTAGTAATTTTTACTAATGTTACTCATTGTTTTAAACCTCATGTTTAGGTCATTCTTACCCTCTCCCATTTTGAAGGTTACCGGCAGGATGAAATCTTCATTTATGTAACTCAAGAGATCACTGTTTTGAAGGGAACTGATTTATTTTCTGTCCTGAATTCTGACATCGTTTGGGTTGTTTAGATGTGCTTTCTACAATTCTTAGAATACAGAGATATGGAATTCTTAGAATTCAGAGATATGGGTAAAGATATAGGTAAAGTTTTGTATGCAGCAATTAACTTTCTCCATCCATTTTGCTATTATGGGCCAAATTCTGTTTACAAAGACATTATGTGGGCCAAGGTAAGCTTTAAGTATATTTGATATCCAATAAATGTCTCATATGCCTGGACTGAAAAAAAAATAAAAATAATAGTTTATTTAAAGGGGCAAAGAGAGTCTTGATTAAGAAGGACTTTGAAAGGTTGGTACACTGAATTCTGCTAGTAAGATTACTTTGAATCTTAAACTTTTGCTATATTTAAAATCTAATAGTAGGAAAATAAATTCCTTTGTTTAGTCTTCCAGTGTCAGTTGTTTTACTCTGAGTGTTAGGGATAATTCTTCTCTGACACAAGCCTGAAATTTACTTCAATGTAAAATGCAAAATTTGGGATTTTTGATTGGCTTGTTATTATAATCAAAAAGTTACAAACCGACATTATAGAAAGCTTAAGGAAAATAAAATTAAAGTTTTATTAGTACTTCACTTTAGAAGTAAACTGTGTGATTTTTCTCAGTAGACTTATTTAGCACACAAATGTAATTGAATTGCAGTTGACTAATTACACTTTATTTCTATAGAGTATGAAAGGTTTCACTTACCAAAGTGTATCCTCTGTGCATTTATGCATATTTTAAGCAAAAGTTCTCAAGAAACATCGTAACACCCCCAAAGTGAGTTGGTTACCATTAAACTGTTATTGCACTTCATCCTGTTCTAGATGACTTATATTTTCTTTAAGTCAGCAGAGCAGTAATAAAGCTTTATGATGGGTATTGCCAAACATTGATAGTGGTGCCTCAACAGGGATTCTACAGTGTCTTTTAGTTTTCATTTTGTGGGTAAGGGAGCAGTAAAATTACATCTGGAAGCTATTTCACTTCAAATTTAAACTTAGGGACTTAGGAAATGGAGTAGACACCACAGTAAAGGAAGAAACTCAAAAGTAGTAAAGAGGAAAATCAGAAATCACTATGATAGTACATCTTTTGCCTTTGCTTTTATTTACAAAGGTAAAGGTGTTGGAATACGTGCTTAATTTTGTCAAATCAGTGGATTTATTACATTACTTTATATGTCCTCAAATGTCATTATAAAAATGCATAGAGAGGGCAAAGACTGTTCATCTTCACAGGAGAATGACTTTTGCAGGTGAATCTAAAGCCTAGATGGATCCTCATCAGTTGTCAAAATTCACCAAAGATCACAGTGAAAAGCTAGTCACATGTGTGACTTTATATTTTTAACTAGGGTGGAAAAACAGAGAAAGATATGACTGATGAAGTTAAGGCTGGATGGGAGAAATCTCTTCATTACTTTGTGTCAGTGTAGAAATAGCTGGGATCACTGCCTTTGAAAATGGACTGGAAAAGAAGACAACATGCCTCTGCTTGTTTATTTTTTTCCTCTGCAGAAAATGCTGCTAGGAAATCTCAAGCAGCTTTCAGACTGCACAGCTGGCAGGGGCAACATCTGCTGACACACGCACTTGACTGCTTCATGGGGAAACCTGCAGTAAGCGTGCAGCTTTGCAGGTGTAAGGTTTGTGTCATTCACCCCTTGTATGAATCTTTTCAGCTGCTCCAGACTAAAGAAGATTAAAAATGTACACCCAGTGTTTTAGAATTGGGAATTAGATGTACAACTGGAACATTGTACTTGTACAACATTGTACTTGGAATTAGATGTACAACTGAAAGGGATTCAATTGCCAAATATGCAATGGAGAACATTATGAAGCTTTAAGATGCTTTCAGACAATTGTTCAAAGGAACTTAATCATGTGTTTGAATTCTGTTAACATTAAGGTTACTTTATGTTTTGCTGAAGGGTGAAAATATGGGTCTTTGGTTCATAGGGGTCTATGCAGTGAGCTGGGAATTCTAGCTAAAAGCTGTAACAAACTATGATGAGACCATTAAAGGAAAAAGTCTTATCCCAGTGAAATAACTTGGAATTATAGATGACTTGGGAACTCTGTTTCTTATTCTTATTCACATCTGCTATAGTTATATCCTGTACTTCACAAATCTTTCAGGGGAAAGAATGACAAATTCANTCCTTCCTTCCTTCCTTTCTTTCTTTCTTTCTTTCTTTCTTTAAGACTGCAACATGACATTCCCAATAAGCTTTTTGGAAACCTAAGTAGATCAGGTGACTTCTCAAAGGACAGAACACAAAGACTGAAAGCAGATGTAAACATAGAACAAATCAAGATAAACTAAACACTGCAGCAGTCATGGAAACCTGGAAAGTGATTTGTCACCATCCTGTTTCCAAAAGCAAGTATTTACAAAAAGGCTCCTTGGCAACAACAAGACAATACTGAAAAGTAGGATTAGCTTTTTAAACCATCAATTATGTGTGTGAGAGATAATATGGCATATTAAAGATGTAATCTGGACATCTATTCAGGGAAGATTCTTCTTTTTCTTTGGTGTTTTCCTGCAGTACTTTTGTTGCAATGCAAAAAGAAAGCAGATGATAAGTTTCTTTCCAAAAAGAACATGGAAAAAAAGAAAAGGGAATGGAGACAGAGCCTGCTTATGCTTTGCCAATGGTTTGAATGGGCAGAGAAGCAATCTGCACCACAAAAATAACCAATGAAATGAATATAAATGAGAGAGAGAAAATTGTGGCTTTAGGTCAGAATGAACAGTGCCAGTGCAATTTTAGAGGAACCCTTCCTATGTTTCTCTCTGCCTGATCTCTTGTGCCTGGAATCCTCGTCATGAATATTCTGTTGTTCTGCTGGTGATACTGTTGTGTACTTGTTCAGTTTAAACAGCTGAAAACACACCTGCAGCAATATAGGACCCCAAAACCACGAGAATATATCTAAGGGTCTTGACCAAAGGCCTGTCATGGCATAAGAGAGTTGCTGTAGAAGAGTCTAAAGGTATAACAGGCTTCTTCGGTGCTCTTAAGAGAGTATTGGGTCTATCCAGCTGCACTGGGGTCCTGCAGCTGTAACAAAGCTTCCAGCAATGTGCTGCTCAAAGTCCATTACATTCACAGAAAAAAAATTAAAACACATTCAGTTTGTTTTACAGATGTAGATACTGGAGCATACACAGAGGTATTAGAGTGAGAAAGTCTCTCGCAAGCTTGCAGAGAGCGAATTGCAGTTTCTACATTTATTTAATTCCAAGAGCAGTAATCCTGAGTTAAATTAAATGCTTAATAGGATGCTTGTTACAAAATCAATATTTATGCTTGTCACTTAAGATTCAACTTCATAAAAGATGGTGAATGAAGCCTACGTATTTCTTGTTTCTTTTGAATCTATTTTTGGTGGTTCTCATAAATGCAGGCAGTTATCCCCATCTTACAAACCTCGATTTACTGTTTGATGGTCATCCCTTATTCCACTATATGATGGATTTACTTTACTTTACTTTACTTACAGTCTCATTTCCAGAGCTTAATGTCTTGTCAATGTCTTTACCCTCAACTAATAGAAATGTGCATAAGAAGATATTATTTAGACATTTGGTTTTTTAAGTGAATGCTGGAATAAATAGTACTGTATATCCAACCTATCATTATTATTTGCCACAAACCTATATCTATTAGTTATATCACTACAGTGTTTAGGTAATATTGGAATGCCAATGTACAATCCATTTACAAATAGATAGTGAAAGGCATGCCAAATACCTTTACTTACTAAATCACCATACCAGAAGTACAGAAAGTAGTTGAGAGTGGGTCCAATAAATGTGTCTACTGTAAAACAAAAGAAAGTCACAGCCTAAATTCAAATATTGCTTAAATGTTAATTCCCCTTGTTAACTGTTAACTCTCTACTTCTGTTTTGGTCCACTATGTCTACACCACTTGAATACTAAAGCTTTGGGAATGTTCAGACTGGTCACAAAAAAAGTGTTATGGACAAGAATGCACCACTTTTGACTCCTTTGCTCCTCAAGATTGGCCTTCAGCTTTATCTCAGCAAGTTTTGCACCTTGATGCATCCCTGCATGTCCTCATGCCATCCCCTCCAGGGAAAACAGGGCATTCCCTCACTTTACTATTAAAAATCACTGTGTCAGGCTGCAACAGAGCCTTCAGGATTGTCAGTACTGTGAATTGAAAAAACATTCAACATAAATTAAAATTTTCTTTGGGTTGTAAGAGTTTGGGACCCATTTCTGACACTGAGGTCAGGAGGCACAAAAGATCCCATGTCTATATGTTTAAAATCTGTTACGGTCAAAACCAGAGTGTCTGCATCTGAGCTGCCTGTTGGGAGCAGCCCTTGGTCCATGAGACATTCCAAACTCTTGGGAATTGTTTCGGGAGTGCTATGGGAGTCCAAAGCCAGGGAATGTTCCAGCAACAGAACAGTACAGACAATTTAATTCTGGGGCTAAGGTTCATTATTTGACATTGTTTGATCTACCAGTGTAGGACTCTCCAGGGAATAGTCTGTATCCAGCTTGGCGCCCTGCAACATGGATGTAGCCAGGCCATGTCACGAAGGCTCAGGCTTCTGGATCTGCTCTGTTTAATGGTATAGAGCTAGTTTTCCTGTCCTATTACTGGGTAGTTCTGGGAGCCTTACAACCAATTTCATGTTAGAAGGCATATGATTACCCACCTTATTGACTCTGTGTCCTAGGTTTGAATTTCCCATGTTCAGGTCCTTCTGCCATCCCAAGGTGTTCTGAGTCAGCCATGATTTCCTTGGTTTTCTGCTTCAGAGCTGAAGAAGTCTTCCTCACATTAGCAAAGGCATTTCAGTCCATCATGATGTTACTTCACTGCACCCTTTTCTTGTTGATACCATGCATGTGAACTGTCACATGTCAGAAGTTTGTCTGAGGAGCCAGGAGATTCACACAAGTATCTTCCTGGTGGTTCTACATCTACATGTTAGGTAACTGTAGGTTTTAGAGCAGCTTCTCTATATTTATAAGTGGTTTATATTTTATAGGGTGCAATTAGTATCACAGTCCAGTGTTTGTAACTACTTGGCTTCGTGAAACTGCATGCTCATTAATGCAATTGCTATACTGGGAGATATTCTACACAGCCCATTTCATACTGAGGAGGGGTTATTTTGATCTCATTTGGTATTAATCACCATTACTTTCTCTCCTCATCAGTTTTTCTCCATCTTTAAATTCCCTGAAGGCCTACATGTATTAGTTATACTTGGTACTTTAGTGCTGGTCTGGAGGTGTAAACTCTACCAGAAAAATAGGTTTGGGGTGACATGGGTATTACGCTAGCCAGCTAAAACAATTCGGTAAATATTTGTGCTATTCTGATTTCCAGTTATTCATGTTCTTAACTTTATAGGTCCATCCTAGGTGGTCTCAGAGGAATTTGCTCTCAGTCATTGTTTCTCTGTGCGCTGTGGAGTGAGCAAAGTTGTTATTATAAGAATATAATATAGTCAGGCTATTTATAATGAAGCATGAAGTTACGTACCAACCACTTAGAAATTGATTGAATGTAAATACATCAGCAAGCATTAAATTTTCAAGCAAATTCTTCTGAGCTCTCTCTTTCAGTCATGTCAGGTTTGGGGAGAATGTCTTCATGAACTGGTCAAAGGTCTCACTTTTCAAATATGTTCAATCTCATGCTGGTACGCTTGGAAATATCTTGGCAAAATTTAAAGTGTTAGGAAGTGGCAATGACTGTCAATATTTCCCATATTTATCCAGTTGTTGCTGCTTGTAAATTGTAAGTAGATTGTAAATTTGTAATTGTAATCAATTTTTCACTTTGATATTAAAAAAATCAAGCTTCCCACTCAAGAATAACATTATCTGTAGTAATAAAATTAGAATTTTTTAAAAGGGTGTTAAAATGAAAATTCATGTTTCTTCATTTAAACATTAAAAACTAAGCCATCTAGATTTTTTTTTTCAGGTATCTTTTTGCATCTTGAATAACTCATCTAATGTGAAGAATGGTTACCAGGCCTTGAAAAATGCCTCTTTAAGCAAATAAAATATCCTTATGTTTTTCTTTCAGTGATGATATTAGCCAGCACCAAGTGTGGGTGCTGGACGGGAACCCCATTTCTGCTCTTTTTTTTGTTGTACCAGCATCCAACACCACGACTTGGGTGCTGCGGATTTATGGTGACACAACATTGAATTCTTTGTCTCATTTGAGAGCAAAGCTAGGCATCAGGATAAAGGAGCCTGTATTTTCTTATTGCTTTTACTTTTTCCTTGAGATCTGCTCTGTGTTCTGTTTGCTGAACATAAAACCTCAAATACATTTTGATAACGAAAATATTTGTTTCAGTTAATGAAAATCTCTCATGTGGGTTGCTATTTCCTGTTAAAAGTGGGATGCCTTTTATAACTTGAAGGTAGTAATAGATTTTTAATTATATGTTGCTGTGTAGTGCTACTTAAATAGAACTTGAGAAAGAATTCTTGTGTTGAGAATAAGTGAAATTTAATGCATGGCTTCCATTTAATTAGACATTTTCTACTTTAATAGTTGAATTCCCTTCCCAAATTTCATTTCCATAATCAAGCCATGTTTAGACTGTTGACTTACTGTTACTTCAATCAAACATTCACTGCAACCTTTGCATTCCAAAATTCTCATTACTCCAAGTTTAATTGAGAATATTTACATAATACCAAAAGACAATGAAGTTTTTCATGAAGTGATTCCCTCTCCCCCCTCCAGTTTTAACAGACTAATGAGTAAAGTCAGTGGCTGTGACTCAACAGCTTAAACAGCACTGTTACTGTGGGTTTTATAAACAGCGATGTAAAATATTGGAAATATGGTAAGTGCAGTGAAAAATACATTCTGTAAAAGCCTCATTCCTCTTTTTGTTTTTCAGATGCTTTATGGGAAAGATCCTTCTGTAAAAGCTATTGTCAAATGTATCAGCTAAATATTACTTAAAGTTTGAATTCACTATCAGCAAAGAAAAACTTTTTAACCATCATGTTCATAAAGTCTACCACAAGCTTATTTTACAATTTTATGTAAACCAGGTCTGGATAAGGCAGCAATTTAGGGCAGTAGTAAAGAGTTCTGCTGCTATATCGCATGATCTCACCAGTGGTGAGACACTGAAACAGGTTGCCCAGGGAATCTGTGGATGCATGGGGCTTTGAGCTACCTGCTCTAGTGAGAGGTGTCCCTGCTCCTGGCAGCGGGGTTGGAACTCGGTGATCTTTAAAGTCTCTTCCAACCTGAACCATTCTATCATTCTGTGATTCTATGACCTTACCAGTAGACCTAAGGGCCTGCTTACTGCTATGTGCAGGTTAACTATACCAGCAGTTTTCTCATTCTGGATATTTGGGTTGTAACTGGAACTCTGGGTTTGTACGAATGCCATGTCAAGTATGAAAAGGAACCTTGCATTTGTACAAAGGGGGAAAGGGAAAAGGCAGGAATGAGACATGGGAAGTATTCCTCCCCTTGTTTAATTATCATGAAAGACCATGGAAATAAATTATGAACTGAAACAGGCAGGTTGGTTTTCTAAACAACTGCCTTAAACTGAAGTCAGATGTGTAAAAGTTGGAGGAGAGAATGGTACTCATCGTTGTAAAATGTTCATCATCAGAGGACAACAGAACATGGAAATTAAAGCTTTCTCAGAATTAAGACCATCTGCATATATATATATATATATATAATAAGTCTTATTTATATCATACATACCGTATTTTTTATATATATATATGCATACAAACACATGTATATACAGATCGTTTTGGTCATCATATATACTTAATGGAAGCCAAATGATTACCATCAGGGTCAAAGGGCTACCCAGAGCTCCCAGAGAGGATATGGCATGCTAGCTCCAAAGAAAAATACTGCAGCCTTCTTCTTGGTTGGACATACTGACAACAACATGGTGGGTGGGATGTGAATCTCAAGGCCATCTACACTAATAGCAGGTCAATTGCTTGTCTGTAAAGTTCATTTTGATACTATAGCTTTCACTCTTGCTCCTTTCTGTCTATTTTCAGAAGGCAAGATTGATGATGCAACATATAATGTAAATCAGTGAGCTGCCAAGAGAGAACTTCATGCATTTGGATGTGATAAAGCAGAGCATTTATCCTTCAACAGATATTCAAAGAGAGTCTGATTTCTTTTGCACTGGCAGAAGTCCTAGGCATCACCACACAAGTGCAACACTATGGGGTGTGAAAATCTCTAGTTCTTGTAGCTGATAAAAAAAAAAAGGGTTAAAGAAGAAGTACTGGAGGGGAGGGGAGGAGGGAGGGGGAACAAGAACAGAAAAGAAGTGAAGAACAGTATTCCCAGTGAAACATTTTGAGAGGCAGTTAGCCCAGGTAGACTAGCTCCCGCATGTCTTCCAAATTCCATGGCTACATGCCTGCCTCTTGCTTTCACCTGCATAACTAGTGTAAGAAACAGCTTGCAGAGTCATCACTCACCAACCTGAACTTTGACTTTGCATCTTGTTGCTTCATTACAAAAACCCACATCCTTCACCCTGTGCTTTGGACCTTAAACTTGTCAATAAGTGAAAGGATATCTGGCTAGTTCTTCACTACAAAATTAGTTTGTAGGCTAACAGCTGAGATAGATAACCTTCTTAAGGGTTACACTTTTAAAAGATATCTATGTCAATTGTTCACTTGTAATTTCTATTAATTTCACTGATGGCATCTAAACAATTTTATTTTATATACAAGATTAATTTAGGCTGAATCTATCTTATGCTTCAACTGACACAGGCATGCTGAGAAGAAACGGGTAGATTTATTCCTGTTGTGGTGTTACTCAGTGCAAAATGTTGTAGTTTGCATATTTTTCCCCCAG
Organism: Nycticryphes semicollaris; assembly: GCA_013400055.1. Lineage (NCBI taxonomy): Eukaryota > Metazoa > Chordata > Aves > Charadriiformes > Rostratulidae > Nycticryphes > Nycticryphes semicollaris. The sequence continues at coordinate 637,195 of VXBJ01002637.1, read as the reverse complement.
AAGTGTTGGTGAAAGTTGTTGAGAACACTTATCTACTCTGAAAGCAGATGCACAACCCTCCTTAGTGACAGCTTGTGGAAAAGGGTAATTGCACACAATTCCTTTATTTTGGGTTGACAGTAAAACGCACATCGCAGAATGTGCTCCCTCAGCATCACTTCAGTACCACTAGACTGGTCATAGAATCATAGAATAGCTCAGGTTGGAAGGGACCTTCCATAGGTTTCCCAAATTCCAACTCTCCTGCAATGACATCTTCAACTAGATCACCAGAGTTGTTTGACAAATGACACTTTGCAATATACCTTTGGGTTTTCACTTCTGTTCCTCAGAACTATCTTCCTTCTGCTTCCTTCATTTCCTGCTTATGCCTAAAACAGAAACTGTGCAAATCAAGAGGAAATAACTGGTATTTGATAACTTTTTGATATAATAAAGAAACAATAATTTTCCACAAGGTTGGTGTTAGTACGATTTGATGTAGAAATGTTGGCACCGAGCCGGAGTTAATAACAGCATGACTGCAATCAGTGTAACTTGATAAATGACAGTTTTCCCCCTACCTATCTGCTCTTCAAGGACCTCTCTGCAGTAAGCATATGCTTTCTATCCCCCTCCCGTCATGTGTATGGCAATGAAGTTTGCAACTGAAAATATACTACAACTTCTACCTCCAGCCCTCCCTCCACCTACTTTCCTCCACCTTTCCACAAGATTAAATTATTTAAGCCCAAGGCTCCTTTGCATGGCTCCTGCCAAAGGTAGCTGTTTGCTAAATTGAAAAGCTGGAAGAAAAGTTTTGAGATTAAAATAATTCCTGTGTTCCTGTGGCAATGACTCGGGAGTGGTGCAGAGCTACCTTGTCTGACCTCTCCTGTGATGGATTCATTAATCTCACTGAAGGTGCTAGAAGATCAACTAACTGCTTTTCCTATTTGACTGCCCCCAGATGGCATTTCTGAGGAAACAGGCAAGATTGGATGGAAGATATGACCTGAATTTCAACAGCCTATTGTGGCTCCGAAGTATTTAATCTTAGAAAGCGACAAGTTATCTCAGTCCATTTTGAAATCATGCATGAAAAATATCAGGAAGAACATGCAGACTCTTCCTTAATTTATTGAGATGTGACCTTCAGCCAAGGGAGGAACCACGGTATATGCTGCATTGTACATAGATTTCATTAGCACTAAAGTGCTCTTTAAAATAATCCACTTAGTTCTTGTTTCGTCTTAGGTAAGAAAAAAATGCACAAAAAATATCAAATTCTGTCTGGATTATTTCTGTGACAACCTGATACAACTGCCTAAAGCCAATCTGCCAGAGAGCAACCTTAGCCCAGCCTTCATGGCACTGTGATTCCTGCTGTTTCCCATGGTACATGTCTGCCTCAAAATATAACTTTATGGGCCTGAGCACTCTGCTGCTTAATGTGCAACGCTGCTGTGTGTTTCAGTTAGAAGCTTCTTCGGCACCTGCTCTCTAGTGTGTCAAAAATAGGCGTTCATAGTTAAGCTTGGGAAATGGCCTGTGTCCAGCGTGAGGAAAGCTCCTGTCCAGTTCATAGGATTTTCTCCTATGAAGTGATTTTAAGGTAGGACGCTAAATCTTGTATTGTACTACAGGGAACTTGCCTGCTTTTAATCTTACAGATTTGGTTACTGTGTTGTCTGAACACACAGTTCAGAACAAGGTAAGAATGTGAGGATTACACCGTAATTAACTTTGCTTCTTCAGAGGGATTGCACCTGACACACTCACACACGGTCAAGCACTGGGCTCTGCAAGGAAGGAGGAGCTCTGCAGAGCTTCCTGTGTGGAGAGGCATCCTTAAATATTTGTTTGGGGAGAGCTTATGAAGCAATCAATACTATCACACTAAGGATTTTGTGGACTGTGTGCTGACATCTATACTGCTACCTAAAGAGGGATAAGAATCAGGGAATAGGTAGTAAGTGTTTTGGTTGATTACAGGTCCAGGCTTTGAGTTTGCTGTATTACACTCATTTATTTAGCAATGTGGACACGACTTGCAAGAACCAGTCCATGCCCAAAGGCCAACAGACTGAACAGGTAAGACCCCTGGGTGAGGCCCAGGGAGCAGAGGGAGGGAATGAGCTGAGTAAAAGGGTGGCTGGAAATAGTCACAGACTTGATTCATTCTGTCTCTCCTTCTGCATATGTTAATGAACTGCACGGACAGTGCAGTAGAAATGGAGTCTGGAGAGAGGGTCCAAATGGAGGGTGAAAGGAAACCGGGAGAGAAGCAGTAATGGCACATGTGGATCAACAACCTCACTGGTCTTATGAAGGGAAACTTCAGAGGCAAAGGTGGAGGAGTAAAGCTGAGAATACTACTCATTACTGAGTGCTTTTTTTAATTGTTTGGTTTTTTTTTTTGTTGGTTTTTATTTTTCTTTTTGGCTTTGGCCCTTTTGTTTTTTTTTCCTATTTTACTCCAAAATGGAGAAAGAGAAGAAGCTGTTCTGTTCTCCTGGCTGGCTGCCCTTAGACAGGGCAGTTTCCCAAGGGCTTTTTGGTCTTGGGAAGTGCCAAATAGCTAAGCTGAGCTTTACAGGACAGCTGGGCAAGAACAGAGGTGGGACTTAAAACTGCAGTTTCTGTTTCCTTAGTAAATCTTTAACCATCAAGACAGCCTTGCATAGGGATTTAAGATCTCTGCCTTTCTTCTTCCAAGACTGTTTTTTATATTAACTGAGGTGGTGAGAACAAAACAACACAAGAATATTCAAGACATTATGTTTTGTCTTCTAAATACACAGTTATGACACTTAATTACTAATTATATTATCAGAACCAATGTGAGATCTCTTTGTCTTATAGTTTAACTATTCATTCCAGTCTTCCCATATTGAGAGCTGTCTGTTTTATTTTGCATTCTACATTGGGATAAATCATCTCTAAAAGTGCCCGTTTTTCTTCATCAGCTGTAACAGGAGCTTTAGTGGCTGGTTCAGAAAGATGAAGACATCTACATGCATCTCAGATTAATCCTTCCTCTCAGACATTGGTTAATCCTCTAAGCCTATAGTTAAAAAAAATTGTACTAAATGCTAACCCAACCCAAATTCTTTCACAACCTCCAGCCTTCCCTGACACTTCATTAACCTGCTCAGCCCATGGGCATTGAATAAATTCCAGTACTTCCAGATTTCCTCTGAACCAACAAATGTGGGCTGAGACCCTTAGATTGTGTGTTAAAAGTAAATGTTTCATCTGATTTCAGCTTTAAAGAAAACATACCTTGTCATCAGATGTGACGTTTGGTGAAGCTATGGCTTCAGTAATGTGAATCTATCAATCTTTTTATATGGAGTGTGCTTTGTAAGGAAAGGCAGTAACTTTCATTAGATGAAAAGCTACAGCTGGAAGAAATGGTCCGGCTTCTAATAAGTAAGTTTGTCCTTCTTTTCTATGCATTAATATAAAAATCTCCTGTCTCTCTGCAAACATAGCTGCTTTTACATCCACCATAGCTATCATAATTCTTGCTTTATAGGTTTGTTTTCAAAGTAAGTGGGTTCTGATTACTTTTAAGTTATCTGGCATTATTCTAGTTAGTCTTTCTCTCTGACATAAAATCTCCAGGAGGATTTGAATTATCTATGCCTATATGAGTGGAAAATGTATTTTTTTTTTTCCACTTGATTGACTACCCAGCTTTCCAAATCAACATAATTCTTCTTGATATAGAAAGTTAAGTCACCATAAGGTATTGGTCTCTATCGTTGTACTCGTACTGATACAATTCATCATATGCCTAGTTTTATACCGAAATGCATGACTCTTAACTGTTATCCTGGAATTAGAAAAGGCACTTTTTCTTTAGTTCCAGTATCTACGTTACAATCTATGTGTTTCAACTCTTAGTGATATAATTGCACTTGTACTACCTTTCTGTTTAATTTCTCTGTATCGACAAAATTCTAGCCTGACCTGAACAAGATATAATGTGGAGACAGTTAGGACTATGTAAAAGAGCATCAGTAATACTGATTTCCAAAGCTAGTTTTCTTTACATTGTTGTTAAGACAGACTATTTAATTTTAACTTAATAGAACCTGTAATATATTAATGGTGTAGATTTTTTCTATTTGATAATAATAAAAAAAAAAGTCTATTTAAACCAGTATACCGATCTTTGAAATAAAATATTGTGCATGTGCATGTGCATGCACATGCATGGGTGTGTATTGCAAAAGTAGACATAATTTAAAATATTTCAGGTAGTACAACATCTTGACAAGATCTGATGGATTTACTATTCCTCTTTAAGGAAGGTTATTCAACTTAAGCACTGCCTTTTTCAATATGCTTTTAAGATTCATCCTAATGGAAATAATAATACTGAATAGCTGGATAGCAATTCACATACTCAAAGCACTGTGCAAACATTAACTAGTACAGTTACACAACATCTAAATAACTATAATACTGGCTGTCAAGGCAATAAAGAAGCAGACAAATGCAGAGCACTGTGCGTGGTTCTGGAATGGATTCTGCAGAGAAGCAGGAGGGAGCGAGATGCCTCCCAACAGAGCAAGGTTTGGTGTACCAGTATGCTCCAGGTTTGCATTGTTCTGTTTCAGCCACCTGCGATGCTATGTTTAAAGTGTTAATTACCAGGTAGCAGATGCTGATCCTTTGCCAGCTCTGCATTGGAAGAATTCTTTGTAGTGTACATCAAAATATAACAATGCCAATTCTGGGTTTCCTGTGACTGGTTTCCTATTGAACATCTGGGTCTAGTTCTGGGTACTGACATTTTCAGAAGTTTCCTCTTTAATCTTCCTTATTTCTTTCTTCTGTTGTTGGGTTGTTTTTAAATGAGCTGCTGACAATAATACAGAAAATCCTGATTTGGTGTCATGGGTGACAACATTCTGTCATTGTCATCTTTATGTTTTAGCTGGTCTATGACAATAACAGCAGATTATGCTGATAAATTTATTGGAGTGCTTGGAAGATACAGTCAGGGGCATGTAATTCTTTGCAGCCTTCTGGTAATTTCCCAGTTTAGAAGTCAGTGCCACTGAGGTCTGTTAAACAGTAGCAGAGTTCGCATTGAAACCCTTTGTTCCTCAATGACACCAGCTGTAGACACATTACTGCCAGTTACAAACGTACTTTTTATTAACTATACCTTGAATAGATGAGAAAACAATCCATTTTCCTGCATCCATGACTGTACTTGGCTCCTTGTGGCCTTGTCTGCCATACTATACTGCAATAATAAACTGATAAGCAGGTGTTAAAAGCATTGAATGTTATTTCAGTTTTATTCTAAGCTGAGAACAATGGACCCAGACCTTCGACCTTCAAGTGCAAGGGAAAGCTTTTCTTTACAGTGTTAATATCCATACTTAGCAGTACAACTTCCTCCATTTATGTGTCATCTTTCATTGTAATGGTTCAAAAGTGGTGTATGAATGTGGCTGCACACACAGTTTATGAATGGATCACTTTGCACATGGCTGAAATACAGCAGCAGTCGCTGGGAGATGTGCTAGCATTAAGCAGTGAATAGTATTCTGCAGAGCAATTCAGGGCATGTCGAATTAAGACTCCTTTGGCTGTGAAAACTAACATGCCTTTAAGATCGTATGTGTGGTAGTTCTGCTTTTATCACTTGTTTAAAAACAGGTACCTGAGAACAGGCCAGCATTCCTAATGCATTGGGACAGTGGTTTAGTAAATATGACTAGTAAATATCTATTAGTAAAAATTGTTAGCAACTGGCTGATTGCTATTGCTTCTCTTTGCAATGTTTTTGCTTCCCATTGCAGAACTGAAGAGTTTATAGTGTTGACGTATCTGTATGCATGCACTAGTAGGAGAGCAATAGGAAACATAGAAAATCATGCTTAAATCTTGTTTCCAAATATTGAATTGCTACAGCTTGGGAGCAGTTCTGTCAGATTCCAGTGATCTATGATGTCTTGTGAAGCTTTTCTGTGAAGCTGACCTTCACTTCTTTTTACCTCTTGATGACTTCACTGGGTTTGCAAAACCTCAGCTTCTGTCTTGATGTATTCCAATGCTGTCAGCATCATTTGCATCTCCCAAGTGACATTTGTGCCTTCACAGAATATGCCTCTTTTGATGTACTAATGAATATTTCTAGGTTTCCCATTAAAAACCAGCAGATGTCGTAGTTTCTCCAAAAAGAACATGCTTTTCCCCAGTCTTTTGAAACTGCAGCAACTCCATAGGTATTTGTGTGCAGTACTTCACACAGCAAAAATTCTGTGTTAGGTAAGTTATTGTTGAGCAACATGTTCCAACCATCAGATATTTTAGCTACTCTCACTTTTAAGAAGAATATATTATTATGAAAATATCTCTGTTTTACTTGCTGTAGCATAGGGAAAGTGTTGCTGTGATGTTTAACACCCAAGGACTGTGTGGCATTGTCTCTGGCTGAATTACTGTATGGAGACATTTTCTGAATTTTATTGCTGCTGTCCCTCTATTCAGTCACATGTTTGATGTCTGAGCTCTCTTTTTGTTGCTGCTTTGACGTCTGTCCAAAAAGGTTAAATGGATTCTAGTTAATGCGATGCTGCACTAGGGAATTAAGTAAATACTTGTGTAATGAAAGCATAACTGATGCATGCACCTACTAGTTAAATAAACTAAAGTGGGTCTTACCTAACTTTAGCTTCTTAAAAATTGGATAGTTTATCTGAAGATGCTGTCCTGCCTTCCTCTGCAGTAAATGGAGAAAAATAAACAAGTCCAAGGGCCATTTAACCTCTTCCTAATATTAGTGTTGGAAAATTGTCCTCTGGAGATACTTGTATCTCTCTATTAAGTATAAAAGGAATCTAAAAGGCTGTTTCAACCTTGATGATTAGTCTGAAGTTGACTGGAATTCAGTGATGTTAATAGGCACAATGAATCAAGCCCATTTTGCTTACTTTTTCTGTTGCAGCTAAAAAGAACAAGACAGTTGTATTCTTGATCTCCATCAGCAGCAGTTAAATAGACAATATTCATCCTATTGCAGCTACATACAAGCACATACTTGTGGTTCTTGTTGGAATAGTACCTAAGCTCTTGCAAATCGTCACTGGCATTTCCTTTGCACTGTCACTAGGTAGGGAAAGGTGATTAGGGTTCCTGTTTTTCAGATACAGAATTGAAGTGTAGCAGCTACCCGTGCAATCAGCTTCATCACAACTGGCACAGCAAGGATTAGCCCCGGGGTCTAAAGCACAAGTCTCTGCAGCCTGTGGTAGATGTAATCTCTTCCTCTGTGGGGGATGGAGAGGGGAGAGAAGGCAAGAAGAAAGGTGAAGAAAAATGTGAATGGCAGCAGAGATCGACCTTCCTTCAAACAGTCTGCTGGTGCGTTTCTGACACAGAAAGATGGTGGTACAGCTGGAATCACAGTGTGGACCTGCTGAGCGCTCATGGTGAAGAGCTCATCTAACATGAACCCTTATGTGTGTGCATCTCTACATTCACACTAAAGAAAAGAGAAAAGCCCAGTGGAATTATAATTTAGCTTAAAAAAACTTAAAGTGAATAAATTTTGATTTTTAGCTTTCGTGATTAATTTTACCAGGAGAAAAGAATGAGGTAAGTTAACATTGTGTAAGATGTCTAAGTTTTAGGCATACAGACTGAGCTGGCTGTATCAGCTCTTCCTATACTCAGTCAAGATAGAGTGAGCACTCAACAGGAGTCTGTATTTGGATGGAACAAATTGTCATGTCCCTCCCTTACTTATGAAAACAACCTATATAAGTAGTTTGACAGCTAATGTTAGACAAGATGAACCTCATGGGGAAAAAGATAGATGGGAAGTTGTTGAAAAATAGTAATATTTAAAGAAATATAAGTGTTGAAATAATCATATGCGTACAGCATATTTTTATACTCAGGATCAGAAAGAACATGGCAATTTGAGCTTGTAGGGGGCTAATACAGATAAATGGTCAAAATAATAATGAAGATGCATGCTCTGTAATAGGCTGGAATAATGAAGATACATGCTGTATAATAGACTGAAATAACAGAAGAGGCTTCCAGCCTGTGGGATGCCAGCAGATAAGGAGTCTAGAGCAGAACTAAGCTGGGATGTCTTGTTCCTCGGAGAACACCATATGACAGGCTGGGATTTCTTCCCATTCTCACTTCAGGCAACCATAAAAAAGGAAACTGGGAGGAGTGTGGGGGGCACAAATTATGCTCACTCAAAAAACTCCTGGCACCTTTTCCAGTCAATGCTCAAAATACAGATGTCTGTCTTGAAAAAAGTTTAATAATTTCAAAAGAGAAATTAGGAGAATTTGTTGTGAAATGAGTCAGGGAAACAGCTTGACCTCAGTCAGGAAGAGGCTCTGTGCACTGCATGGACCTATCAAAACATGTGCAGTATTAAATATAGCTCCTCCTGACATTCAAAATTGCCTACTACTAATCTGCTTCTAGCTGAGAAATGACGGCACTGCTGGTGTAGCTGAGTCAAATGGTTACTGTTAGCATGTTTCTTCTTGACAGAATCAGCCCATATTAAGTTCTCAACACTTTCTGCAGGAACTGAGGCCACTTTATAATTTTTTAATTAAATTTCAGAACTTGATTATATTGAATCTGATAACAATCCCTCTTTCTTCAGTGCAGGAAGGCAAGCGTCTTAGATTTCTCTCAGTTTTAACCTCTGAGTGAATGCCAGTGGCTCTGTTCTGCAGATGTGGGAATTGGAACTGAGTAAAGCTGAGCAGTTCAGCAGGTCAGCCTTGGACCTGCTGGGCTTTGTATGGTCCCAGCACCGAGACATCTTTTCCAGCTATAGTTTTGGTGCTTTTCTGTTGCATCGAGTTGGTTGTGCAAGTCAATAAAGTGCATTTCTTCATCTGGAGGCTGGTAGTAAAAACGGGATTGCTCAGCAACCTGATTGGGACAGGGAAGAGGATGGGATGTGGGATGGAATGGGATGAGATGGGACTGGGTAGGATCTGTTCCACCTTTTCCATCTCAGCAGCTGTGGCTGTACGTGAAGGACTAAATGGTACAAGCGGTGATATGTGACAGGGAATGGGAATATGGGGAAAAGGGGAGAAGATGAGAGAGTCATAGAATCATAGAATGGTTCAGGTTGGAACGGACCTTAAAGATCATCAAGTTCCAAACCCCTGCCATGGGCAGGGACACCTCCCACTAGACCAGGTTGCTCAAAGCCCCATCCAACCTCCTCTTGAACACTTCCAGGGATGGGGCATCCACAGTTTCTCTGGGCTCTCACAGTAAAGAATTTCTGCCTAATATCTCATCTAAATCTACCCTCTTGCCATTTAAAACTACTACTCCTCATCCTGTACCTACACTCCTTCTCCATTTCTCCTGTAGGTTCCCTTTAAATATTGAAAGGCTTCTATAAGATCTCCCCAGAGGCTTCTCTTCTCCAGGCTGAGTAACCCCAACTTGCTCAGCCTGTCCTCACAGCAGAACTGCTCTAGCCCTTTGATCACCTTTGTGGCCTCCTCTGGACTCTCCCCAACAGGGACATGTCCTTCTTATGTTGGGACCCCAGAGTTTGACACAGTAGTCCAGCTGGGCTCTCATGAGACATGGAACACTGACACCACTTTGATGTGCAGCAGCCTTGTACCTCTGTAGCTGTCATCTCACACCCCACATAATGGGACCATGGGGTATGGGGAAGCAGAGGGAAACACAGCACCTGGCTTATGTTCTGGTCAGCTGCAGCTTCCCTGGCCTGGAGCTGGTCCTGGAGTCAAGAAGAAGTGTCCTGGGCTTGATGTCTGCCACTAAAGTCATATATTGCAGTTTGGGGTAAACCTGGGTTCTCAGCATTCCTAAATAACAGAATTTTAGCTGTGAGCTAGGAGACTCTCTCATCTAAGAGACATGGGGTGTGGAGTCAGTAACAGAGATACAGCAGGGTGGGGGAAACCCCATAATGACTTCTATAATTCAGTTATATTGTCCTGGTTCAAAGTGAGATGCAAGGCTTTTATATTTTTTTCTCTCTCTGAGAAAACTGTGCTGCCTAAACCATCTCAGTACACAAAGCTAAGGAAAACAAGTGATGACCTGGCAAAAGCCATGTTTCCAGAACAGTTGTGCTCTAAGAGTCCAGTCTTTGGGGTGCCTGAACACCTCCTTTCTTCCCAGCTGAGGGTGACACTTCTCTTCCCTCCCTTTCTACTCCTCAGAGAAAGTTTGGGTCAGTGCCACATCCCTTCCATGTCTGCAGACTTCCCCAGAGTGCCTGACTTTCTCTTCCCTCTTCTTCCATTGAAACAGTTGGTTGTGATTAACAACCAACTGTTTGGTTGCAGGATGGTTAGCAGGAAATATTGGACCAAGATGTAAAAAACCCATACTGAGAAAGAATTCATTCCTGGTGTCAGCAGAAGGTATAGAAAGCTTGACCACATTACGATAAACCAGTCTTTTAAATGTCGCTGATGGAACCAAATGTGCGCGGGTGACATTTTCCTAGACTACTGACAAAGAAGGCTGCTGTGCTGTAGTTTGATATTAGCAGGTCTGGTTTGCGCATCACCTCCTACATTCCTTCTGAAATAACATTGCTAGAAACCTTATTTGGAGAGTGAGATCTATTCTGTATAGATTGCTACTTAAAATACTGCAATCTGCAAAGAAATCCTTCCCTCTTCAGCACTTCCACACTGGTTGGCCAATGTTTACTTTATTATTTCATTCCTTAATCTCCTTTTAATGCCAGGATTTTCAAAATAAGTTGCCTGGAGGTGGAGGCTTAGTTATATCAACTAATTTACTCCTAAATTCCTATCCACCCAGTTGGAAATACATACAGCAGTTCTACCTTTTTGGCATCTGACAGGGGCTATAAGAGATGCAACTTACTGTCACTATCAGAGAAGTGAAAAGTTAAATAAAAAATTAGGCTGATTTATGAATTACCAACACAAATGAGCTAATTGTCAATATTGGAGACAGCCTGGGCTGCAGTGATCACTCACCAGTGGAATTCACAGTCTTCAGGGATATTAGTGAGAGGAAGAGTAAAGTCAGGACCATGACCTTGAAGAAAGTGAAATTCCAGCTCTTCAAGGAGTTGGTCAGTAGGACCCCACAGGAAACTCTCAGGGACAAGGGAGTAGAACAGACCTGGAAGACCTTTAGGGATGCTTTCCAGAGAGCGCAAGAACTCTTGATCCTCAAATGTAAGAAATCAGGAAAGGATGACAAGAGACCAGCATGGAAGAGTGTAGATCTGCTGGTAAAACTAAAGGGCAAGAAAGAGGTGCACAGGCAGTGGAAGCAGGGACAGGTATCCTGGGAAGAACAGAAGAAGAGTGTAGAGATGAGGTCAGGAAGGCCAGGACACAGCTGAAGTTGAACTTGGCAGGGGATGCAAAGAATTAGAAGGGCTTCAACAGGTAAGTCAGCCAGAAAAGGAAAAACTGGCAAACTGGTAACAACAAATGAGGAGAAGGGTGAGGTACTCAACGTTTTTCTTCGGTCTTCACTGGCAATGTTTCTCCCCACACTTCTTGAGTGGATGGACAAGAAGACAAGGACCAGGGGAGCAAAATCCCTCCCGCTTCAAGAAAAGATCAGGTTCATGTCCACCTGAGGAACATACAGAAGTCGATGGGACCTGATTAGATGAATCCCAGAATCCTGAGGCAATTGGCTGATGTAGTTGTCAAGCCACTCTCCAAGCTATTTGAGAAAGATTGGAATACCGGAAACGTTGCACTCATGTTGAAAAAGGGTAGAAAGAAAGACCCTGGGTACTACTGACCTGTCAGCCTCATCTGTGTGCCTGGGAAGATCATGGAACAGATCCTCCTAGAAGCTATGCACAGAAACATGGAGGACAGGGCTCTGATGAGATGTTATAGCAGACTTCTAGTACCTAAATGGGTCCTGCAGGAAGGATGGAGAAGGACTCTTTATCAGGGAGTGTAGTGACAGGATGAGAGGTAATGGTTTTAAACAGGAAGAGGGTAGATTTAGATGAGATATTAGGAAGAAATTNCAGAATTTTAGCTGTGAGCTAGGAGACTCTCTCATCTAAGAGACATGGGGTGTGGAGTCAGTAACAGAGATACAGCAGGGTGGGGGAAACCCCATAATGACTTCTATAATTCAGTTATATTGTCCTGGTTCAAAGTGAGATGCAAGGCTTTTATATTTTTTTCTCTCTCTGAGAAAACTGTGCTGCCTAAACCATCTCAGTACACAAAGCTAAGGAAAACAAGTGATGACCTGGCAAAAGCCATGTTTCCAGAACAGTTGTGCTCTAAGAGTCCAGTCTTTGGGGTGCCTGAACACCTCCTTTCTTCCCAGCTGAGGGTGACACTTCTCTTCCCTCCCTTTCTACTCCTCAGAGAAAGTTTGGGTCAGTGCCACATCCCTTCCATGTCTGCAGACTTCCCCAGAGTGCCTGACTTTCTCTTCCCTCTTCTTCCATTGAAACAGTTGGTTGTGATTAACAACCAACTGTTTGGTTGCAGGATGGTTAGCAGGAAATATTGGACCAAGATGTAAAAAACCCATACTGAGAAAGAATTCATTCCTGGTGTCAGCAGAAGGTATAGAAAGCTTGACCACATTACGATAAACCAGTCTTTTAAATGTCGCTGATGGAACCAAATGTGCGCGGGTGACATTTTCCTAGACTACTGACAAAGAAGGCTGCTGTGCTGTAGTTTGATATTAGCAGGTCTGGTTTGCGCATCACCTCCTACATTCCTTCTGAAATAACATTGCTAGAAACCTTATTTGGAGAGTGAGATCTATTCTGTATAGATTGCTACTTAAAATACTGCAATCTGCAAAGAAATCCTTCCCTCTTCAGCACTTCCACACTGGTTGGCCAATGTTTACTTTATTATTTCATTCCTTAATCTCCTTTTAATGCCAGGATTTTCAAAATAAGTTGCCTGGAGGTGGAGGCTTAGTTATATCAACTAATTTACTCCTAAATTCCTATCCACCCAGTTGGAAATACATACAGCAGTTCTACCTTTTTGGCATCTGACAGGGGCTATAAGAGATGCAACTTACTGTCACTATCAGAGAAGTGAAAAGTTAAATAAAAAATTAGGCTGATTTATGAATTACCAACACAAATGAGCTAATTGTCAATATTGGAGACAGCCTGGGCTGCAGTGATCACTCACCAGTGGAATTCACAGTCTTCAGGGATATTAGTGAGAGGAAGAGTAAAGTCAGGACCATGACCTTGAAGAAAGTGAAATTCCAGCTCTTCAAGGAGTTGGTCAGTAGGACCCCACAGGAAACTCTCAGGGACAAGGGAGTAGAACAGACCTGGAAGACCTTTAGGGATGCTTTCCAGAGAGCGCAAGAACTCTTGATCCTCAAATGTAAGAAATCAGGAAAGGATGACAAGAGACCAGCATGGAAGAGTGTAGATCTGCTGGTAAAACTAAAGGGCAAGAAAGAGGTGCACAGGCAGTGGAAGCAGGAACAGGTATCCTGGGAAGAACAGAAGGAGAGTGTAGAGATGAGGTCAGGAAGGCCAGGACACAGCTGAAGTTGAACTTGGCAGGGGATGCAAAGAATTAGAAGGGCTTCAACAGGTAAGTCAGCCAGAAAAGGAAAAACTGGCAAACTGGTAACAACAAATGAGGAGAAGGGTGAGGTACTCAACGTTTTTCTTCGGTCTTCACTGGCAATGTTTCTCCCCACACTTCTTGAGTGGATGGACAAGAAGACAAGGACCAGGGGAGCAAAATCCCTCCCACTTCAAGAAAAGATCACGTTCATGTCCACCTGAGGAACATACAGAAGCCGAGGGGACCTGATAAGATGAATCCCAGAATCCTGAGGCAATTGGCTGATGTAGTTGTCAAGCCACTCTCCAAGCTATTTGAGAAAGATTGGAATACCGGAAACGTTGCACTCATGTTGAAAAAGGGTAGAAAGAAAGACCCTGGGTACTACTGACCTGTCAGCCTCATCTGTGTGCCTGGGAAGATCATGGAACAGATCCTCCTAGAAGCTATGCACAGAAACATGGAGGACAGGGCTCTGATGAGATGTTATAGCAGACTTCTAGTACCTAAATGGGTCCTGNCCCAGAATCCTGAGGCAATTGGCTGATGTAGTTGTCAAGCCACTCTCCAAGCTATTTGAGAAGGATTGGAATATCGGAAACGTTGCACTCATGTTGAAAAAGGGTAGAAAGAAAGACCCTGGGTACTACTGACCTGTCAGCCTCATCTGTGTGCCTGGGAAGATCATGGAACAGATCCTCCTAGAAGCTATGCACAGAAACATGGAGGACAGGGCTCTGATGAGATGTTATAGCAGACTTCTAGTACCTAAATGGGTCCTGCAGGAAGGATGGAGAAGGACTCTTTATCAGGGAGTGTAGTGACAGGATGAGAGGTAATGGTTTTAAACAGGAAGAGGGTAGATTTAGATGAGATATTAGGAAGAAATTCTTTACCGTGAGGATGGTGAGACACTGCAATACATTGCCCAGAGAAGTTGTGGATGCCCCATTCCTGGAAGTGTTTAAGGCCAGGCTGGATGGGGCTTTGAGCAACCTGCTGTAGTGAGAGGTGTCCCTGCCCATGGCAGGGGGTTTGGAACTGGATGATCTTTAAGGTCCCTTCCAACTCTAACCATTCTATGATTCTCTGCAACTTCCCTGTGAACATGTATTTTCTCTCAGGAAGGAATAAGGAAGAATTATTCCATTGGCAACTGGTTCTGTCTAAAGCTCTGGTAATTTGAACATTAAGAATCATGAAGGAAATGTGAGAAATGGGAAATTCAGGTGACTGGCTACATAGAACCCATTTTCTTCAGAGGGAACATGTTACTGAGAATAAAATTTCTGCTTTGAGTACTATGTTTACGTGGTCTCCTGTGTATGTTACGTATTTATTGTATGCTTTGATAGCCTTAAAGAAGACTGAACTCCTTTTGTCTCTTTTCAAACCTATCTGAAACACCATGTAGCCAAAGACACTGTTAGAACTGGAATGTTTCTGAACTTGTCTCCTACTGAAAATAGGAAAAGCTCGATGAAGACCTTCACAAATTTTAAAAGGCAAGACAGGCTGCTTGAAAAGTGATGTTTGTTTGAGATATTGGTCTCGTTTTGGATTTCTTTTTTTTTTCTGTAGCAAACTAGAAAGAGACAAACTTTTCCAGAAGGAGAAATAATATCTTTTATTAAACAAATGCTACAGCTGGAAAAAAAACAAGTGCATCTTAGGAGTGCAAAGAACTGGAAAAAGTTTTATGTGCTTTAAAGCTTGCCATCTGGTCTAATAATACATGTTATTTCTTCTCCCTACAATATTTCTCTTGTATGTAACCTTGAAGCATCACAAGTATAACAGAAATTTATATTTATTTGATATTACAAAGCTGTGTGCAATAGAATAGCCAGTAGGTCTCTGGGAAACAAACTGATTTCATTTATAGGGAAAAGGTTAATTTTTTTCTTGATTCAGAGGCATAACTTGAACTCAAGTCCCATACATTTAGCTCTTTGCTTGGCTGGTTGATAATCTACAGTGGAGTGCTTGCTTTCTCTATGATCTGAAAGTAAAATCCATCCAAGATTGGAGTGATCTCTCAGTAAAAGCTTTCCCACAGGAGCCTCTTTCTTGCAAACACCTGATTTTGTAAAATCAACATTTTTCTGACCAAAAAGATTCTCTCAAAAAAATTTTGTTCTGCTATTTATCAGGAATTATAGACACAGGCAGAAATAATCATTAATAAAATAAACTTAGAAAAAGCTGGACAAAAAATGATGTTAAAGCCAAAATATTATGATATATCCTTGATCAAAAGAGTTTGTGTCAGCCTAGACTTTGGTGTGGGAAGAAAGACAGATTTCTAAAGGCAAATTCTTAATTCTTAAAGGAGTTATAAGAAACAGTATGTACCTTCAAGAATGATCTCCTTCTACAGACGAAATTGGGGTCTGGGTAGTCAGTGTGCCACATCCTTACTCTAGGTTTCTTCCCCAGGCAACCCGAACACCATTAATTTATAAGCAGATCCCTGCTAGAGTGAATGGAACATGCAGATAATTAGTAATAATTGAATCCTACATGATGTTGGCTACCAAGGAACTTTAGCTTACATGCTACAAGCCGTGCCACATACTCCCTTTTCCACCAGCTTTGTATCTGTTTGTGACGTATGAACCCCAGAATACTGACAGTAACAAAGCAGTCAGAAGCTGTCTGTGTGCAGTCCTTGGGGATGCAGTACTGGGAGCTGAGAAGGAGGCATCTTGCTTTTTTGCTTCTGGGATTTTTCTCTTTCAGACAAGTGAGATTGGGAGTATTTTCTTATTGACTATAAAGAGAGTTCATTGCATTCATTAAGGTATTCTGGACAGCTGGGAGATAACTGGGTAATAGACTCTGTTCATAAACACCTGTATAAGGAGAGTTCAGATAGTCCTCAGTTTAGCAACAAAGATTGTATCTTCTCCCTTTAAGTACAATTCAAGAGACTCATACCTACAAGTGGCTTTGTAGCTCCATGATTACTGCAATGAATCTCATGTTCTGGATTTGCATCATTCCCAGCAGATTTATCTACTAGTAATGTTCACGCTCTTGGCTTTTTCTGGTCAAAGCAGTGGTTGAAGCAAAAGTGGGTAAGAGGAAGGCTGAAGAGGGAACTTATCTCATCTTTTTTTTGTGGCCATGCAGACATGCTTATGGGATAAAATATCCTGTTCTGATTGTGCCAAGGAGAGCTGCCACTTTCTCTCTTTTATCTGCAAGCTGCTCAAACTCAGCTCAGAAGAAGATCAGTTTACTTATTTTGAACTGCTCTGCTATTTAAATAGATCTGAAAGCAAAGCATTCACAGGACTGTTTACCCTTCAGAGGGAGGAAAAAAGAAACTATTAAATGGCTGCTCCAGGGTTGCTGTACATCTTGGACAGCAAACAACATGTAGGTCTGGAAAAAAACCCCAACCAATACAATGTAAATTTTGTGTTAGAAACCAAATAAAATATGTGCCTGAAGGAGATGAATTACATTTTCACAAGCAATTGTAATCCTGGTGTTTTCACACGTTAGCATTTGATTTTGAAACCTCTACATCAAAATCAAGGATTCATGACATTTTTGTCAATATGGTTATAGACCACCTAAAATTAGCAGACAAACCAAACATTGGGATGAAGGAATAGAATTATGGAAACTGTAGTTGATAAAATGTGTCGTATCTAAAGTTTGCTGATAACTAAGTAATGCTTGTAAAGGAACTGCTCTCCATAGTTGATTAGTATATATAATACCACCTGGCAAGTCCAGATGGTTTTAAGCAATCATCTATATCCTCCAAGAACTTTATGGACCTGAAAGCATTTAGAGCAACATCCTGATTAGAGGAAAAGGAATGAGCCAGGTGCTCTAGATATCAGGAATGAACAACCGATTAGGTCTAGTAAAATCTGTAAGGTTTTTAGAATAGATCTTAGGTTTCATTAGTAAGACCAAGAGGAAGAGGGGATCCTCACAGAACTTACAGCTGGATCTGCAAGGGGAATGATGTTGCAGCATGCTAAGCTCTACAGTGCTATGCTATCCACTCAACTTGTACAGAAAGTGCCAAGAACCTATTAGCAAGAACTCAAGAACTGAAGTCGGTTTAAAATTACAACTGTAAGAGCAGGAGAAGATAGTTGCTTCTCCCCAAATATTTTACAAATGGTCAATTAGCTTGAACAGTTGCCTGTGAGATGAAAAGCTTGGAGATTATATAGCCCAGCTCAACAGCAATCTACAAGGGCAGCTTATTGTATAACTGATATTTAGGTAGATGAAATAGTGTTTTGTGTTAGCTTACCTCTGAGGACAGAACTTCCCATCTTTTCAACATATGCTTTTTATTATACAAGATGCATAGTGGCATTGGGATATAAGTAACTTACACAACATTTCAGAAAGCAGGTACCAAATCTTGCAATGAACTGCCTAAAAGAAAGAAAAAATACAAATAATAACAACATTTTTGAAACTGCACATCCTGCATCTTAACTAGTATAGAATTTGACAAAGGAGTTATTTGCTGTGAGGTTTTTGCCCTTTTTTAAATGCAGACTGGAAGAACTAGGCTTTGTTCTAGTCTCTGCTTTAGATTCATAGAAATTAAGACTGAACAGTCAATGTGACATTTATAAAATTCTCATTAGATTCTGAGAAAACCAAGTAATGTCTCAAAACAGGCTTTCTTTAGTTGTCACTTTTTGTACTCTGTCTTGTGAAAGAACATCCAACTTTCATAATAATGTGTGTCTGTACAAAGCACACAAAGCCAATGATAGATCTCTGCGTGGTACAGCTGGAAGGAGACTGCAACAGGAGATATAGCTCCACACTGCAACTTCTTAGAAAGTGATTCCTGGGTGGACTAATTACTTCACAGACTGTGGATAAGTGGTTAAGGAAGGGGTTATGACAGGGAAGTTAGGTATCTGTGCTTTTAACGGTAATTAGGAATTAGGAATTCTGTGCTGTTGTTGAAATCTCTGACTACTGAAAAAATACTCTTTCACTAAGGCAAGTCACAAGAGAAAAGAAACAATCTGAAAATCTACTTATGTGAAAAGACTTTGATAAGGCAAATCTATTGAGAAATTTGTGGAGTTACAGAACAGGTGCTCATTATGGATCCTGCTCTTGGGCTGTACACTTATTCCATTCTTGCTGTTGTTAGAGACAAATATGTGATTAACTTCATTAATCCAGGAATCGTTCCATTTCTACTTAACTATGTACTTATGGAAAGAGAGTGAAGTTGGAAAGAGATCATAAAATTAAATGAACTGGTCTTTTTCTTCAACATGCACCAGGTCTGTACCTAGACGTTCCTGAGGGAACTCTTGTAGATAACTCATCACTTTACCCTCATATTAGTGAATGTAGCTCTTTTACTTGTCCTAGTGAAAACCCATCTTTCCGAGTCTAGCATTTATCCATTTGTTGTAATCCCTTATTTACAAACAAACAAATAAATAATAATAAAAAAAAAGATTGAAAAATAAAAAGGAATAGTTTGCTGTTTAAAACCAGCTCTGTATACACCTAGCCAACTATTCTTTTTTTACATTATAGAAAGTGTATGACTAGGAAAAATATTTGCTAGTAATATAAGTAACAGTATATGAAATATGTCATAAATATGTTTATTTATCTTTATATATAACAAGGCTTATGCAAATGGCTTTTGAGGTTCTTTTTGTTTGTATTTGGGAAATATTTATAAATTATGTATGTTTTTTACTGAAATACTTTGTTGCTATTCTTATTCTTCACACTTCTGCAAAAAGGACTGTTCTTCAAGATTTGAATGAATGGAGATAACCCTTTTGGGAACTCTAGGGACAGATTTAAAGGATAAACTAATAAATATCAATGCGCATAAATTAAAATATTGCTTGCTTGTTTGTGAAGTNTCCAGATCATCGATAAAGATATTGAACAAGACCGGCCCCAGAACTGAGCCCTGAGGGACACCACTGGTGACTGGCCGCCAACCGGATTTTGCTCCAAAATATAAGTAAAATATAAGTAACAGTATATGAAATATGTCATAAATATGTTTATTTATCTTTATATATAGCAAGGCTTATGCAAATGGCTTTTGAGGTTCTTTTTGTTTGTATTTGGGAAATATTTATAAATTATGTATGTTTTTTACTGAAATACTTTGTTGCTATTCTTATTCTTCACACTTCTGCAAAAAGGACTGTTCTTCAAGATTTGAATGAATGGAGATAACCCTTTTGGGAACTCTAGGGACAGATTTAAAGGATAAACTAATAAATATCAATGCGCATAAATTAAAATATTGCTTGCTTGTTTGTGAAGTCTGGAAATAAATGTAGAAATGTATGATGAAGCTGACTTGACCACCAGTAAATCCAATTGTCTAATCTCTTGTTTCAAAGATCAAAATATGTAATCTCCTTGAACTATGAAATGTTTTAAGGAGATTCCCTTCAAATACATGACTTGTTGAAAATAACAACTTTGGCTCTGGAAGAAAGCAAAGCTCCCACAGACGTTACTGTGGTAGAAGAGAGATGGGCAAACACACTGTCCCTGCCAGGCACAGTCAAAACCCTTGAGTCTTGTACTTTCAAGGATTTGTCTCCTTGCATTGTCAGCTTTAGTTAGGGTGGGGAGGAGCCAATGGGGAGATTGTGGCGCTTTAGTTTTTTTTCCCTTTGTTTTATTTTGCTCTTTAGCAATATAAGCTGTTTTATTTTCTCTCAGCAGGCCTGGACTGATAGTAGAGTCCTTGTGTCCTCACCCCAACAACTTTTTATCTAAAGGCAGATAGAACACAACACAAGCAATCCATATAAAAAAAAATAAAATCTGAGAAAACCAGATAATTCATTGTGTTTTCACTGAATGTGAATTACTTTCTAAGAGTCTCAGGGCCAGTTTGTCATCTGGTATAAATCCATTTAGCATTAACTTAATTGTACTTGCATCAATTAATGACAGATGGAAGTCCCAGCTGTTTATACCTCTGCAGAGAGTACGTGGCCTCTGGACAAAAGCTAATATAGTTCCATGCTGGTAGAGATGGAAGGTCAGGCCATGGCTGGACTTCTGTACAGTATATAGTATTAGTTTTCAAGTGAGTGCTCAGAACCTCTGGCCTCAGTGGCAGTCACATGGTGTAGCTCTTCCTGGTCCACAGAGGTCAGATCCAGATGGATATCACATTGCTAACGTCAATCTAGCGTGATTTCTGTCTTTCGTTCAGTAGTATATCTTGGATGGAAATCCAACCCTTATGGTAATGAATAAAATAATTTATCATTTTAGATTTCTTTTGTATTTACAGGTCTACTCCATTCAAACATCCATCCGAATAGCATATCTGTTATTAATTGTAATTTTGTCCACTACAGATCCTAAAGAGAGAAAAAGAATGTATATTATTGCTAGTAGGCTGTTGACCAGCACCTTTATAGCTTTTACAGACCATTTCAATTAAAATTAATAAACTTGGTGTATTAAATTAATTCTGAAGAATCATATTGAAAAAATATTATCCTAGGTTAGCAAACATACTGTGAAAACAACAATTGCTATGGAGACATAATTGAGTTAAAGGTAAAGCATATTAGCTAAGTACTTACAGCCTAGATAATTCACAAAAGGCTTATGGGCTCTCCAGTTAATATTGTCCCCAGTTATCACCTAAAGGAATTAAGTTGAGTTTTAAAATAGGAAAATAAAGACTGACAGACAAATGACTAATTAATTTTATACTGGAGAGTCATAAATATTTCATTGCTGTTAATTTTCTTGAGATCTGTGTGTTATCAGACAATGTAGGCAGAATCTATGCTGTTCCTGAGATGCAGCAAACGGAAGGTGGTAATTTTGTGTTTCCATGGTTCTGGGCTGCTGCGGTTGCAAAACCAGCTCCAGAGCATGCGGACCTGGCTTGCTACAGCCTTGAATTGCATTGCAGTTCTTTGGGAGATCCTGCAGTGTAGGCTGCTCACAACAGACTTCCAGTGCTTTTCTGTGGGAAAAGCTCCCCTAAACTGCATTATAGCATTTAGACTATTTCTAAGGATGGGAGGAAAGATTCTAATCATTTATCAAGATCTATTTATCTCATATAGGGATGTTAAACAGCACTTTTAAGGAAGCTTTTGTGAAATTAATTTTCAAAAAAAGGGCTTCATTTTTGCCTCTGAAAGAGAGTGCCTGAGAGAAAAGGCTTCTTCATCCATTTAGATATGTCAATAATGAGAGTAGGTCCAGTCTTGATAGCTTTTGCATACCGAGAGGGAGAAAGTAGAGCATGCCAAACACTCTTCTGGAACAAATAAGGTGAAGGGAAAATAAAACGTGCCCAGTCACAAGTTTTCATTCTTTAAATGTAATTAATAAAGTCAAAGCCTCACCTGACATGAATAGAGGTATGAGACTGGATGAAATGGTGGTCAGATGTGCTTTTCCTGCTATTCTGCTCTTGAAAAAATAAGCTACTTTTATAGATAGCTTATGACTTGACTTTCCCTTGCTGAGGCTGTAGGAGAAACACTGAAACTGGACTGCACAGCTGTTTTGTTATTGTATCAACATGATACGCCTGCTTTCCGTTTGGTCCATGTAGATATGGTCTCGATCACAAATAAAATGGTCCAGGATGCAGCTTCAAACTCTGAAGACAAGTGGCATAGCATGCCTTGGGTCTACAGGGAGGAAGGTGATTCTCCCCCTCCGCTCTGGTGAGACCCCTCCCAGAAAACTTCATCCAGCTCTGGAGACCCCAAAATAAGAACATGGACCTGTTGAAGTGAGTCCAGAGGAGCCAGGACCACAAAGAGGATCAGAGGGCTGGAACACATGATGATTGGCAGAATGGCAGTTGTTCAGTCTGGAAAAGAGAAGACTCTAGGGAGACCTTACAGCAGCATTCTAGTACTTAAAGGGGGCCTACAGAAAAGATGGGGAGGGACTTTTTATCACGGAGTGTAGTGATAGAAAGCGAGATAATAGTTTTAAACTGAAAAATGGTAGATTTAGACTAGATATTAGGAAAAAATTCTTTACTGTGAATACAGTGAGACACTGGAACAGGTTGCCCAGAGAAGCTATGGATGACCTATCCCTGAGTTCAAGGGGAGGTTGGACGGGGCTTTGAGCAACCTGCTCTTGCGGAAGGTGTCCCTGCCCATAGCAGGGGAGTTGGAACGCAATGATCTTTAAGGTCCCTTAAAGTTTACTTTTGGGTAAACTACAGGGTGTTTTCCTGAGTAACGATTCTACCAAAACCGTAGTTGTCCAAAAACACTGTGTCAAATTGAAGGGTTTTATAAAAGATGATCGTAAAGACCATCTAGCACCTGAGTGTAGTACATGGTGGGTGCAAACTCTTCCAATCAAATAAATCAACATCTCCCAGCTGATCAAGTGTCTCACCAGAAACAACTAGCCTCTAATTTTGTTTTTGTAGGCTGTATATTAAATTAATAGCTTTGCACTGAGAAGACAGATTATGAATTCTAGTTTGTTTATTTTTTTTAAAAGGTTGTCAAGGGAATCTTAGAGGTTGAAACAATTTTCCAGTCAACAGTTTAGCTAAAATGATGTGTAAAGCCTTGATGCACAAATCCTGTGAGGGTCAGTTCGGTCTCTGAACTGTTTGCTTTTATGAGTACCTGTGGTGCATTGAAGAGCTTGTTTCGGTCCTGTAGCAGCTTAACATGTAGGCTTTGCCCTGACATGGAGCAGATAAATACAGAGTTCAACCTGGTGGCAAGAAGAAGTTGCTGTTTTGGCAGGCACTGTACAAAAACACAATAGGAAAAAATCCTTCCTATAAGGTGTTTACAGCCCAAATAACGCAGAGAAGAAAGAGAGATGCAGAGGGAAGTAAAATAATTTTGTTAAAGACACACAGTTGGTGGCAGGTATGCAGAGGGTGTTTCTGATGAAGACAAATGGTATTTCCATTGAGAAAACAATTTTTTGAAATTTAGATTTTCTTCAAGAAACGCACCATGCACACTTACAACTATGTATTTTGGTATTATAATAATTGTATTGTTATTACTTACAACAACCTTTGTAATACAAAAGAATTTGCTTCATATTATCTTGGTGTGAACATGTGTGAGGCACCTGGGAGGTACTGTGAGGATGTGAGTTTAAGATGCCAAGTCATCTGGCTGGGGGAGTGCACCTCAGGAACCGGCACAGGGTTTGACTGAAAAAATGAGAATGAACTGTGTTTAGCGTAGACAATGAAAGGATTGTAAGAAAGTGAAGGATACCTTATAAAAAATAAAATGTATAGTTGGAAAATTGAATGAAGAGCTGTTTTATTCCTGAAAATGCAAAGCCCTTCTTTGTACTGTAAAGCTTAAACTAAATCTTAAGTATGGAAAATGATGCCATGGTAAATTTTTCGTGCACTGAAAGTAAAACCAATGCTATCATAATGATTTCTTACAGGTTACTACAATGAAACTTTTCAAATTATTAAATTAATGCAACATTTTTGGAATGAAAAATGTCATCTACATAGAGAGGGAAAAAAACACCAAACACGAGTCTGTTTAAAAAGCTATGCATATACACAAGGAGAGACAGAGTACAAAGTTAAAGCAAAAAATTTCCACTAGTGACTCTTGTACTATTTTGTGTTAAATGTCACCCATATGTTTCATCAAAGTCTTTTCCTACCCAGCACTTTAAAGTGCATTCATCAGGAAAACAAACATAAAAATCTGAGCTGTATAATTCATCATCCTGCTACATTTTTGCCCATGGAACATAACCCTGCCTTAAAACTTCCCCAGCTAAATGAACAATTTGTCTTGTGGGTCTAGTAGCATCTAAAATCTCCTTGTAGTGATATTAATCTGGATATATCAACATGAAGTGGAAAAGGTCTAAATATGATGCCAGAGAACTGGAGTAAACAATCAGAATAACTTCTGTAACGTAATTTAATAGACAAGATTATTTCCTATGTTTATTAGCTAAATTCACTGGATTTGGTAGCATCAAGCTGATTCTGTTGGTATCTGCTGCTACATTTAGGAGTGGTGAACAGCAGACTAACTTTCAGGGTTTATCTACGGCTAACATGCAGAATAATATCTTACAAGGGCATTAGGGTTTCCTTTAGAAACAACGTTTTGAAACACTGGGAACTAAATGCTTCTTTCAAATTTTGTAGCAGGTGAAAACTCACGGAAGATTTAAACCATCTTAAGAAGATGTAAACTGGAAGAGAGTAGATTTAGATTTGTTATCAGGAGGAAATTCTTTACTGTGAGGGTGGTGAGACACTGGAACAGGTTGCCCAGAGAAGTTATGGATGTCCCATCTCTGAAAGTGTTTAAGGTCAGGCTGGATGGAACTTTGAGCAACCTTGTCTAGTGAGAGGTCTCCCCATGTCAGAGAGCCTGGAACTAAATGATCTTTAAGATCCCTTCCAACCTAAAGCATTCTATGATTCTTTCTATAATTCTATGAATTGTCTGATTTCCAGGTCCTTCTCATACATTTGAGGACAACTGATCCATCCAACTCATCATTCTCATTGAGCTCCTCTACACTCTCTTCAGCTCGTCCCCATTCTTTTGGAAAATCCGTTCTCAAAAGTGCCTATAAAGTTTAGGGAAAGTGCTACTAGGACTGAGGAAAGTGAAGGCAGTTATGAAATCCAGCAGAAACCTCTAGAGTAACCTGACTCCATCTGGCCTACTTGTCACCTTTATAATACTGTCAGTGCATGATGAGGTTTCTCAATGGCAGACATTTAAAAGAAAACATGAAAAAAACCCCAGTCTTGTGAGTTAGCTGTTTGTTTCCATTTGGAGCTTAATTGTATTTCCAGGTCTTTTTTTTAATGACCTTGTAAAATCATTCACTGCTCATTTCTTATTTTTGGTACATGCTGGTCTTAAAATCTGAGTCAGGGTTCTATATTAGAACACCCTATTCAATAACAGCAGGGTAGATAATTTAATTTTACATTAGAATAATGCAATCTTCATTCTACCTTTCTGTTTTTATTAATAACCAAAGGATTCATCTCCTCTTGCCCTTCCTCTGCCTCCTAAGACCTGAGAAGAGAAAAAGGCCTCAAATCTCTACCACTTATAGAAATTTCCATATAGAAGACTCTACCAACTTTTTCTTATGTAGTCACAAGTTTTACTACAGTCCTGTGCTGCAAATTTTCTTCCCTCTTTTCCTTACTCCAGCTCCCTTACTGCCTCTTCTCTGCAGCCAGTCTGTCATCCCTCACTCAACACCCCTCTGGCCCTGTTTGAGCAACACCCTGGTACAGGCTCACTGAGCTGATTCTCCCATGCAGTCCATGATATTCACAGCTCTGCTGTAATGATCAAGGTGTTTGTTGTCTTTGGCTCTTTCTGCCCATGAAGGTGCTATGAGTCTGCAGGCTGGAAACTATTGGCTTATAGTCATATTTAAGATTTGCAAAGGGCAGTGATTTTTATTTCTTCATTTTCAAAGCATTTTCAATGCCAGAATATGCAAATGGAGGACAGGAAGCTTGACAGAAACAATAGCTCTTGGAGAACCTCATTAGGGTAGCTCATGTACTGCCGCTTCCAGAGCAGAATTATTCTTAACAATGCTCTTGTTCAGAGAGCAATTCAGAACAGTAGCCTGATTTTCAGTGCTTTCCATCACCCCCCAGAGTCCCGCTCTCTCCACTGAGAAGGAAACAAGCTTTTAATGTAAGCACCCAAAAGTAGGCTTGGGAATAAACTCCTTCATGTTCCATTTCCTACATTGGCAATAACCTTCTGGTCCATTTGCTCGAAACCACACAGGATATGGAAAAGCTGGGTTCAGTTCCCTCTTATTCCCGGGGAATGCGAGTCTGTTTCTCTCCTTTCCCTGGGCACAGCAAGTTTTGTACTGTGCAGATACTTGTAAGAACTGCTTGGGCTTGAGTTTATTAGAGATAGCTGCAGTTGTGGTGCAGTTCCTTGAAAGACTGGTGGTGTACCTTCATACAGAATTGTGGAGTCACAGAATACTTGATGTGGGAAGGACATATACACATAGGGTAGGCCAACCCCTCTGCTCAAAGCAAGATCACTCTTTTGCATGAGATTCTTCTAAGCAGGGAAAGCAGTGTGTAACTTAGTACTTCAATCAACTTCAAAAAGAATAAGAAATCCTGACTGATCAATCCAAAGGGAAGCACAGGTCAGCCAGTCACTTTCCATACAGTGTCCCAACCTTCTGGCATAGCTGGAATGATGAACAGGAGGGAAGCTGCTGAAGATACATGAATATGCAACTCATTTTATAAATGTCTGTCAGTGATCTGGAATGGGATAGAATACTCTTTGTACTTTTCTGCAGGAAGATGTGCTGGTTGCTTGTTGAAACTACTATTTTTTTTTTGAAAATTTCAGTTTTAATAAAAATTGTGTGTTTTTCTTTTTCTCTGCCAGAATGCAAGATATTTTGGGTTGAAGTCCTGAATTGTCTGCGTGCATTTCCGAAAACTTCTTTTCATGTTAGATGCTGTTTCTTGTTGGTTTTGGTCTGATGTTAGCAAGGAACTGCCAGATATGAAGCATTACATAACACAAAAGTATATGCTTCTGTCTGTCCAAACCTACATTTTACTCTGTTACCCCTCAGTTTCATATTTTTGATTTCCACTTACCCTGCCATCATTACCTGCTTACATCTCTGTTTTCCTGTACTAGTCCCAACATGTTTGCTTTTGTCAATGAAGCTGACCTTTGTTTCTCTCCCCTTGACAATGTTCACATCTTTCCTAAACAGGCCCATTCTCTTTTTTGGTCACTCCTCAAGTATTGCTTCTGTTGTGCCTTTAAAAGTTTAGATATTTATATGAATTTTCAGGGTAAATAAAAATAACTGGTAGACATGTATACATACAATACTGAGATGGGGTGCATTTTTGGGATCATCTGCTTACTCCTATTTTTAACTCTCTGAAATTTATTTTTCCAGCTTATGATGTCTTCAGGTTAATACCTTTATACAGATCTTTACTTCAAGTGTTCCCAGGTTAATCATACTGATTTTTGACAGTAATTTCTTTAGCCCTATGACTTACACCTGTCTTCTTCATTGAGCATCTGTCCAAACAGACTCTGTTATTACAACTCAGTTTTCCCTTGCTTGACCTGTGCCTTGTAGAATGCAGGGAGTAATGTACCTTCTTCCTCTCCATATCTTGGCAAATTATGACATCTTACATTTAATATGGGCAAAATGGATGATTAATTTTTTTTTTTTTTCATCTAAACAGTTAACTATCAATTCTTTCATGAACACATGCAGAATCATGAGAAATAGTCGATATCTGAACACACTCTGGGTTGAAACGATATAATGGTTGAACTGGGTTGAATTCTTCAATAATTGCAAGTAAGAGTGTGGCTCATTCAACACTGACTCCAAATTGTATGTTAGTAATGTTGGAGCAAATACTAGCAGAACATTCAACAAACTTAATCCAAAAGACCATGAAGTCCCTGGCGAAGACTAATGATGATAAATGAACTGTCAAACTCTTGTTTAGGACTTCCTCAAGATAACAGGACTCATTTGCATGCACCTCACTCCAGCTGCCCAAGCTGATTCCCAGCTATCACAGTGCCCTTCTGAGCTGGGGCAATATTTTACTTAGATATCCAAACTAAGCCATGAAAAGGTCTATGAGTTTAGATCGGGCCTGTAGGCCCTAGAGTGGCCTTCTTCTTCCCTATGTTCTCTTTTTCACCTGGGTTTTTATTCACAAACAAACACTGGCTATAAGACATTATTTAGCTCCTATACAGATTAAACATAAAGTGGAAAAAAAATTTCTCAGTTGTGTTTTCTCTCTGCTGTGGCTGTCAAGGGCTGGGCAATAGCTGGCTCTGTGTGAATTGGCAGAACTCTTTCAGACCATCTTGATCTTGCAAAAGGAGGAGCTGCCCAGAGCCCTCAGCATGGTGCTTTTTTATCTCTTAGATGAATATTAATGGCATTAGAAGGGCATGATACTAAGTTGGCTGTCAATGCAAACAAGTTTCCTTTTTTTACATTGAAGTAGCAAAGGTAACTGAAGGGCTTTCTACTTTGCCCTTGATTTACACTTCAGTGTTTTATATGTTTTAAAGGGTCCTTCCTACAGTCCGCTATATATTGCAGCCTTCTGGTTATGGAAGGGAAAAATTTCTGCTGGTTTGACTTGCACCATAGCTATCAGGAGAACAGAAGATACCTAGTCTGCCATGGTTCTGGTAGGATGTCTGTGTTGTGCCATTTGGATGGCGAAGGTAATTCATATTAACTAGTCACAGCCTTTCATTTCATGATGTTTACTTTGTCAAAGCAAGTTACTCAAAGTTCAGTCTCTCTTCTTTTATGCACTAGGTGCATAAATCAAGCCTCAGAGTATTACACAGTGAAATCAATTGGTATTCAGCTGCAGATCCGCTGTGCAGTGGCGGAGACTTGTTGGCTGCCTTCCAAGGTAGGTTTCAAACTGGCTCTTGAACACCCTGAAAAGAGAACAGACACTTAGAGGAACTATTACTTAGCTGAGGAGAAAAGAGACATGATTCAAAAACTGACTTAAGGGTCATTTACAGACCAGTATTGAGATAGTTTGTCTTTCAGAGTATACATCAACTTTCCCTTCCCCACGAGTTGTGCTCTTGTTTTTTTCTCTTAACTTTCATTCTTTTTCATTAGCTTTTCATTCTTTGCTCTTAACTCTGTCTTACCAGTGATTGCATCTCCCCATGTTCACCTTATGCTTTTTCAGTCAGAGTGGACTGCCTCATGTGGTGTCTTTTTAAGACTGGAAATGCATGGATGGCAATGTCTTGGAAGACTGGCACAACACATCATTTTCGTTTGACTTAAAGGATTATTTCCCCAGCTGGAATTGCAAGAAACACACAGATTCTCTTTGAGGAGAGATTGGAGAGAAAAGCATACTCCTTCGCAAAAAATAAATTGATCTTGTCCAAGAATAAATATTAAATAGTGGTCATGTGAATCATATATAAAAAAAAAAACAAACTATTTTTATTTTTTTATTAATACCAGAACACAGTATGACAAGATCTCTGCAAAAAATGTATGTGAGATAGTTATATGAGAGTCCACCCTATGAAATTACTTGAGAAGCGTTCTCTGGAGGAATGGTGAACGCTCTGCATCCTTGTATATGCTTATTTGTAGAAGTCTTCTTTTGGTCTGTCTGAAAAATGACAAAAGGGCCCGTCAGAGTGAATTAGGAAGGTCAATGCTGCCAGCTGAAGTCTAAATAAATTTTTTTCTTTAAATTTGACAATTTCCCCCTCTTGGAATCAGTGCCAACCTGCGTGAACCCTGAGTGCTTTGAGGACATGAATCTATGTCTCCTAAAATGTTGTGTAGTGCTCTGGTTTTGGATGATCTCTCATCTTGATGGTAGCCCCAAAAAACCTGTGTGGATGCCAGATACAAATTCTGTCAGAAACCAGAAGATGAGATCCAAGTTTAATTAACATGACTGGATGAAATATCTCATTGCAGTCATAAGCCCTAAGGATTTCTCATGGCAGCAAGTAAAGCTTGGTTTGACTGTATGATTCTTGCTTTGGTAGGGTAGACTGCTGGGACATTGACTTTTTTTCCTATTGCTCGGTATTCGTAAATTTAATGGTTTTTCCTCCTTAGTAGACTGGAGAGTGAATCAGCTCCTGTCTCCACTTGTAATGAGATAAAGCTGCAAGAACTCTGCTGACTTCTCCAGAGTTATACCCAAATTTACATCATTGTGAATGAAAGCAAGATTGAACCTATATCTTAAGTTTTATTTTTATTGCCCTCAATGGATTACTTCTCACAACAGCTCCAAAAGCAACCAGCAGTTTCCATAGTTGCATTTCTATTTTAATTTTTATTTGCTTTTTAGATTTGAAGGCTGTTTACAGTATTGCCAAGCCTTTGTGTTCACAGAAGGGTGCATAGGACCTCCAAAATACTGGGGCTAAGAGAAATGTTTTGAGAAATTAAAAATATCTGTTATTTATTTACCATTTTTAATTATAAACCCCAGTATTTTCTCAAAAAGAAAAGATGATTAGGAGACAATGAAACTTAATATTCTTGAGAAATCAAGAATTTAGGAAATTTCATAAATCGGATTATTCCCGAGGTGTGCAATGTAATTTTGAGAAACTGGGATATATTGATTATCTTCCCATTTTCCAGCAGCACTTTGTTTGTTCCTTAAACATATGAAATGCACTGGTATGCATTTTGTTACTGTTGACATTTATGTCCTTGATGTCCTGGCATTGTCTGTCTGGCAGGAACAGCCAGCAAAGCTGTACAGCATTTATTCCTGTTTGACAGAGATGAAGAGGTTCAAATTGCACTAACTGTAGTCTGGATTCCTATGACCAATGTTTAGGAAATGGAATTTTTTTCTTATGGCCTGTTATGCTAATGATCAGCATTTTCTACAGCAGTAGAAGGGATCTTGGGCAAAAGAAACTTGAAACATTTTGTGGGAGAAGGTATGTGAGCGCTGGATCACTCCCTGCAGCAGGGAGAGGAAGAGTGAGAAGGGACACCATCAGTTTGAGTAAGATGGGTATATATTGATAGTCGTTTTTAAGACTATGAATTCTAAACCAAACTACTCTGACCAAAACTGCTCTCCAAAGTGCGAAGATGGTCTGACTTGTATTTAACTATGCGCTTAATTCAGCTCTTCTGACTTAGCTCAAATCCTGTACAGAAATGGCTTTGGGATGAAGGGTGGATGTATCCACATGAAGGTATCCAGCGGTCCATGTGTTTAGAGCATCTGTACCTTGGCTGAACCAAAATTTGTGGCTGCACCTGAGCACTTAAGTAAGTGCCTAAATGTAATTTCCAGGGCCTAAAAGGATGCAAAACCTTGGCTTAATTTTATTGAGTCAGGATTTCATGGTAATAAAAAAAGAAACTGCAAACACATGTTCCACTAAATTAAACCACTGTTTTTCACTGTTTGTAACTAGGACCCAAGAGTCAGGCAAACTCATTGCTAAATCAGCAAGCCTCTCTGCCAAGTGCTAGATTGAACCCTATCAGTCTACTTTAGTGTAGTCCATGTGCATTGTTTAGAAACATTTAGAACTACTGACTGAGGAGGATATTCCTTCTTAATATATCTTGATGAGTGGTTAGGACTCCCCATAACTACTTCTCCTCTTTGCATTGAAAACAATGCAAAATCTCCATGGCTGAGCGCTCTGGAACTTGGTCCTCAAGGTTCACAATTTTTCTTCTGTCACAAACTGGGATAGCATTAAAAAGGGTTTGAGTTGTTTGGAAATTTTAGTGTTTACTGTACTGGTGGTGGTAGATTACAGTAAATTTCCAAGTGCTTGCTGGAAATGTCTTCCTATTCTTTCAGTTCTGCACTAATTGCTTTTGAACATAATATTTTTGGTCCTGATGGAGCCATGTCATCCTTGTGCCAGGTCTTTGCTTCCTGAAGTATCAAGTCCAAGATGGTTGGGTAACTCTGACAGTAGAAGGCAGCTTCTCAGTGCCCCTTTGTGCTGGGAACCCTTGTGAACAGGTGCTGTGGACATCTTCTGGTTACAGGATTCAGGACTATATGTGCATTTTTGAGGGGAATCTGCTTGCTGCACCTTGAATCATGTTGTTGTATCATGATGGTCAGCACTGAGTTCCCTTTGCCTTGTGTAATGCTACGTGATAGAGGAAATGCCGTTTCTCAGGTGTGTAATTACCACCTTATGAGTTTGATTTTAGAGACTCTGTTTTAATACTTCCTATTATTAGTAACAGAAATGGGGACATTTACCAATGGAAGAGGCTTAGTATATGAGAAAACGTCCCACGCCTGAAAGGAAGCCACTCTTCTCCAATTACAGTAACTTACATTTAAACACCCTGATTGAGTGTCTTTAGTGACTGCAATGCACAGAGGTGGTAGCAAAAGCAGTCCTCCCTGCTCTGCTTGCTCCCTTGTGTGGGAGGAGACACTCAGCTGCCCAAGAGTGGTTTCTATAATACTCCATCTCACGTAGCATGTAAGAGTGCCCAGGCTTGGAAGTCCACAGTGGTTTCCCACTGTTGGAAAGCTCAAAGCAGTCCTACAAAGCAGTAGATTGTAGTCAGGGAGAGCAAAACATTTGCATGTAGGGGCAGGGGTAGGGATAAATAAATAGGGGTAGGGAGAGGGAGTGTTAGTAGGACACTGTTTTCAGCTCCTTGGGTATGCTGTCACTCCAAATCAACCTCAGTGTCTGTCACCAAGATAATCTACACACAATAACAAGCCAGAAACTCCCTCTTTTAAGATGGAGACATCAGGGGATGGTTGCTGTATCCATGTCTGACCTAAGCATTATGTTTCAGTTGTGCTTACATATTACCTAAGTTGTTCTTATGTGTGCATGTTGTGCTCAGCTGTGTTTACAAGCCCAGCTCAACGCCCTCCACACACTCACACCATTAGCTTCCTTCCTGGTCACTGACCTGACTTTTTTTCACCATTTTCCTTCATGGATTTGGGCTGACAACAGAGAGCTGATGTTGCAGTCAGTTTTGAAGCTTAGTGTTTCTTTACCTTTGCCAGAGGTGGATGGGCTCATTCTAAAGGCATTGGTGAGCTTCCAGAAGTATTTTAGAAATAGAAAAAAACAGGACTTTGAAACTTTGGTGAAATCTGGTGGGGACAACTATCCATAGATGAAGAAAAAGCAAAGTATGCTTTTCTTGAATGATTTAGTACAGTTCATTTTGACAGCCTGTAAAAGAATAAAATGGACATCTTTGACAGTTTGAGAGTATATAGGATAGATAAACACTGATCTCTTGCAATCCCAGGCAGCTGCTGTTGTTCTAAATGTAAGAACTTCTTTCTGGCAGAGTTGATACAAGAAGCAAGCTATTTTGGAGCTAATTAAAATATGTCAAATCATCAAAATACTTTCAGAGGATAGCATCATGACAAATTAAATTCACTGCTTTTGTAAATAGTAAAGCAGTGACTATTTAATGATGCACAGATTTAATTACAGAGAGGATGACATCTTTATGATAACAGTATAAAAGTAATTATACATCACAGGAGTTGAACCGGACTGTGCTCAGTCCCGCGTTCTCGGCATGCAGCTGTGCAGAGCAGGTTGTCAAACACCCACAAGTCTGTGACAGTCTGCTTTTGTTTTGCAGTCAGCTGAGTGTCTGTGAGTAATGGGATGCCTCCCATGACAGAGCAATGTTTAATTGACCACAGCTAAAAAATTGGCAGGGCAGATTTTAAGCAGGCATGGTCTGAGAGAATTTCTATGCTTGTATAGGCAATAGAAGGTGTCTACCAGTCTACTGTGTATCTTTTACTTATTGTAAATCATGGTTGTTCATCAAAGCTGAAAAGCTAAACCAAGGATAAATTGTATTTTTATCCCCTTTGTAATTCATGTAAGTTTTATTTGCTTGAAATATACCCCAAGCCAAGTGACCATCTTTCTTAATGAGATTGTTCAGACATTTTGCAAGACACTTTTTTAAGTCAAATGGAATATGAGGAACAATTCAGAAGTATGCCAAGTAGTTAGGGGAAGTAAAGTTTTTAAGGGAAAGTAAAAGATGACCTTTTTTTTCTTGCAGTTGTTGTTATTTTTGTTCTAGCTCAATTGTCATTATGTCAAGAGAAAATGTCTCACTACATGTGCATTCTTTGTAGCCTATGTATGTGTATAGCCCAGCTGAAATGAAGAAAAAAAAAAAAGAAGTATTGAAAGAGGACAGGGAGAGACAGAGTATTCAAAGGGAAAGAGTACATTTAGGCAATCATGGCTCATTGTTAACAGGTTGTCATTGGAGACTGGGGTTCAGGTCCTGGCTCTGCAGGAGCCTGTGTGCAACCTTATCTGGTCAGGTCCAGTGGCTCTTTGGATCCCAGCCAGAACATGGTGTTTGGTGTGGTGATATGATGTTACATGTAGAATTACAGTACCAAATGGTGAGAGAAAGTGAGTCGGAATGAGTGATAACCAACACCAGTTTACTCTACAAACAAGCACCTCTGGTTGGTCTAGATGGTTCCTCTTTGCAGATAGACATGGTGTGGTCTTTCAACTCTGTGGGCAGGATGATCTGGCCAGCCCTGGATCCAGAAGGGAAGATAAGGGTGTGTTTGTGCTGGAGTTCACCCTTCTTTTTCTGGCACATCTTCTCCTGCTCTACTTATAGTGATGTGTATGTGACCACTGTTGCAGGTCACAGTACCTCCACTTCTCTCTAAAATGACTTCAACCAGCTCCATGAGGTCCATTCAAGATATTATTATATAAAAGTCTGTACATAGGAGTATTTGTGTCTCATTAGAGAGCCATAGAAGTATGGAACAATTTAAGTTGCTAGATGAGCTCTCTTGGTGCTCTCTTCCACCTTTCCTCACTAAAGCCAGATTCCAGGTAACATTAGGTTGCTCAAGGTCTTCTTTGCGTGCTTATGACAGGGTGAGAAGGTGAGATGATATTTCAAAAATGGCCAGTTACAGAATTCAAAAATATACAGCATGAATCAAATGAATGAGTCAGTGAATGAACGAGTCTACCTATTACATTACACAGAGGATGAGACAAGAACTTGAGAGACACGATGTCCCTTCCTCATTCTATCACTGTCTCTGTGGCTGACTTTGTGCAAGTGTCATCATTTTCATAGCTCAGTTATGAAAACAATTATGTTTCCTTTCTCAAGGGCTCCATGATGTACAAATTAAAACAAGGCAGTGTGAAAAACAGTTTTGTTGTCTTGATTTTCTCAGACTATAGTACAGCTGAAGCCCACACTACAAATACTGTGACAGAACCTACAGAGCACTGAGAGTTTTCCATGAGTGAAGTGTTTGCCCTTGGTAGAGGCAAATGACAGATAAGGGGAACAGGAGTTTAATTTCCTAGAATCATAGAAATTATGGGAGGAAAGAACCCTAGAAGTGCCTTTTATTTACCCTTCAGCCCAAACAGTTATTATGTAGACCCTTTTGACTGAAGTTTGTCTAGCTTATCTTTCAATAACCTTCAATTCCAGTGGTTTCTTAAGCCATTGTCCCCCCAATATTTTACTGCCTTACTTATTAAAGAGCTT
The DNA here is from genome assembly GCA_013400055.1 of Nycticryphes semicollaris. Lineage (NCBI taxonomy): Eukaryota > Metazoa > Chordata > Aves > Charadriiformes > Rostratulidae > Nycticryphes > Nycticryphes semicollaris. The sequence continues at coordinate 601,505 of VXBJ01002637.1, read as the reverse complement.
CTTCTATTGTCTGAATAAAATTTTCATTTCTACATGTTTTAGATCTTGGCAATTTTCCCAGTCTCAGTGGACTTGAACAATATTTTTTTTCCTTCCTTTTTGCAGAGACCTTTTATATATATAAAACTACTATTGTGGGATTCTTCTGTTCTTCTTTGGATCAAAAACGTCAGACTCTTCAGCTTAAAACACATTTTACAGTCCTCTGGCCATTACTTTAATTTTTTTCTTCTTGACTTTGATTGGTTTGTTGTGGTACCCAAAACTGCACACACAACTCCTGCTGAGAACTTAAATCAGCTATGGAGAACAGAAAGATTACTTCATGTGCCCTGCAGGCTAATTTGTGTGCTTTTTTGTGACTTTTGGTTCTTTAAGAATCCTACATTCTGGAAGAAGAACTTTATAAGATGTTTTTCCCTATTTGGTGCTTGTAAACCTAATAATTCCTATTAAAGAACAATATTTTTCTGAATTTTGTTTTAAATTGTCAGGCCACTTTTTCTGTTTATCAAAGTCACAATGAATTTCAGCCTCAGTTCCGTCCACTGTTATCAACTCAAAATTCAATCTCTGTACATATCAATGACAAGGATGCTAGGACAGAAATATAGTTAGTGCCCAGTCCTGGAGGAACTGCACTTGATAAATCTTTCAAGTTTAACTGCTGGTGTAACTTCTTGGTAATTACTCTCTGACTTTTGTTCACAGTCAGTTTTCTGTCTGGCAAGAATTTCACCCAGGTCATTTTGCCCTAACTTGCTTTTGAGAATGTTGTAGAAGACAGCATGAAAATCCTTATTAATGCAACTCTGGTGCCTGCAATGTATTCTGTTCCAGGCTAGATTCACTTAATATATTTTTTCTGGATGAGTCGTACGTTTTTTTCACATATTTAAAGCCTGTTGCCTGACACTGCAGTGGGGATATTGTTTCATTTCAGGACAAAAAGGGGTGTTTCTTCTTCCATTACAAGATAATTTCGTTGTAAGGCCATTTTCATTGTCATTGTAATATGTTTTCTTGTGTTAAATCACCTCAGAGCATAGTCTGGACATTCCTTCATTATCCTAATACCTATGAACACTACAAACCAATTTTCCTTCTATACTACCTTATGTAGTAGTATTTGTTGTGCTACCCTATATCAAATAAAATCACATTTTATCTTGGTATTGAAGAGGCACAGACAAACTGATATCCAAGTAGAATCTTGTTGGCAGCTGTTTATTTTCTTTGCAGGGAAAGATAAAAGAGTAAGTCAAATTCAATTAAGTTCTGTGAATTTCAAAACATTTAAAAGTTGTTTTTTTATCTGCTTAATTTTAATAAAACAGTAATTTGTGTCAATGTACACAGGAAAAAGAGACTTTTAAGGAAAGTCTATTCTGTGAGTGAAGCAAATGAGCTTGGACTTGCAGCAGTTGGAAATTTTCTGGAACTAGAGATTAGTTTTCTTTTTTAGTCTTTCATTTTGAGAAATAAAGTGGTCAAACTATGACATTTTTTTCAGTTTCCCTAGAGATTTCAGGCTCTATCATGTCATCTAGATCTTACTCTTTACCTCATACATGAGATCCCTGTAAGATCTAGATGACATGATGTTATAGATAGATTCAAAGAGCTTGTTCACTTTTGGAAAAGATTAGACCCAACAGCTTGCTCTTCAAGGACTCAAGGTGCTCATCTAATCAACCTTGAAAACTGTTTTTGGAGGTGGCTGAGAGCACGTCTGACTCATTCTTAATTGATAACTAATAATTGGTCAAAAATAATTGATTTATTTACAAGATTCTGTTATTATGTATATGATTATGAAGCTAAAGGTATCCTGTGCTCTCTCTTTAATTATTTCACTGATCTTTGGGCAGGTATTTTTGCTGGTGTTATCTTGAGGAATGCTGGAAAACTCGCTTAACTTTTATAATTCACTGAGCAAATAATAAACATTTCTTTTAAATCCATATGGGATACTCTTCTCTTTTACTATGACAGTGATTGTAACATGAAGTATGCTCAATAAATATTTGTAAATAATGGCATTTTTCATTTGCCTACTGATCCAAAAAATTAAGGGAAAATGTTTGTCTCACTGTGAACTGTTTTTAACAGAAAATAAAACTTTGAATGTAACAAGTTTTTAAATAAAAAAATGAAATGTTTAAATCAATTTCAAGTTCATTTAATTGTGGGTTTGTTGTTGTTGTTTTTTTTTTTTTTAAATAAAAGTCCACAGTAGAATGAAAACATTTCTTTAAAAATGTAAAGATAATCCTGCATTTCAAACAATGTTGATAAGGAATAGGTTGACTTTTTAAAGGACTGTTTCTCCCCCTTTTTTGTCTGAATTTTTCTGAATCTGGCCCGTATTTCAGAATTATTACAGAAGCCAAAAACCTGCTCGTTTTTTAAGGAATTTATTTTTCAACATGACATATTTCTCAGTTCTGTTAACTGTTTCCCTCATCTGCTAACAAAGCATGTGTTTCGATTCTTGCAGTTCCATAATACCCTCATTTCTTTAGCACCCTCCAGCCTGCATACCTGCAATCCACATTAAATCTCCAGTCTTGGATTGGTGAATTTATACTACTTTGTTTTCCAAAGACTCTCTATGCCAATGATTACGTTTCCTCAAAGGAATGTTATAGAAATCGTCCAGGAGATCAGTTAGTGTATTTACAAGAATCCTTGAATTGAAAACATCTCTCTAACCATCTCGAAGTTTAATTTTCCCTAACCTGCTTCGATAATTTTCAACTATCACCCCAGGAAAGAGAATCAATATGACACACTTTTGACGATAATCCTTGTAAGAGTGCAAATCATTGTTCCTATAGTTCTTAAACTACTCTGCATTTGTATGCAATCCACTAGCAGTAAACTGGATATTTGTGGAATCCATAACAGCAAGTTATCTAACTGTTGATTATAAAATACTTATCTTAAATAGATCAAAAGTCAAAGGAAGCTGCACAAACTGTTTCTTTTGTTGTTAAGGTTTTGGTTTTTTTCCTCTACGCTCACTCTCTTTCATGTAAAAAATGGATATGAAGATTTCATCCTAAGGCAGTTTTATATCTTTTTGGATTTAATAACTGAAACCTCACAATACACAAATCCTGCCAAAGGACAATAAAGTTGAGATAAAAATTAGAGGCAAAGAAATTCTTCACAGGTTTTGGAAACATCAAAAATGAAAGTTTCTCCTCTTACAATAAAAAATAAAAAGAAAGAAAAAAGAAAGTTTTGAGGAAAAAATGTTGCTAGAAGGATTTAAAGGATCTGTAATCTAGATTTTTTAAATAATCTGTAACTGGCATTTCATAATTACTCATAACTGAGTTTCTGAATTTGCTTCAGCTGTGCTTAAGGCTGAACTTCAAGAAACAGTTCTTCAGCATTTTGTTCCACTATTTGATAAATCAATTCAGATCAGTTCAGGATAAACAATAAGCTTTAATAGCATAGGAGAACAGAGTCATAGAATAGCTGAAGTTGGAAGACATCTCTGGAGATTCAGTCCATCAGATCTGCCTAAAGCAGGGCCCTCTATGGCAGGTTGTTCACAGCCATATCTGGGTAGATTTTGAGTAACTGCAAGTATGGAATCTCCACAGCTGCTCTGAGCAGCTTTTATGGACTGTTTCTCAGCTGTTTAAGATTTATTAGAAAATTTGCCTTGCCTCTTCCTCCCTTCAGAAGTAACCAAAATGTTTGTGCAATATTATTTTGAAGTGATAAATTGTATTCCTGTGGTCAAACCCATGATACTGTTCAGGTAGCAGGTAGGTAGTTTCCATGCCAGAAGATACTAGAGAACTCTTTACTTTTAAATTTGGATTTTTGACCATACATTTTAGTTCTATAGGTCAGATGAAAAAACTGTCATCATGTAGACAAAATAAAACTTTTTCTACTTTGAGTCTACAGCTGTATGTTGTTCAGGCAGTTTGCTCAAAGAGTGAATATTCTTGATGGCATCTGTGATTGGGACTCATTTTCCTGGGTAAAGCTCCTTCTAAGCACTTATATAGAAATATAGGCCCTCAATCATAGAGCAGATAAGTACTTTCTTTCTTCCCATACCTATTAGGGGATATACTCAAATCAGTTGATGCCAGTAGCTTAACTTAAATATGAGCTAATTTGCCTGAGTAATAGATGTCTTCAACTGCAGACACAGAAAGATCATTCTACATGAAAAAAAGATTTTTTTTACGTGTTTGAGAATTCCTCTCTCTCTCTCATAAATTTATCAGCACATTTTTCTGAATTGAAAATATTAACATGATTTGATTTAACTTATTTATTTTGCATTGCACCTAATTGTGAATATCAATTATGGGACAAAAATGGGGTATAAATTCACATAATGTATTGCTCTTGAACAGAATATGCAATAGCACAGTAGTAGACCACTGGTAATTCATAAATGCAAGAATCTAGTTTTGGAAATATTCAATGTCTGCAATTTCTGTGGGTTAAATATTTCTTGAAGGAAGCAAACTGTTTAAGTGGATAAACACATTCTGCATGCCTCGATGAGATCATGCTAATTATCTACTTCAAGCTGGTACAGGCATAATCCTTCTGGTATTGGGACTGACAGAGGTTACAGACACAGAATCACAAATTCACTTCTCTACTGCTGCCTTTGTCATTTTGCCACAGTGGTGGGATGCTAGAGATGTATGTATGTCCCACAAACTGTGTGTATTTTAATGTCAGCAATTTGAGGACAGTTTGAGGCAAGTCAAATGTCTGTAAGTCAGAATGCTTCATCTTGGAAACATTAGAGATTGAGGAAAGTCAACAAGGTAAAAGGCCAGGTTGAGCAGGAGACCGTGCACTTAAGAGGTATCTAGAATGAAATTAAGAAGTTTTCCAGCCAGCTGAGCTGTGAAGTGCTAGAAGAACCTTTCATTCACAGGAGAGCTATTTGCACAAGTGATGCTCAGCATGATATGTGAGATTTTCAGGCTGGATAAAGTTACCAACTTTCTCAGGCAGGATAAATTTACCAACCTCTCTTCCCCTGTGCAGGCAGCAGGGAGATCCAGCTTATGAGAGAGGCAGGGAAATTAGTTTGGAAAATTTGCTCTCTCTTTTTCACTAGAGAGATGATTGTTTTCACAACCTGAAATAACTTGAAACTTATCTTGATTCCACTTCTCTATTAAAAATAAAAGTTCTAAATTAATTAATTTAGAAATGTTGATTGCAATGAATCTTTGCTCTGATGTGAAACTAGATTTCTAAATGCAAAGTGGGTCTCAAAATGCTAACCAGGATATCACTGGCCATCTGTACTAGCTGTAATAACAGACCTGCTTCAAGCAAAACTGATTCACCAAAATGTGCTCTGTTCAGAGTCTAGCACAAGCTGAAATGTGTGTTTGCAGGTTCAGAAGGCTCTTAGTTAAATATGTTCAGGGGCTTTGCTACCAGACAAGGATGAATAGGACAATTCTCCACTGATTCCTCAGGACATGGTCCTTAGTGAGGCACGGTAGGCAGGGTGGTTTCCTTACACTGCTATTTTTCCAGCCCCAAAACTTACATCTGTAAGATTGTAAAGGGGCTGTGTGTGGTCATGCTGCATTCTTGCAAGAGGGCTTTGCTGTACTCACCTCTTAAATTCCTGAGTTTATACCTGGGTACACCCCCAAATACAGGTAATATCTATATGATGCTTTTCTAAACTGTCTTGGCTGCAGAGTTAGCATTGCTAGAGTGGGGCACTGATAAAATTGGCCACTGTCTATGTATAATTTGGTATATATTTATGTTGCTGAGATCACTCCCTCATATTGGTAGAAGTTCTCAAGGACATACCCAAAGGATCTCTTGGGTGCTGAAACTTGAGTACACCTATGAGGTTTTTTTTGTCTGTTCTTCTGGGAAGGTAAAATAAGTATCAAATGCCACTGGAGGTACTTTGTCTTTATCTCCACTGTGAATCAGACACATGCCAGCTGAAATAAACAGTGGGACCTTTATCCTATATCTTTTCTCTATCTAGCTTGCATTAAACCTGATTTAAAACATCACCAGACTCCAGTGAGATGGCTTAGCATGTGAATGCAGAAGTCAGATTCAACTGAAAGCCTTAGTTAACTCTGCAGGGTGACATATCTTGTGTGTAGGTTCAGATAATTTTCATTTTCATAAAAATTCAGCAATGTAAGCATCTTCGTGCCAGAATTTGCCCTAGTGTGTCTAAAGCACTTAGCTCCTATAAGGAGGCTGCCTTGTATTGCTGCAGAATTTTACAATGACTCTAAAGCTTCCAAGCCTGAAATTGCAAGGCAACTATTGCTTACTGAAGGAATAAAATTGCTATTCTATGCTAAATTTGCTTGTGGGTTTCCAATATGAGACAACAAAATGTTTAGCAGTCTTCTGATTACTTTTAATTAAGGAACTGATGAAAAAACTAACCTAGAAATTATAAAGTCACAGTTGGCTGCATAAGAGAAATTGCAAAATGCTCTTCTTTAATGCTATTCAGGCTTGAGCATTACCAGAAACATTTCCCTGAGACCAGTCCTCGTAGTGCTCTTTTGCTCAAAGAGCCCCTGGAAATTGTCAGTAAATAGGATTCCTGTTTGCTGGCACATAAGCCTCTACTTCTTGCTATTTCATTTTGTTTCTGAACTTTAGCTAAGAGAAAGCTTGCATTTGAGTGCCAAAAATTGGTTATTGCTTGTTTCTTTGTAAGACCATTGTGACAGACTCCCTTCATCTGTTGAGAAATAACGTCAGGTAGAAACTGGAAAAACAGTCAGATTGGATTTATTAAAAATAATAATAATAAAAAAAAGTTTTACCTCCTAAACTATAACTGAAAAGGCTACTTGGCTTTTAGGAGAAAAAAAATATATTCTGAGAATAAAGCTTTACCATAACATTTCCAGAAGAAATGAGATCCTCTGCCTTGGACAAACATAGGTAATTATTTCTGGGAAGAATCAGAGTAACATTTTTCATCAGTTGACTTCACTGGCTAGTGAGCATGAATCAACATTTATTCCACGCAGGGAAACTAAAGTGTATAGTGCTAATCATCCACAGCAATGGTTCCACTAACAAGAACCAAATTGCTGTTAAACGCACCTGTTTGTGAGCAGGTGTGAACAGTCCTGATGACCTATGTAAGACACTACTGCACCTGCACAAGGGTGGTTCTCATCATAACTTAATGGGAGTTGGTAACAGAGATGAAACAACTCAGTTCTTAATCAGGAAGTTGGAATGGATCTAGAGGGTGGGATTAGTCTTACCTTAGTGTAATGCTCATATCTGAACTGGCCATCCTGGGCTCCTCCTTTCCTACAAGAGGCAGGTACTTCTAGGACATGATTCATCTGACTTTTTGTGGTAGGCTGACCTTGACTGGCCACCAGGTTGCTCACTAAAACACTCTCTTGCTCCCACTCCTCGAGGAACAGGGTAGTAATTAAGATTGAAAACTCATGAGCCAAGATAAAGGTGGATTAATAAAGAAAATCAAAGGCCATGTGCAGAAGTAAAGAAAAGGAAAAAAAAAAATTATTTCCTACTTCCCGTTAGCAGGCGATGTACACACACTTCTGGGAAAGGAGGCCTTGGTATGCATAACGTTTTCTTCAGAAGACAAATGCCTTAATAATGAATCATACACATGTGCACACACACAGAGCCTTTCTCCTAGGTTTTATTGCTAAGCACAACATCATATGGCATGGAATATCCCAATGGTCAATTTGGGTTAGCTGTCTTGGCTATATCTCCTCCCAGCCTCTTGTCCACCCTGGGACTACTGGCCTTTGGGGGTCAGTTAGGCAACTCTGATGCTGTGCAAGAACTTCTTAGCAGTAACCGAAATGTTGATGTGGTACCAACACTGTTCTAGCCACAAATAGAGAGCACAACACTATTATGGCTGCTATGGGGTAAGGTAAGTCCACCCCAGCCAGACCTAATACTAGATGTTTTCTTCAGCGTGAAGTGAATCTTGGTCTGTGTTTGCCTTTCTTACCATGGACTTCAGGGTAGACAGATGGTAGTTTTGATGCAGACATCTGCTTTCTATGAGGAATTGGACTTAAAATGCCCATTCCAAGGTCAAATATGCCCCCCATTGGGCCTTATGCTGCTTATTGTACCTGAAGCAAATGTCATTCATTCAGGTGTCCTTTCACCTTCTCCCAGAGTTTTCTCCTCTATGATTTGTGATCTAGGAATACTCCAGCTCACCAGACCTGTGTTGGATGTAATCGGTTTCTAAAAATCACTTTTATCAGTTAGGAAAAAAGAAAAAGACAAATTTTATGGTTCTTTGTAATCCAAAATGTGTCACAGGTTTTTAACCTGACTGAAAACACAAAAACACTCTGCAGGTGCAAGTGCCTAAAGCAAGGGTGAAAGGACTTTTCCATCTGCTAAACTTGGTGAAGGTTGATGCAATCACCATCTTCTGCAATTATCACTTGACAACAGCAGATTAATACTTACAGTGAATGTTATTAATGCATCCTTAACAAGATGAATACTCTCACTAATGAATCCCAGTAGTCTCAGACATCAGAGTATGAAGGGTTCTATGTGTGCATGCCTGTGTGAAAGCAAAAGCAAAGCACCAGCGTTTATTATAGAGCTGTTATAAACCCTCTGAAAGCTATAAATCAAAGACAGATAAAACTGCTTCCAGTTGTTAGCTTTTACTTCCTAGTCTTGCAAGTCTAGAAGTTCTTCTGCTAGTGGGTATTTAGTGCTTGGACTGACTTGCATAAAGTTTAATTTCTGCCTCAACACATCAAAGACACTGACACTGTAGTGGAGTACAGTAGCCCACGACCTGCAGGCTTTTCATTACTAGTAAAAGATCACAGATTGTGAAGTTTTATCCTAGCCTAGTCTTTTTCCTTAACAGGTTTTGCTCGCTAATCATCTAAAGTCTAGCATTAAAAATGTTCAGTTAGCTACAATTTAACCAGAGGCCTTATGCACCACTCTTAACTCTCTGTTTCAATGGAGAATTGTTGCATCTTGTTTATCTGTAATATCATGGTTTGCTATCATATATATAGTAGAACTCACCATTCCCATATACAGAATACTCCAGCAGATGACCACGAGTAAGCAAAATTGAACACAACTAAGGATAATATTATATTGTGGAATAATGTAAAAGAAAAACACCAACAAAAAGCAGTGTAAAACTAACTTCTTGTGGCCCCCATAACACAGGAGGAACAGATGAAGAAGAAACTGGCACCATCAACATCAGCCTGCTTGTGATTGAAATTTGAGACACAGGGGTAACACCTCTCTTGCCTAAAGAATATTCGTCTGCAGTCCCAAAAATCCAGGGTTTACCAGGGAAGTGAAAAATGGCTGGGTAAGAGGGGCAGCTTCAGGATGGAATGTCCCATATGTTAGTATTTTAGCTGCATTATTAGTTCCTTCCTTGCATTTTAACTGAATGACATAACTGCATCTTTTTAACTGGACTGGTAACTAGTGGAAGGTGTCCCTGCTTATGGCAGTGGAGTTAGAACCGGATGGTGTTTAAGGTCCCTTCCAACCCAAACCATTCTATGATTTGAAGGATCAGGCACGTGCTTCATAAAGGCTGGGCCTCTATCACCAGCTGTCTGTGAAATAAGGAGAATATCCCTCTGTTAATAATTTGTTTACTTTCCTACATACACGCCTTGTGGGTCTTCTGTATGAGTCTCCAGTGGTCACCAACTGAGAGAAAAAGGAGCTAGAAGTGAGTTGAGTGGACACTCATATTAGTTTTCTCTCCAGCTGGAATTATGGGTTTGAGTGTAACTTCCTTAAGTTTCAAATTGTGCTTTGGAAGGAAATCTTCTGATTGTCCCCACATGCCATGCTTTGATTCACATGGTAAAGTGATCTCAGCAAGTGAACATTTTTTTTTTTTTTCAGACGAAACTAAGCCAATAATTTACACACAATGGATGCATTCTTAAAGAATTACGGTCACTAATGGGTGTCTAATTTCTGGAAATGTACTACAGTTATGAAATAAAATTCCCCTGGGTTTGTATAGTGCAGGTATCAGATCCTCAGCATCAGTTATTTTGCTTTACAGATATGCTCTTGTTACACTGCAGGAATTGTTAATGTAGACATCACCTTAAAAGGTCAGATCTTGGTAATGGACGAGCCTGAATTCTCTATGGGTTAGAGATGGACAGAATGGAGATGTCTACTGTATCTGAAGCTCCAGAGAGATGCAAATATTTTTCTGGCGTGTTCTGATGGAAAAGGGAGTGCAATAAAAGGGAGTGAAATGGGCAGGACTGAAGGAAACTTAATTTGTATTAGAAATTTTAACATCTGTGGGAGTTTTTCTAGAGAAAAAGCAAAAGGAAAAGGAAAAGATGTAGGATGAAGTAGAAGAAAAAGGAGAATGAAAAAAGGGGAAAAAACCTTTTATGCCAAAAGGCAGAGGAAACATTATTGATTTAACCATGTTCAAATGTCTAAGTCAGTTAATAATGCCTAAATACGCTTGGGGTTATTGTTCAACCCAAGGTAAGTTATCAAATAATGTCAGAGACCACAAAGGGATGGTGGCAAAGTCTACTGTGACAGGCTGGACGACAGCAATGAGCAATGGTCTTCAGGTGACAAGGGCATAGGGAAGTCCTGCAACAACTTTATCTGGGCCCTTGCTGTCCATCAGGATGGGTGAAGATTTTCCTTGAGTATTGCAAACTCTGTCTATGGTGTTACTGCTGAAGGTGGAGGGGACAGCTAGCTAGCTAGGAGTTATGCTTGGCCATCATATTAATCTTTCTGCTGTCTTTTTCATTTTCTCCCACTGGTGAGCTTTGCTTTTTTATTCATTAGATTTTCTTTTTGTGAATTTTTGAACCTGTCATATTTCAGGCAGCCACTATGTACAGATGCAGAAGCTCTTACTTCCTACCTACCTACACAAGGCATTACCAAGATCTAATCCCTGATCAATGTAAAAGTGACTCTGCCCTCCAACACAAATGAAAAGGCTCCCCATCTTCCTACCAGTTGGTATTTTCAGCTGGCTCTGTTTTTGTCATTTCATTGTCTGTTAGTGTTACATCTCTGGTGCTCTAAATGACCACCTTTCCAATCAAAATGTGCCTTTGGCTCCTTGCTTTGGTAGCTGTTGCATCAAGCTGAAAGAAGCTGAAATCAAAATTTTGGCAGTTTTCCTCTCCTCTTGGCAGTAGAAGGAGATTTTTGCAGGAAAAGTAAGCATTGGCAGCTTTCACCTTGACTGCCCTTTCACTCTGCCACCAAACATTCTGCTACCTCCACAAGAAGACACTATGAGACTTCCATGGGCATCCAGGGGCAGGAGCGATTCTTAGTTCCTACAGAAATGCAAACCTTCAAATGCAGACCAGACTACAGAAGAAAGAGCTTGCAACCATCAAGCAGGTTTAGACACTTCCCTCCTCTAATGACTGCAAAGGTAAAAAAATAAGCTTATTAGAAAAAACTCCTACTTATCTATATTTACAGTTGAATGCAGATGGTGGTCCTTATGGTGTACAAGTGCTGAGGCATTTATATGAGCTTGCCTCAGATTCTACATCCAATCATCTTCAGAGGCACATTTTTCCCTTGTTTTGGGAGTAAGGCTCTAAGCATTGTATATAGATTTCTTTTTAAATATCATTATGTCTCAATCTGTCAGTAAAATCAAGATAAAAATACCTACAACAAGCTTCATTCAAGGATACCATTTCTTTGCTAAAATAGATGTCATTCATCATAACAATAGACTCTAGAAATAGGAATCCCATTGTGACATTGTGGTGCATGAGTACATTAAATTACTGCCTTTTGCATAAAATGATCACTGAGCCAAACCAGTAAATAGCTGATATTAAAGCACAAAATTTCTTTTTGTATTTCATTTACTAAATATTTCTATTCTGTTGCACTTCTCTCGTTGCCTTCTCACTGTACTGCAGAAACCAATTTCTTCCTTTGAATTCCAACTAAAGTGAATTTTCTCTTTGATATTAGTGTAGATGCTGAAGGCACTGACATTTATAGGGGGCTAAAAAATAGCCTGCAATTCTGTTCTCACAGAAAATGGCAATTCAACTTCTGAGTAACTTCAGTAAGAGGGATAAAAATCCTGTAACTTTGCTTTAAGCAAAAACTCGCAGCTTTACATAGACAAGTTTGACTCCTTCTTTCAGCTCTTGTATCTACACACATTATATCATAAATGTTTTATTTCCTTTCAAATGCTAGCAGTTTGAGGGGAAGCAGTACATTGGGAACCTACCAGTCCTGCTGAGAAAGGATCACCCTTCAGGTACAACAGCGATTCACCTCCATGTCAGAGCACAGATACCTGTGCCTACCACCAGTGAAATGGGAACCCCAGATTCAAATCTTTTCTCAAGTAAATTTGGTATCTACACATGGCATGACTTCTAAAGAGCATACAACTGGTAAAAGGTGTCACTGATACCCAAGCACAGGTGCTACTCTCAGGCAGTGTCCATAACTTCAGCCACAATTGCAGATACATTTTGAAGAAAAATGAAAGAAAAGTTTGTGGTTCAGCCCATTAGTGCTGCAGTGGTTTCTGTATAGCGGAAGAGTCCTTTTTGTTAATTGCTTTCTTTTGGAGGAAAGCATTAGGCTTTCACTGGGGTTTCAAAGGTCTTATTTAGAAATGTGTGAAGCACATAAATGGCCATTTTCCTCAAAGGTCCACTCATCATCAGGCTAACATTTAGCCAAAAACCTCCTGCCAGAAGGGTAAGAAAATTCATCAGCTAAAAGGTTATCAGCTCCTCCTGTGACTTTTTAGACCATTTTTCAAGACAATTCTCTTGAATAATAGTTTGTTGCCTGATTATTTCTATCTAGAGGAACTCTGGAAAGACATAGCATTGCATGGGTGAGGAAGGACCAGGGAACAACATGGAGAAGAGACTCCACCACCCTGGCGCCTCACAAGCAACAGTCAGAGGTAACTAAAAGCCCAAAGGTTGCTTCTTCCTTACTAACTCTCTGGTACAAAACTGTAAATACCTTTAGTACCAGGACTACAAGATACAGGAGGGTTTTTACTTGTGTCTCCATGTCCAAATCCCTCCTAATTCACAGCCAGAGCTCCTGGATGCAGGAATAACACTGACACATTTGCTCTCTGACTTGAGAAAATAAATTTGATTCTTGCATTTCATCTCCCTCTCCCTACACAACAGGTTAATAACTTCTTCATCACTGCTCAGGGTTTAGTGCATTAGTAGCAGTCAAACACCTATAGAATTGAAAGGGGCTATTTCAGGGCACGTCTCCCTGGTACAGTACAGAACAGTATAACAATATGTATTCAGAACAGTGTAATTAGGCATGTACTCTACCCTGATAAGAAGCTCATGAGGGGCACAGGGACCACCAGCCAGAAGAGAACTCCACACTAGCAGCACCCAAGGTTTCCAAAATACAGAGAGTGAGTAATGTGAGTCCAACCACCTGCTCTGCAGCTCAGACACTGCTTCCTTCCAGCCTGGATAGGTTTCTGTCCAACCTGTCCAAGATGGACCTGCTTTGGCAGGGGGTTTGAACTAGATGATCTCTGAAGGTCCCCTCCAACCCCTACTGTTTGCTGATTCTGTGATTCCCTCTCCTAACTATCACCCCAGCACCAGCCATGGCCCACTTTTGGACTGTTGGTGACCTCTTTTTCATGCATGCATCAATCTGTCCATTCCTGAGCCAACTCTGGACCCACCACACCTTGCAGTGCCTGCAGTGTTTTCTCAGATTATCCTGAGTCTGTGACCTTAAGAGCACAACAGAGGAAACCCCAGAGGCACTGTTAGCGATCTGGGGAAAAGCATGACAGCAGAAGTTAAAACTTACATAAAGAAATAACTCTGTTTCAGAATGGTAATTGTGGAACAAGAATTTTAATGTGGACTTGACAGTCCTCCACCTCCCCATGCTGCAAAAACATCCCTCATGCCTGGGGAAGCCACTGCAATCCCTATCACAGCCATAGCCCCCTTATTTCCATCTGTCAGCTCTGAACCTTCCTTTTAATTAAATGAACTAGCCAATGGAAAGTCATTACTATTTAACAGCATGAAAATGCCATTTTCAAGGCTTTTAAAATCCCTTCCAGTGCTGCAGGAATCAGGGTCACTCTGCTGAACTGAAGCAAATAAGGCTGCAGCACAGGAATTAATTCATAGCAGAGGTTTCAGTAGCTGGACAAATTACTGGGAGGATCACACACCTGGTATCACCCCTGTGCCCGGTTTGTTTTACAGCTAGATCTGTTCTGTTTGGGTGTTTCTCTGTGTATTACTAAGGATCAAAAGAACATTTGAATAGGCTCTGTTCTTGCAGAGCACATTAAACGGCGAAAAAGCCCAGCATAGCACATGCAGCAGCAAAATTTCATTGGTTCAGTTACACACTGAATTCCTCTGTTCACTGCAGTATTTTTCTATATACAATTCTGACAGCAAAATGAAATACCAGCAAAAGAGTAGGAAAGAAGAGGAAGATAAAGTAGGGTACATTAGGGAAAAGTTTAAATATAGGTCCTAATTTGTATTTTGAACCAGATGATACAGTAAAAAGCAATTAGAAAGGCCGGGAAGAAAGAACACTTAGTTCATGTGTATCTGTGCTTAATACTAATCCCATCCACTGTTTTCTGTTCATATTAATCAGCACATTGTAGTTATTGTGTTGTCCCTGTCCTGTTGCTCCTGTGTACCTCAGGTCTTTTGTTTTTGTGGACAGAGTGATTGCTATCCAAAGAAAGTGTCTTTTGCTGGAGACAGAGGATTCAGCAGGTTTTGATGAAACATTCAAGTTCAAATGCAGAAACCTGTTATAAGGCAAACTAAAGTAAATTAGGATAAATTTCCCTTACAAGTTTCCTTAAACAAAAGTGTCTGGTGATAACCAGACACAGGTAAGCCACTGCTGTGTTTGTGTCCCCAAAATCTGAGCTGTCAGAGGAAGACTTAGCAGAAGGGCATGACTTAATGCAAAAGGGGAGATGGAAGGAGTTACACCAGAGTTAGCATTAGTATTGTGAAGTATTTATAGCATTAAATCACCTTTCATTAACACCATCCGCCAAGAAAGTGGGAGAAATAGATCATCTGGAGGTTCAGGAATGAAAGTGCTTCACCACTGGATCTTCACCAGATCTGAGCATGGTAAACGTAGAGCTCAAGCACTGTTTGTGGGTTTAAGAGGGGAATGAATCAGTAAGTTTTGAGAAAATTAGCCATGTTTTCCAAGCCTGTTTTAAAACACTGTTGAAAAGCAAGTAATGGTTCTTTAAAGACAAACATTAGTCAGTTAAACATGCATCCATAACCTGAAGATGCAGCCATTACTTTAATAGCCATGTGTGTGTCCCTTTCACACGAATTGCTAAGGGGCCCAGAGTATTTCATCCTACCCCTTTCAATTAATGTGAGACTGAGGTATCTGCTTTACATGGTATAAGGCATCTGGTTAAAGTGATCCTTTAAATATGTGCACATCAAGAGCATTCCCCTAAGGGCTCAAATCCCAAATTATGCACTGAAAACAGGAATTTAGATGTGAAGTCAGCCTGAGACAATTTGGCTTCCAAGTGGGGCATGCCTCTTGCACCCACATAATAGTGGGAAGTTTCATTCATGAAAACAACTGACCGAGAAAGAAAGCATCAGTTTTGCAGCATAGGTTACAAGAGGGAAAGGCAACTGGGATAACTGCCAGGATGTGATGAAGGATCATGAAATCATCCTGGGATGATGATGATGAAATCATTCCAGTTGCATTATGGATGTAAATTTTCCTCTTTTTTATTTCCTCAATTTGTGCTATTTTCCCTTTCTTTTTTTTTTTTTTTCTTTTCTGGCTCTGCAGTCCATTAGGCTGCAATCCTGCCTTTTCCCCCTACAGAGCTGAGTGGGAATGTTGTAACCAGCACTTCAGACAGATGTTCACAAGAAAATGCCAATGGATTTTAAAAAATTGTATCATTGATGGCAAAAGAGCCCCTGTAAAGTGCTTGTAATCAGCATGACAATTATCTGCAATATAATTAAAGAAGACATTCTTAAAGTACTTGTTTTGATGAATATGAACAGAAAAGTGTCATCCACAATAATTTCTCTGCTCTGAGATAAACCTTTGAATGCTCACAGTGCTTAACCCATAGAATGGTCTCAGAGTTTCCATCAGCATCACAACCTGTACTCAGAAGTGTTGTACATGCACTGGGCTTTCGTACGCCACAGGAGACACAGGGACTGCTACTACTGTTTGTGACATTCCGATGCCTGGAAGATCAGCCTCCTGCTGTGCTGTCACTGTAAGAATATACGTTAAGGGAGTCTAGACAGCTAAGAAAGCAGCAGGTTAAAGGAAAAAGCAAAGCACAGGGATGACTGACCTAGAGATCACACAGCAAATTTACAGCAGAGTCAGGGAAAGAATTATGTTTTCTAGCACACAGGTCAGCTCACCAGGCTGCACCCCCATCCAGGAGGTCTGGATTAACATAGCCTAATCATCTTCCACACTAATGATGGCCAATGCTGAGCTAAGTATTGTTGTGTGGCCTCCTTTGCAAGAAGTAAAGGTTCCCTCCCTTTGCCTTAAGAATTCCCCTGTATGCAAAAGCAACTTGTCATTCCCTACAGACACTTCTAAGCCTTCCTTTCACACTCTGAAACACTCACAAAGAGCTGGCAGATCACATGGATCAAAACCTCTCTTAACTAAACTTCTACCCCACCAACAGTAAGTCATTAGTAGGTCATTAATAATTTCACCATAGTTGTGAATAACCACATTAAGTAGCTATTATGCTAGTTACTGTTAATTATAGCACATAGGTTCAAATATTTCAAATTTCCTCTTAAAGCCCAATATTCCTCTTAGCTGTTCTTAACTGAGAGTATTCCCTCATTCTCAAGGATGACACATCTTTGACTTGAGAAACTGAAGTATGACAACTTAAAAAATAAGTGATCTCTCTGAACATCATTGCAATTTCAGCAATAAGTCCCCTCACTACTCAGTGTGTAACCAAACAAAAGGCAAATGTGTCTTTAGTAAATAGTTTCCCCTTCTCACGCCACATCAATTTTGCTTATAATTTGTTGACAGTTTAGAATTGGTTTAGTTTATAAACATACAGTAATATGCATTTAACCTATTGTTAATCAGGCACATATGAGCTAGACCCAAATTCTCTTTGTAGCCAATGAAAAGAAATTTAATATTTTGTGCGAAATTCTTCTGATCTGTTCTATGGCTCTGTTAAGAGCCATGACTTAAATGCCTGCACAGTGTCACACCTTCCCCAGGCACTGGTAGTAACAATGACTTTGTTCAACTCTGAGAAACTGCCAAGCGCGGTGGTTGAGAGACCTGGGAAAATTCAGCTGAACAGTTTCGTGGTCAGTTGTGTAGTAATCAAACCTCTGAGCACGGTAAAAAAAAAGGCTGCTATTTGTTAGACTCCAGGATATTGATAATGCATCTTTTTAATGTGAGGATAAGTTTTCCATTCTCTTGTTTAATGGTCTGTGCTGGAGCAATAACCATGAACAAAGCCAAATTCAGCAGAACTTGGCTCACTCCTATGGCTATTTTTTTTGCCTTTAACAAGATAAAAAGAATGCTTGCTTTTATCCCAAGGTAACTATAAATGCCAGAGACATGAAACTTTGATCTAATGCAGTTTTGTAGAAACTGCTGCAGTATTGTGAAATGTTGGCTTGTCTTCCAACTTCAGCTTTGTAGGAGCAGAATTTCTGTTGAGTACCCCAACCAGGACTATGCTTGCAAAAAATCCCCAAATTATGGTGGTCAAGTGCAAGACAAAGTTGATCAGAGGGGGCCATATGTGCACTGCCTACTATATTGGGACAGCATTGAGGTGGGCAGGTTCAGCTGTTTAATAGTTGGTATCCACTACAGCTGGGTGATTCAGAGAAAGTAGGATGTTAGCATTCCAGGCAGAACAAGAATAAAGCTAGCTATTACCTCTAAAGAATGACCCACAGAGCTAAAGGGACACCATCCTTGCCCATGGCTTGAGTAGGGAAGCTGGGTATCTCCTTCCCAAATTTTTGGCAAAATTTGGGTGAGGAGCGGATACACTGTAGGACATGCACCAGTGTGTGCTGAGATCCACTTCATCAGACTAGTCATCTGGCTTAAAAGGACTGTCACTGCTATGGTGTTCTCCCATGGCTGCATGTGGTTTAACTCCCCAGGATGGATCCTTGGTTTCCAGTACTTACAATTTAGCTTCACAGAAGATTTGTTTCTTTCTATTCCTCCTCCTCACCTCTTTAAAAATAAAACTGGAACATTTTTATCGCCTAGGTTTCCTTCTGCTTTCATTTAACATTGCCTTCAGTAATCTTGTCCCCTCTGAGTTCCTTCACACTAAAAAATATAAAGTCTGCTTATTTCTTGATGCATGTATTTCTATTTTCAGAGACCTATAGTCTCTTTCCATGTCTTTGCTGCCTGGTACAAGGTAATCATCCCCATCTCCTGCATCTTTCCATTTCACAAATAGATTTATTTAATTTCACTTAACTTGTTACGGTTGCACTGTTTTTATAATGAAGGAGTTCTGGGTATTTGAGTTGTAACTTAATTTTCAAATAAATGCTAAATGGGAGATGTTTCATTACATGATAAACTTGCATGTTGAACATGATATGGATGTATAAAATAGCAAGACAGAGGTAATGAAGTCATAATCGGCTTTGAAAATTAAGTTAGAAGAATAATGAATTTAAATTATTCCTACAATGAAACAGGAGAAAAGGTTGGTGAGATCATTTGCACAAGAAAATAGTTATTATAGGAAAGAGCCCTTCAAGAAGAAATGAAGGTGAGAACGAACAAATATTAGCAAATGTGATGGCAAACAACAAGATAAGGGCACAGGCTACCTAAAAATTGTAAGGCAGCCCAGCAGTACCAGCACGAAGAAGACTGATCTGTGGAAAGAGGTATAAGACTGAGCATCAGAGTTCTGATTTAAATTCTTTTCTCTGTTTCTCTCTTGCAACTTATTTCACTTAAACTTGTACTTTCATTTAATGACTGTTCTATTTCTTCAATTCGCAAAAGATATAAGACAGTGCATTTTTAGGGCTTTGCACAGATTTTAGCATGCTTTTTTTTTTTTTTTGTTAGAAAGTTCATCAGTCTTGTCTTAAAACCTTGAATTCCTTGCTTTTTTCAACATGATTTGAATTTGCTGTTTAAAATCTGTATCTTTAATTTTTAATTTTTCTGATGTTCTATCCAGTGAACCTTTCTGTGCTCTGCTGTATTAAAAACTCTTATGATATTGCATAACATTTACCTGAATAGGTTAATTTGGCTAAGCATCAAAATGGAAAAATGCAAAATAAAGTAATTTTTTTTTTTTTTTTTTTTTTTTTTTTTTTATTTTTTTNTTTTGAGAAGCAACATGGTCTAGCAGTTAATAGAGAGAGACAGGCACCTCTACATGACAAGTTGTCCTACTGATTCAAGAATCAACTCTTTGGAATTAATTGACTCTGGAAGTGAATTCAACCACTGGAGTGGATGATCAAATTTTAAATTGATGATGTGATGAATCCTGACTGCAGGAGGTAGGAGCTCACTTGTTCAAAGACATTATGGGAATGAATAGTACACATATTTGAAATGTTGGAAAATAATATTAATGAAGGATTGAAAAAAAGCTCCTGATATAGAATTAAGGAAAGCTCCTGATATAGATTAAAAAATATGTAGCTGTCAAATTTTTGAATTTAGATAAATCTGATAGTTTTATAGTACAGAGTGGTAGATTAGGAAAGAGATACAGATAATACAATTATACTACAATGTAAATAACTATGACATATCTGACTTTATACATATGCTATATGATTGAATGCCATGACTTCTGAGAGACCTCCACATTGCCACCAGTTTGGAAGTAACTGGAATCCAAGTGAATTATTTTGACAGATGGCACCAGATCCTGACAGATGGTAGCATAACTGAGCTAAATTCCAAATTTCAAAACCTAATCACACATATGACAAGCTAATAGTTCAAGATACAAATGCACTCTGGAAGAAGAAAGAAGCAGGGAGGAAGATAGCAATGAATTCTACAATTTTAGGTAAATTAAAGTAGATGCTACTCTTTAAAAAGAGAACTTGCTGTTGGTTTTCATCAGATGCATAGTGGGCTTCACTTGGACCTTTTGTCCAGCTGCCAGTTCTCGTTTCTGCTTTACCTTCACTTTGCAGAGGGTCCCTGCAACCCCGTGCCCTGGTAGTGTCTTAGTGTTTGACAGATATGCTGTGGATCATCGCTGTGCATGCCACATGATATTTCACACCCCTACATCTGTCTTTTTCTGAAGGGTGTTATGGTGCTGAGTGGGTGTAAACTGAGAATAGATTGGGCTGGCTAGTTTATATCATTGTTGTAAGCCTCCCCTGGTAAAAATATTCTATGATATTTTGCTCTAGTGATCTCCAGCTTTGCAAGCACTTTAGATGTCTTTTGGTATCACTGCTTTTTTCTGTCTCTTAAAGCTGACCACAATATTTGTAAAATTATACACAGAGGAGAACCTATTATACATTGAGGGGTTTTGCATTTGACATTTTTTGTAAATTTTTGCTTGCAGTTTCAAATACCAGTAGCATTTCTAATAGTATTTGCCAGAAAACATATGAAGGAGGAGTCCTAAGCATTTAAATCCAATTCAATGTGCCTTTAAAAACATCTTACAAATAGTTCATTGTGGAAGTTTCTTGTTTGAATTCTCTCAGTTACAGATTTGTGATAACTCTTAATAGTGACTCCTGGAAAATCTAACCTGCACTTTCAAACCCTTGAAAACATACTTTTATAGTTCTAATTTCCTCTAACTTTCCCATTATTCATCAGCAGATGAATCTACTAACTAAGAAACACTCAGATGCCAACGGCTCTGGAAAAGGGATGGGAAGGGATGTGATGGAATCATGGTACTACCCTTTATCTGCCTGCTGCTGTGAGTAAGGCACCAGGCAAAGATGTCTTCTCTGGTAAAAAGTGGTAAAATGTCATCTCCAACCACAGAAATGCTAAAAAGAAGGATCACCTGTTGGTGAGACCAGAGGTGGCACCTGATATGGGCTATTGTTCATTTTGTTGTGTAGATTTATAAATGATGGGTTATTCTATGACTGAAGAAGCTTGCAGATTTTTCTTGTCCTTGTGAGTATTTGAATTCTTAAGCATTGTTAACATTCACTGAATAATTACAAATATACGCTATGTCACTATTTTTAACAGTATCATTTTTACAAGATACAGTTCAATTTACTTTCTATGTGTAAGACAAAAAAACACACTGCAACTTAAGTACGATACCACTTTCATGAAAAAAGAAGGAAGAGCAAGTCATTTATTCTTCTCAGATTTGGCTTAGTGCTGCAGCTTTTCTGTGGAATTGCTCTTAATGATTTCAGCATTCATATTGAACTTATGAATTATTGAAGGATGGCTGCAACATTGTGCAGAGACTTGATGACAAGTCATCAATATATGATTTAAAGACCCTATTTTGATAACTTCTTATTGTTGTGCTCAAAAAACTTATTTATGGGCAAAGAAGAAGCACATCATATCTAAAAGTAAAGCAAAGAATTTACTATTAACATAGCTGACATTGTAAGAGTCCTATTTTTATTAGTGCAGAACTATTTGTTACAGAAAAAGAAACACTAATAATCTATTTACAATGGTACACACATGCTTCTTGGTTTCTTCTCCTTTTCATTGTGTTGCACCCACCCTTTCTTTGATCCTCTGGGTCCTATGGTTGGTGATGTCATGCTGGCGTGTATGTGTGTGTGTGTATGTTACAAAGAGCTGTCAGCATCTGAAGTCATTCACAAGAGGGAATCACGGAATCATGGAATCACAGAATTGCCTAGGTTGGAAAGGACCTTTCAGATCATCTAGTCCAACCATCAACTTAACACTGACAAAAACCATCACTAAAACATATCTCTAAGGTCTCCCCTCAGCCTCCTCTTCTCCAGGGTGAACAAGCCCAATTCCCTCAGCCACTCCTCATAAGGCTTCTTCTCCCGACTCCTCACCAGCTTGGTTGCCCTTCTCTGGACACAGTCCAACACCTCAATCTTTTTTGTAGTGAGGGGCCCAAAGGAATGTGATGTTCATATTGATGGTGTCTTCTTTAGCCCTACAGTGATCCCTGGGGGATATTTTTACATGTTTGGTAATGTGTTCTTTCACTTTGTTTTTCTTCTTTAGTCTGAAACATCATGATAAATCTGAGTTTACTAAATATGTCATTTTTACATATGTTAGATACTCTTTCTTTATTCTCTTTATTAGAAATAAAGCCTGTTTTGTCCAGGTCCAGGGCACCTTTTTTTAATTGACGTTTATTGAGTTCTTTCTAGTATGGGGTCTCTGTGCCAGCCTGTTCTCCATCTCTCACTATGTCATGCCTGTACTCCTCTGTGCTCCATCCTACGCTTCCACTTCTCAGGGCCTCTGTTATTGTGCCAGGTCTGTATCTCTGTACACTACATCCTCATGTTACAGTCATAAATATCTCACTCCACAGATTAACTGCTTGTTAAAGGTATCTACACAAAACTGCAGTTATACCACACAAAGCTAGCAAAAGTAAAGCGAATCAGCCACAGACACCTAATCAATTAAAGAAATTACTATTACAGCTAATTCAAGTTGTACAAACTGCAGGTATATCAAGCAAGGTTCAGACAAAGCAAGCCTGTCAGACTCAATACATCTGGGCTGCTCTTGGCAATAGAATCATAGAATCATAGAATGGTTAGAGTTGGAAGGGACCTTAAAGATCATCTAGTTCCAACCCCCTTGCCGTGGGCAGGGGCACCTCCCACCAGACCAGGTTGCTCAAAGCCCCATCCAGCCTGGCCTTAAACACTTCCAGGGATAGGGCATCCACAACTTCTCTGGGCAACCGGTTCCAGTGCCTCACCACCCTTACAAGAAAGAATTTCTTCCTGATGTCTAATCTAAATCTCCCCTTTTCCAACTTAAATCAGTTACCCCTTGTCCTGTCACTGCACTTCCTGACATAGAGTCCCTCTCCAGGTCTCCTGTAGGCTCCCTTAAGATACTGGAAGGCTGCTATTAGGTCTTCCTGGAACCTTCTCTTCTCCAGGCTGAACAAGCCCAACTCCCTCGGCTGAGCTTCATAGGAGAGGTGTTCCAGCCCTCTGATCATCTTCATGGCCCTCCACTGGACCCGTTCAATAGTCATACAGATTTCCAGGTCTAAACAGTCACTCTGTATTCCAAGGGGACATTATATCAAACTATAACTCGGCAAATCTGAATTTCCAAAGCAAAGCATAATTTCAGTTTCCTTTGGTCAAAATTCAATTTTGCTTATGGATTGATACCTTGTCTGTATAAAATGGGTGAAAACAACAACCAATCTTCTAACAGGGATATGTTTTATGACACAAACCTCTTCACATGACAAATTGCTTCAGAAAGTGCACTGAATTTCTTTAGTGGAAAGATGAAAAGCTCTGCTAAATCTTTATTTCTGAGTTCTTGCAAGAATGATGTCTTGGTGGAGAATTAATCATAAAAAATTGTCTGTTCTTAAAAAGGAAGGAGACAGGTGTTTGTATCAAAGAATTGGTTCACTTTGAATAAGACTAATTTAGTCATACTGATCCTCATACTGCTGATATGTGGATGTTTTTGTTAACCCAATTGAGTCACAAGGATGTGACTCCATTGTGATGGAAGTACCCAGATGTAATTTTGTGCTAGAGGGACAATAAACATTTGAGCAGGTTGCTTGGGGAAGTGATTGTGTCACCATCCCTGAAGTATTTAAAAGACAGGTACATGTGATGTTTAGGGACATGGTTTAGTGGTGGACTTGGCAGTGTTTGGTTAACAGTTGGACTCAATGATCTTAAAGGTTTTTTCCAACCTAAACAATTCTATGACTCTAACTACGGAGAAAGTTTTTGTGGCACTCTACCATATACCTCATACTTGAAGTATACAGAAAAACACCGTTCTGTGCTCCCTGTAGTATATGGCAGCTCTATGGATGGGTGGATGGGTGCATGGGTGCATGGGTGGATGGGTGTCTAATGTCCATTCATTGAAGGAGAGATTAATATTATTATATTGACACTTCCCAATGCTTTAGATACTCAGGAAGAGCTGGTTGCTTCCTTTGAACTATGAACTCTTAAACTGTAGCTAAGCACTAACACAAATGAGTCAGAATCCTTTCAAATAACCTGCCAATTAATGTCATCAAAAAAAGGCCTGGTCTGGTGAGGTGCTCAGCACTCACATCTTTCCACTGATGTGACAGCTTGTCCCAGGAGACAGTCAGCACCTTGCAGGAATCCACCTGCTGATTTTGTGTTTACGTCCTGAATCAGCCAAATTAATGGCAGTTTTGTTAGGTAGAAGGCTGGGATTTTGGTGCTATTAGGCTGTTCTCCCCAAGAAAATAACATTTTTACATCTAGCACCCTTAATGCCGATCTGCATTGCTCCCACTTCCTGATGCACATAATTCCTCTGCTGAGAGTCTTGGACAGACCATGTAATGGTTTTGTCTGCAGGAGATGGGTTATGGCTACGGTGAAGTTACCATCACATTCTTTCTTGCTTTGATGCTTCCATAAAAATGTATTAGCATATTTGCATTGTTCATCTGATCATAAATTTTGATGGAGTAAAACTTCACTGCATCCTTTCTGCATATAGACTTAGAGAAATACTGTAACAATTAAGAAGTTAATGGAAAAAAATTAATGTTTTCTGTGTGTTCTTTATTCCTTTTTCTACCAAAACTAGGTATCATTCAGAGCACTTCCCCTCTCCCCCAGCTGTCTAGTACACCAACACCTTTTTCAAAAGAAGTTATGCAACATTTTAGAAATCTTTCTTTTCCTGCTTATTAATGTGATAACATTGGAGTCATCCACCCATGCAGAGAAGTAGAAGAAAAATGCCTAAAGCTATAATTCTCAAGTTTCCTGTTTTTCTTTCTGCTGATACTATTGTTTTACCAGCCACAGATTTGCAGTTAGGTGAAGTGATTTTCAAATAAAGAAAACTATTTATTCACAGTCAGCTGCACCTATTCATTCATGCCACTCCGCACACATTAGGTATGTCTTTGAGCTCAAGGAATTTGGGGAATAAATGCTATGTAGTTTCTCAGGTTCACTTCACTTGTTCTCTGCACCATCTCCCTGATGGAGTTCCCCTGAGTTCTTAGTGGAAATTCCTAGAAGTCAGCTGAACCAGACTGTCACACTAGATAACAACCATCACCTCTCCTGAGTTGCCATTGTGTCTCTCTGCTTCATCATGGTACTATAGATACCACACTACAACAGAAAAGACCACAGGCAATGCTCATTGTAAGGAGAAATCCAAATGCATTTGTACGAAAGGAGGATGTTAGTAGAACTGTATATTTTCACATAAAGAAAGAAGCAGAGAAAAAGAAAACTTGTTAGAATTTTGAAGGCAGACATTTTATTCTGTGCTTTAAAAAGGGGGGGAAATATATTTGTTAATACTTCATAAATACGTAATAATAATTGGAAATTGATTTTGTTTTCCCCAAAGAAATAGGGCTTTCAGAAACAGCATCAGCATTCCTGTTCTCAACATTGACTGCTCTAAGTCAATTTCTTAGACATCCAGCATTTATAGATGAGGGATTATTTTGTATAGATCAGATTATTTTGTATGATCACTCAGAGATTCATTGCGGTTTGTGTGCTCACCAGTTTTTCTTGAAATATTAGGAGAGAAATAGTATTTTAAAAAGCTGATGTTGGAAGGAATTGCTGCATGTCAGAGATCTGACATTCTATCTGTATTTATTTTGTTGACTTGTCCATTGGATAAATCAAATTTTCTGATTCCCTCTCAATCATTAATGGATTTAGCTTCCAAACACCCTTGAAGGTTAGGTAAATACTGAATATCTCCAGTTTCAAAAAGAGAAACAGAGATGGGGAAAGATTATTAGCTTAAGTTTCCATGGTATTAAGCAGCTGCTTTTGAAAGATGAAGTCAATAGAAACAACAGCTCTCAGCATTTCTGAAAATCAAGCAATGATGGACTTAATTAAGTCACCACGTAAGTCAGTATCAGAGCTAAGAATAAAGCTGAAGTTTTGAAACTATCTCTTAGATTTTAAACATAAAACTTGCTTTTTTTAGTCAGCAATCAGAAATGAGCACTGATTACAATAATTTTAATACACATGACTATCAAATTAAATACAGTATAAGACTATCTGCAATCTTTTCACAGGAAAATCTGTGATTGAAGTGAATTGGCTGGTTTATAGAGTATGAAAAGGCAAAGAGAAGAAAAACAGTAAGACAAGTGCAGCTGTACCTTCACGTTCTACCATAGGGAACTAAGTGGTCTTAGGAATGTCCAGGGAAATTACACAAAGGCACGTGACTCAGGTGTAAATAGTCAGTACTTTATCTCCTAGAAAACATTCATTTTTTAATACCTTAGTAAATACTGGATGACAGGATCATCCATTTCTTGATGGTATAGAAATTTTTTTTCCATGTCCTGAAAATCAGATTATACATTTCCCTGTGTGCTACATATTTTTAATGCTGGAACAAGCCAGGAGTCAGAATTAGTCTTCTCTCTTAGTCCCCAAAGCCAAGATCCTAGTTCATTGTAATGGGGTTTTTGTCTGTGTAAGAATTGCCACTTTATTATTCTTAATTATTTTAGTGCAGTAATGTTGAATAGCCTCAGCTGTGTCCCCTCAGCCCTGTGGTTTTAGTCCAAAAATACAGATAGATCTCAACTGCAGAGAACCCAAACGTTAAAAGCAAGGCCTAACTCACCTATACTGCGCAACTAAACAGAGTCTACAGTGAAAACAGGTCTTTTAGTTAAGAGATGGCAATATACAGTCCCTGGGTGTAACTATGATCTGAAGAAGCTTAGGCTGGCTGAGCTTCTTCCTTATGTTTCCCAGGTGTGAGCTTAAAGTTAGGATGCATGAGTCTGAGGTTAACTCCTGATATACGGTAGATGACTTGCAGACACCATGTGACTTGGAGCCGAACATGTGTTTGGCAACCCCAAAGTCATTATCATCCTGGAGAAGTTGATTGTCAAGTTAAATTGCAATCAAGAACTAATATCAAGCCTTGCACATTATTCTCTTGTGCATTGTACATGATTATATAAAATGTGTTCACCTAATGATGCATTTTTTATGATATATATATTTCTGAATGTGATAAAGGGCTTCATGCTGAGATCTGAGTGTTGGAGGGCCAAATGAAAAAGAACTTAATAACCTGATTACAATAGTTAAGAAGTGGCACAATTCTTCTCAGCATCTATTAATCATCAGGACCTGAGGGAGGAGTTTTTAGCTCTTTCTAGTGTCCATCAGTAGGACTGGGATCCGGCTTCAGCTTAGGGTGTCTGTATGCATGCTATGTGGTTAGGCTTCCCTTAGAGTCACAGAAGAAATGTAATCCAGAGGTAAATCTAAATTTCCTAAATATAAGCAAGTAGTATTATTTGAGATATTCTGCAATATGTGAGGTATCTGCACACATATAAAGACAGGTAAGATGAAGGCTAATGGCTTCAAACTGGAAGAAGGTAGATATAAATCAGCTATCAGGAAGACATCGGGTGAGACACTGGAACAGGTTGCTCAGAGAAGCTGTGGATGTCCCATCTCTGGAAGTGTTTTGACCAGGTTGGAGGGGACATTGAGCAACCTGGTCTAGTGGGAGATGACCCTGCCCTTGGCAGGGGGGTTGGAACTTGACAATCTTTAAGATCTCTCCCAGCGTAAACTATTAAATGACTTGCTGCACACTTATGCACTTCTGGAGCAAGAGATGCCAGATAGGTTGCAGGATCTTGAACAACAAGGCTTGTGTCCAGACAAAGACCTAAACTAAGCCAAAGATCTTCAGTTCATGAGGTGGGAGCCTAGACACCTATCTCAACATGAAGAGTCGATGTATGTACATCTAAGAGTAGGGTCCAATGGAGTCTTACCTATGGCTTTAATTCAGTTCCTAAATTTCTGTATCTGAGACAGATATCTACACTTAGTCTTGCAACCATAAGTCAATGTATAGTCAATGTAAAAACATAGGTACTTTTGAGTGGTTCTTGTCTAACTTTTTTTTGCCCCTTATGTTTTTGTGAATTGGTTCATACTCTGAAATCCCCGTTGTCTATAAAGTCTAATTTGACAACACAGACAAGGACAGCCACATCTGATCAGAATACCAGCATAGATGACAGCAAAAGTTAGTACTGAAAGGGTAATGCATTTTCCAAATGTGAACAGCCATTAACTTGATAGCAGAAGGATTAAAACTACTTTGACAATCATTTATTCATGAAGCAATCCTTTCTGAGCAGTAGGGTCTAAAGGATCTCAGTCCTGAATGGACCTGCAAGACCTGTGAATACACAAAGTTGTATGAGTCTTCAACTCACTTCATCATCAAAGAAGACTAAGACAAGAACAGAGATCATGCCCATTTATTGAATCCCCAGTTGTGCAATTCTAAGAACAAACTGAGACTGGGGAGTGTATAAATACAAGTGTATGTGCTGATATCAGTAAGAGGCAACTATAAACTGGATTTTAATTTTCTTTTCCTGTATGTCTTTCTGAAAGATTTTCTGAAGAAAGTATGTGCATTTGGGGGGTGCAGTATGGAAGTTACCCTTACTACTTCCAGAGAGCAATGATTTGTGACTGTGATCCCTGTTGATGGAGAAAATCAGGTTTAAGATAGGACTTTAATGAGACTGCAATGGTTTCACAGTAAGATATCCAGAGAAGGCACTGGGGATGTATGTTTTCTTTAGCTAATGATGCTGCTCCTTTCACTGTATTCCCTTCTAGAAGTCCTCCATCATCAATAGAAAACAACAGAAAACAGGTCCCTCATCTGTACAGCGGGATAACTATTACACAGGTTTGATTTGCATCAAAAGCAGTGTGGCCAGCAGGTCAAGGGAGGTGGTTCCACCCCTCTACTCCACACTGTTGAGACCTCACCTGGACTACTGTGTCCAGTTTTGGAGTTCTCAGCACAAAAAGGACATGGACATGTTGGAACAAGTCCAGCAGAGGGCCACAAAGATGATCAAGGGCTGGAGCAGAGGAAGACAGGCTGAGAGAGCAGGGGTTGTTCAGCCTAGAGAAAAGAAGTCTCCAGGGAGATCGTATAGCAGCCTCCCAATACCTAAAAGGGTCCTGCAGGAGAGATGGAGAGGGACTCTGTCAGGGAGTGTAGCAATAGGATGAGGGGTCATGGTTTTAAACTGAAAGAAGGGAGATGTAGATTACATATAAGAAGACATTCTATACTGTGAGGGTGGTGATGCACTGGAACAGGTTGCTCAGAGAAGTTGTGGATGCCCCATCATTGGAAGTGTTCAAGGGGAGGTTGGATGGGGGTTTTGAGCAACCTGGTCTAGTGAGAAGTGTCCCTGCCCATGGCAGGGGGATTGGAACTAGATTATTTTAAGGTCCCTTCCAACCCAAACCATTCTATGATTCTATGATTTAGTTCCACAGAATAATTGCAGTTTTATTAGAGGCTTTAAATGGAGTAGCAATAATAAATATACTGCACTGCCTTTTTAAACTGTTAATTAATAAACTAAGATGTTTTCAGGAATATTTAAATGAAAGCAGCAAGCTGTACCCAGATCAGCAATGTAAAACACAATTGATCATGAACTCCCCTTCTGAAAATGCACTTCCATTCTCTCAAAGACAACCTCTTAAAATGTGTTTTGGAAGTATATGGCTTCACTGTTATCACTCTTTACTGTTACCAGGCTTCGATTATTTTACTGTGCTTTCCAGTACTGACAACAAAAGCTAAATACTATTTTTTATTCCTTCTTTTCTAGTGAATAAACTTTGGTGTCTCTTACCCCTTTTTTCTGTCTGTCTGTGGAGGATTCGATTTGAGAAACTTCCATAACAATACTTTTTATTCTTTAAAGAAAAATAGAAAAGAAAGATATTGCTGTCTCAGTTGTTTTCTCATAGGAGTGGACTTAGCATTTGGGAATTCCAGATTTCTGGTTCAGACACGTCCACTGGGAGGTACGTGCACAGGCACTTGCCCACACTCATTTAAGTATGATCCATAACTGTGACTGAATCTTGCTTTTATGGGTGAATGAATACAAAGGACATCTGTTCAGTGAAAACTTAACCAACACTTTCATTTGTGGAAGAGGGGGTAAAAAATGTGCTGTCATCACTAAATATTCTTCTTTGCCTGTGTTTGTTCCTACCAGAATCTACACCTCAAAAAATAAAGAAACTGCACTCTGTTTTGAAAGAAGATTGAAACACTTTTTTCCTACATCTCTTAACAACGACTTTCATGTAATACTCTGATAATCCGATCTGCCAGACTTGCCACAATCCTACCATAATCCAGCACACACCAAAACAAATGTTATACTTGCCAAGGCACCATCACAATTAGTACTCCTACAGTACAACCAGTGAAACCCATGGTTCATACACTTTTACCCCAGAATTTGATATATGTCATACAGAGTACAAAATGTCCTCCTGGAAATTGTGTGGGTGACACTTAACAACCACTATACATCAGAAAGAACTCATGCAGAGAACTGGTAAAGGGTAGAAAGCTGCAGTTATCAATAGAAAAATGTTTTCCACAAAATAACCACTTAACTTCCTAATGCAATGGAAACCTAAAAAAAATAACTTCTAAAGACAAGCCTAGAAAAAGAATTCATAACCACTGGATTATAAGAATTATGGTCTCAGCAGAAACACTAGTTATGGAGTTCATTATAGTCTATTTTCTGTCCCCTTTCTGTTTTACAATCACTAATGATGTTTTCTTTTCTCACTGTTTCTGTTCTCTCTTCCTCTGCCAGTACCCCAGAGCTACTAACCATCCTCTTTTGTGTAACTGATTAACATAATGAGGCTGGACTAGCAGCAGTTGTGTTCTGTCTGTCTTGGATTTGTTGCTTATCACAGCAGATGAAGGCCATCCACTTTTTCCAGCTAACTCACATAGGGCTCAAAAAAGACGAACCTTCTCCTAAAAACATTATTTCTTCAAAATAATTTCCAACATTGTGACAATGTACTCCTCTTCTCACTGTTTAAAAGAGAGCTACTTTCTCTTCAACCAGTAATCAGTGTAGTCGATGCTGAAGGCAAAAATCTAACTGTGCCTACAAAGCGACTTGAGCAAATATGACCTTTGGGAGAGAGCTTGTTCCCTGGAACTAATGAAACTTATCTACAGATGCAGAACAGAAATCATGTCCTACAAAACCTGATTGTCCCTGGGGATAGGAGAACAGGCTATAGAGTGTAGCGTGGTTGTCTGGGTTATTTTGAAGGTACATTTGACTGCTTTGCTCTGGAGATCTCCTAGGCTGATGTCTACAAAGGAGTGTTAAAGTCACACCTAGAGTGTGAATAAGATTAACAAGCAGTGATGCATGCAGAGTTGGTGGTTAGCTGATACTAGCAAGGGACGACAAGTAGTCATTCTTTTATTACACTGGAACTTAGAGTTCAAGTCTCTGTTCTGTCACGGCTCTGTGACATGTTTAGGATGGTATTCAACAAACAAGTTAGCACTGAGGAACCCAAGAGGGAAAACTGATCTTTCCATTTTTACTGACATTTCAGTTATCTAAAGAATCAGTCATTCAAAGGCAAGTGATTCCTGGCTGCCAGTGCAATGGTACTGAGTGGCTTCTGTCTACATATTTCAAGACTTGGCTCTGTACAGCAGGTTGGTCGTGACTATACTGTGTAGGGACTGTATGGCATCTCTTTTGAACCCTTAAGTCTTAAAAGCCTTTTATCTACTTATTTATTTGCTTGTCTTCTAAATTGAAAGTACCTAATTCACTGCGGTAATGTATTTTCATAACCTACCAAGCGAAAGTGTTGTATTGGCCCAAGTTGCACACTGTTAGGAAATGTGGAGAAGCTGGAGGGAGCAAAACCTGCTAGAACTCTTGGGACTGAGGACTGTATGGCAATATGGGAGTTGAATCTAGTGCGATCTCATCCATTTTGCCTGGAATAAATTTCTTCATTGAGAAATCACTTGAGCAAAATTTTGTGAACCTCACATTGGGATCCCCTGAGATCATATGCTCCATAAGGGAGCTTAGGAGTGAACAAACATGTATGTTGTGTGGAGGATCAATGGAGAGGTCTAGACTTCTAAACTTAAAGCAAAGGAAAAGTCATCTCCTTCCACCAAGTTTAGGTACTTAGAATTAGGCAGTGACCTGTCTCTCTCCAGAGAGTCTGAAGAGCACAGACATATATTAAAAGAGGTTTAATTTGTATGACACCTGCACAATGATATAGCTTAATCATAGAGTTCAGTATACCAGTAAACTAAATTTTCTTGGGAATATTTCCTGGCTTTGAGGCCAACTGGCAGTTCATTAAAATGGTCTGTATCCCTCTTGTTAAACTCTCATACTGTGCGAAACAGTCATCCAAAACAACTGTTGGGAATAATTCCTGGCCTGTGTTCATATCAAGATTAGGTATGAGTATCTCTCTGGGCAAATGCTAGGTAACATGGGAATAAACATAAGTATTTAATAATATAAATAATTGAATTCCAGTGCCCAGAAAAGTCCTTTGCACTATTTATCAGTGCAAGTGTAGTCTAGATATACAAAATGTAGATGGAGGTAAAGCACCTACAGAATCTCACAGAAACCTCACTGAAATGGGTAATCCAGAAGAGAAATCCAAAAAACCCCTTGATTTTCTACCTCAACTGAGCCTGTCACTGACCACAGTCTGACTATGTATATTGATCTCCTATGGATCCAGCCTGCAGACTTGACAAGATCTCTCTGTGAATCTGCTGTGATCCTTCTATTGGGTTCCCTTTCTGCAGAAGTCAGGGTGTGGAGAAGATGACAGCAGATGCTTGGGTCTGTGTCTGATCTAGTCAGGATGTAGCTGGTCGTGAACCTACATCCAGGAGAACAGAATTGTTTCCATTGATGCGGTTTATGTTTAACAAGTGATGTAAAGCTCAAGCAGTAACATTCCTGAGATCTGTCTAATTTAGAAGCACTGAAAACCATACAGTTCAATTGTGTCATCATTTTTCATCATTTCTTGGATGTCCAAAGTGTGTGCAATGGGGTTAAATGGGGTACTTTTCCATTTTCAGGTGTACATAGAGGTCGTGTAGTGATATAAGCACTTTAGCACTTGTTTTTTTTCTAGGAAGAAAAAAGTCAGAATTTTCAGAATTTAGTATTGTATATTACCAATAAGGTGTCCATATTTCAGTCTCATTCTCTGGCTAGTGTTGAGATGGGAAAAACATCATTAAAAATTCAGAATATTCTGACTGCCACCAAGCCAAATCTGACAGCATTAAATTCTGAACTCTCTAATGATACAGCCTTTAAGCCTTTGATCGTTGCTTTGATTCAAAGGACATTAGGTGGCTGCTTTTCCATGCAAATACTCTATACATATAAGCTTCCAGGTTGGAAAGAAATCTGAGTGGGAGGAAGAAATTTTCAGAAATAAAGAAGTTCTTATGGCTCTTGCGGCTCTTGTTGCTTGGCAACCAGTGCCTTTGCCTCTCTGTTAAGAGAAATAGCATCCTTTGGAGTTCAACTCTTAAGCCTGGCTTGAAGAAAAAACAAAGGGGAAATAGGAGAGGTGCAACTTGCAAGTCCGGTTTCACGCCAAATGTGAGACTGCAAAGCACTAGGAGTAATTGCAGAGCCACTCTTCATCCATGCCTTCCTGCCAAAGGAAACAGGGAATGCAGGTGACAAGGAATGAGGATTTACAACCCTTCTGGTTGGTCATGGGAAGGGATATTTACAGAACCCTTAAAATGATGTAAAGGCATAGAAGATGTCTTGAGGTAAGAGATTGAAAGAACTCAGCCTGTTTCACGCATCAAAGAGAAGATGGAAAAGTGACCGCACTATAGCAGATAAGTAAATGAATGGGCAGAAATGCTTACTAGAAAAGGAGCTTTCTGTTTAGGAGAGAAATGCTAAATGAGAACCATTTCCAAGGCCAGATGAAAGCAAACATATTTATGGTCAAATTAAGGCATGCATTTTTAACAATAACAGTAATTAGGCACCAAAGCAAACTGTCCAGGGAGTCTTGCACTCTCTACCTCTTGGAAGTCTTCAGGCTGAGATGGATGCTATCTGGAAAACACACCTTAGCTAAGCAGATTATATACAAGGTAAACAGACTGAAGGGAAATGTTATGTGGTACACAAGGGATTGATGTGTCTTACTGTACATTATCTTGAGACTGACAAAGATGGTTGGAATTCTCCCCTCAGTTAAACTGTGCACAGAGTGACTTTCCTCTCTTAACACTTGGTGCAGCCTGAAGCAATGACTTCACATCTGAAGTATGAGGAATGACGCACTGAGTTTATTGGCTTATATCATACAGTAGAATTTTGAACTTGCACAGGTAATAAAGTGACAGCCTGACAAACTTTCTAGGAAAATTTCCATCCTGTGAGAAAATGCAAAATAGCTCTGTAAATTTTATCCCCATTCTGTTTTACTTATACCAACCCATAATTCTTGTGTATGAGGTAGTTTAGGTTTCAGCCCTATGAAAACAACTGTTACAACCATTTATACTTGGACATCCAAGGGTATGAGGTACAGTACAGACAGAAGAGGAAGAAACACAATCTAAAATGGTTTCTTCAGATTTCACCACCAAAGGTTATCTCCTGATTTAGGAGCGTAATTGTCCTCCATTTTCATGGTTGGTGAGGGATAGAAGTTGTGGTCTTAAACTGAGTGTTCAAGCTGTGCTGTCTTGTAGTTCTTGAAAAGCACTTGACAGCTCTTATAGACAAACACTTGAGCTTGACCAGGGCACAGAACATGGGAGAACTAATTCAAAGGACAAAAAAATTCCTTATCCATAAGAAAACTGAAGCTTCAGAAGATGTTTGGTCTACTGGCTTTTATGGCCGGTAGCCATTGTATAATTCTAACCACAATTAGCAGAAGTTGCCACTCATATTAAAACATGATAGTACCATTTCACACCAAAAATTTGTGAAGAAACTCATATATATAAAGCCTGATGCCCATGCAGCTTCCACAAATTCCATATTATCATGGTTTAGCCCTAGTAGGTGACTAAGCACCATGCAGTTTCTTGATCACACCCCACACCTTCCCAGTATGATGGGGGAGAGAATCAGAAGGCTAAAAGTGCAAAAACTCATGGCTTGAAGCAAAGCAAAAGCTGCACATGCAAGCAAAGCAAAATAAAGAATTTACTGCATCCCATTGGCAGGCAGGTGTTCAGCCATTTCCAGGAAAGCAGGAGTCCATTGTGAATAACAGTTACTTGGGAAGACAAACACCTTAAGTCCAAACATCCACCCTCCTCCTTCTTCCTCACAGCTTTTATTTCTGAGCATGATGTCATATGGCACAGAATATATCTTTGGTCATCTGTCCCAGCTGTGCACTCCTCCCAACTCCTTGTGCACCCCTGGGTCTACTCACTGTCAGAGTGATGTAAGAATCAGAAACTGTTCAGTAATAACTAAGATGTCTGAGTATTATCGACACTGTTTTCTTCACAAATGCAAAACATACCACTACACAAGCTATGAGGAAAATTAACTCTATCTTAGCCAAAACCAGTACACATATATAGACTTCTCAGAATGAACACATAAACTGTATCTTCAGTTTTCAAAATGTCATGCAAGACTATTAACTTACACTAATGAGGTATATTTGACAAAATTAGATGAAAAGGAAGACTTCATTTAATAAAGTTCTAGTTTAAAAAAAAAAAAAAGGAAAAAAGTTGATTCTACTGATGCATAATGACCTGAGAGCAGCAGTTTTGACAGATGAGTTAGGGACTTTAAATAGGCAGACCGCCTAACACCCGCATTACAATTACTTCCATACATCCCTTCCATCATAGGAGTAAGGGTCAGCTGCCTGGAAATTAGTTCTAAGTCACAAATAATCCTCATTAACTCAAACATGAAATATTGTTGTCAATTTTGACACCTAAATTAGATAGCACAAACCTTGCTTTACGTCCTATTTAGAGAAAACTGGAAAATAAGCCAATTATATGCTTAAAAAAATTACAATAGAAACATCCAGTCGTTTATAGATTGCTTCTTGGTTTCAAGGTTATTGCTCAAGTTGGTTTTCATTGTTGTAGTAAATCACATAGCTTTCATTTGGCTCTCTACAAATCTGAATTAAATTTGGCATGAAATGCAGCTGGCATTCACAGAAAGATACTTATGAAATGCTGCAAAGTATCAAAACAGTTCGCAAATGCTGCATATTTAAATGCCTTGCAAGTTTGCTGGTGATCATTTTGCATCCCCAGGTATGACCAAAAATACATTAGTCTTACTACAATTGTGATGAATCAATTTGGGGACTAAAATTATTGTGAGATCAACCTAAGATGACATCCAGCCCAAACGTCCTCAAGCCTGAAGCAATGACAAAGGAAAAACAGGATTTATGTTCTGGTTGGAACGGGAGTGGAGTATGAGCAATAACATAGCCATAGGAGCACCCTAAGCACCCTTCTATAGAGATGTATTCAGTTTCTTACTTGCTCTGTGGCTCAGTAATATTTAATTACATTATATATAGGAGAATAGCTTTAATATGATGGCAGAAGAAAGCTTTCCCTGGTGATTAGATTAATTGTCTCAAGGCAGAAACCAGGTAGACCTATGGCTTCTGAGGTGTCTGTCCTAATCACACTTCATCTGATGTGGCTTTGATTGGCCAGTACTCCCTGAGACAATCTGTATGACCTGATGTGGTGGGGAGGTAGTCACTACCTTGTTAATGGCATGTGGTAGGGGTGGCTCTCTGGCCTTTGCAGTCCTTGGCCAGAGCCAGTCTGCAGGAAACTTTATTCCTAGTCCATTGGTACGCAGTATGATCTAGCAGATGAATGACTGGAATATGAGAAAATCAGTTTTGGACTTTGTTACACACAGACACTCTTAGTTAGGACATGGCCATTTGACTCCTTAATGGATTTAGCTCTAGGTGAATTTTCCGTGATAATAGTTTTTGCAATAGTCCTGCAAAACTGCTCTCATTTTTCCTGCTATCTTATTTGAGTAGCAGGGGGGAAAGGAAGATGATTGTAAATTATGATAATCATAGCACCACCAGCCATTTCTGATTATGAATTATTATCAGAATAAGAGAAGAAAAGGCAATAAGTGAATTTAGAAATTAAATATAAGAACTCCAATACATTTTTAAAGCACATGTCGTTTAGGAGATGTGGTTTAGAAGATATGTTAAGGTTATAAAATGATTATTATTAACAGTCTTTCTTTTGGTCTTCAGAAACAAAGCAAAAGAGAAAAGGAAGTTGAAGAACAGATATCACTACAATTTTTTATGAAATATATACATAATACTTTAGTGTGACCTATGCATTAAATAAATGTTACCAGATCCATTTCTCTGCACAGTCTGAGTCCCAATTCAGCAAGACATGTGAATCGGTCAGCTGTCTAGTTCAGAAGGGACACCTGGAGATCCTGTGGCTAAATCCCTGCTCAAAGCAGGGCCATTTAGATCAGATTTCCTGATCGAGCTTTAACTATCTCCATGAATGGAGGTAGTTAAAGCTTGGAGAATGGAGTTTCAACAATCTCTGGGCAAGCTGTTCTAATATTTTGCTACCTGCATGGTAAAATAAATTTAAAAAAACCAAATTGCCCCCTCCCCTCTCCCCTCCCCAGTTTCCTGTGTTCCCATTTATATCTCTGTCTCACAGAATTGCCCTGTGCGTCTCTGAAATTTTCCATCTCTTCCTGTTAGGGAATTGAAATTGCAACAGGGGAGGTTTAGATAGTATATTAGTAAAAAATTCTTCATTGAAATGGTTATCAAGCATTGAAACAGGCTGCCCAGAGAAGCGGTGGAGTCACCATCGCTGGCAGTATTTAAAAGATGTGTAGATGCGGTACTGAGGAACATGGTTTAGTGGTGGTCTTGTTAGTGTTAGGCTAATGGTTGGACTTGGTAACTTTAAGGTTCTTTTCCAACCTAAATGATTCTATGAAACACATGTTCTGAGTTTGAAACATTTTTCGGAGCTGTAGTTGCATGACAGTTTGTCAATGCACTTGATTAACTTCACTGGGATTGCACGTCTAATGCTTAGCCAAACGACCCCTGAGCAGTAAACCTGAGCAGTACTGGTGAAGCTGTCAGTGGTGAGTGGCAGAGGCAACTTCTTCCCAACAGAAGAAACAGAAAACAGAAATTCAACCTGTACTCTCTGTCCCAACCTCCTTGTCACTGGAGGTAGGGAAAGGCATTCCCCACCTCCATCCCTCTGTACTGCAGTTAAAGATCTTGCTACAAGTCATCTTCTTAGCTGTAGGACAAGAGGAGCTGTGCTGCCAAAGAGGTTGAACTATTTAAAAACAGACAGCGACCATGAAGAATACAGAGCAATCGAGTCCAAAGGTGGGGCAATGGCTGAGGAAGACACGATTGCTGGTGTGTGGCCTGAGGGAGACTTTCAGGCCCAGCACAGGTTTGATAAGTTCGCTAATACAAAGCAAATCTGTTGGGAAGAGATTGACATGATCAAACTTTGAGTGAGGAAGATCAAAAGAAACTTTTATCAAGCTTTAGCACCAAGGGGGATTCAGACATGTTATTTATGGGGTTCCATGCAAGGGCTCTGTTATTAAGTCCCTAAGTTGTAATAAAATTTGTGGAAGGAGGCAGAGTGATTTGGACTGGCTGGAAAACTGAGGGCTCTTCAGCTGCTGCTGTATGGGAAATGTAAGGATGGCTTAATGCCTTAAGCACACACCTTGTGTACGAACCATAACCAAAATCTGCAAGTGTTCAGTGGCTGAAGATTACAGCCTTTACATTTAAATCACCATTTGGGCTCAGTCTACAAAATTATTTAATCTGTATTTGCATTTTAACAAATCCATTCATGGGGCTTAATTGTTTTTTATGAACGTAGAAAGTAGTCTCAGAAGTTCACAAATCCAGAAGATTTGCCCACCTCTAGTATAGTTTTGAATAATTGGGACAAATTAGATTGGCTTTGTTCTGCAGAAGAAACCTTGCTGGCTGTTCTTAGGATTGCTTTTCAAGTATTTCCTTTTGATCTAAATGTTCTCCAATTGATGTCAATTAATGTCAAAATGACTGCTTTCTATTTTCCCACCATTTCTTAAAGCCTTTCAGGATAATGGTCAGTGGACTGGAATAGCTTGCTTGCCCATATCTGCCCAGCCTTATACACTAGGTGTAAACAGAATTGTAACTTCAAAGATACTTACTCAGTTCCCGCGGCAAACGAAAATCAAATTAATTTACAATATTTTTTGTAATGGCTGTAGGAAAGCTGTTATAGGATAAAAGCAAGGTTCATTTTCCGTGGGAAATCAAGCAATAGCTTCAAAGTCCAAGATCAATGAAATTATGCCTTGGCAAAACTCTTTCTGTGTCACAACAGCACACAACAGTACACACACATGCAAAAGAGCAAAAATTATGGTTTTAGACAACATCTTGAAGATAAATAGCATAGAAATTCTTGCTTGATTTTTAGTGGTAGCCTATAACTTTAACAAAGAAGAAACATTTTTCTCTTCATTTGCCTGTTTTTGATAATGAACCAAAGTAGTGAGTCTTGCTAGGGCTGTGTGCAGAATGCAGAATGACTTTCTGTCATAGGGCACAGACAATTGTCTTTTGCTGTGCTCTTTTTATTACTGTTTTGATACTTACTTCATACTCCCAGAAAAGGAGCACCTTTGGGCTGGAACTAGAAATTCTTGGAAGCTGCAAAGGAGGATTTTTTTAACTTCATTTCCTGTTGCAGAAAGTTTTGGGTTTATTCCTGTATGAAGTAAAAATGATTATGTGTCTAACAATACAAGGAGAGGAAACCAAGCCCTATGTTTTGTAGGCTCAGAAATATGCCTTTGGTATAGATGGCTGAAGCCAGTCCTAGCATCACGCTTTTAAAAAAGCTGAAGAAAAATTGAAAAGCAGACCTATGTTCTCACACACTTGCGACTCATTTGTGGAACTCATTATCATACCAT
Source organism: Nycticryphes semicollaris (assembly GCA_013400055.1). Classification (NCBI taxonomy): domain Eukaryota; kingdom Metazoa; phylum Chordata; class Aves; order Charadriiformes; family Rostratulidae; genus Nycticryphes; species Nycticryphes semicollaris. The sequence goes on along the minus strand of VXBJ01002637.1, from coordinate 561,214 downwards.
ACTTCTGAAGCTAAAGGCCAGGGGAGGGTAAGGTAGTGTGAAAAAAAACACTATGCTTTTTCAGGATTACAGGGTTATTTGGAATTATAGTAATGGACATTAACAAGATCATACAGGGTCTTTTTAAAGGAAGTTACAAAAAGGGCAGGCTTATGCCCTGCAGGTTTCTGCAAGGAAGAGACAATGTGGGAATAAGCACAAGAGGAACATATTTAACTTTTTAGAAATCGGGGTCCCTGGTGTGTGCTCCTCACTGCTGGCTGGCTACAGGATTTCTTGCTGGCCACAGCCTCTGTCAAGCAGAGTATAATGGACTAGCAGCATAACTGCTCTAATAATAATTCTTGAATTTGTGTCATATGTACAGGAAGAGGCAATACAACTCATACCAACTTCCAGTTGATGGGAAGTGTTTACCCAGATTCTTTGTTGCCAACCTGAAAACAATCATGGAAAAAAGCTCCTTCCATCACCTTCCCAACCTCTACAAAATGGCACCTTAAACCAGGGGCAGATTTGGTCAAAACCAGGCAGGACTGGGAGTAGCACATTGGGAGTGCACAGAAAAGGGTCGGGATGTCTGCCCTGTTAATTCTGCAGCTGGTTTTTGCTCTGACAGCTGTGTAAATCTTTTCAGAATCAGAATGAGTTCAGTCAGACATGAACTTTGAAAGGAAAGTGAATTACGAGTATCCCCTTACCTATTATAAATAACCTGGACCTAGTTTCCTAAAATGATACCTCAAAATCCTCCTCCTGTTCTGTTACTGCTTAAATTACAATAATTTTCAGGGTTGTAAGAAGTCAATGGATTGAATATAGTGATTTCCTGAACTCTCAATTCTAATTAAAATTCTGCAGGCTGACAACATAAAATAAGAGTCAAAGTAATAATGCAAGGTCATTTATGTGTTGCATAAAATAACTTATTTTAAGTGTCATGCTGATTAGGAATATGTAACGGAGAACACATGATCCTTCCCTGTGCTTATTGTTGTGTGACTTATTAGGACAAATTTCTGCCTCTGTCAAGCAGACCTTTTAAAAAGAGAGAAAAGACATTTTGAAGTCTGTGCAGGAGCCTGAACAACACAAAAAATCCTCATCATGGGGAATTCATAAAAAATGGATCTATTCTTTATTTATGAATAATGTGAAGTATTTGTAACATTAATAAAACATATTGCTTACTGCAAGGCAGATGTTTAATGAGCACAGTGTCTTGAACTCTCACAAGAAGGGGGGCAAAAAGAGGGATGTAGAGAAATGTCTGTTCTGTCAGTTCCCATTTTCTGCTTGTTCTCCTTCCAGGGACTGGCATGCAGTATTGTCAGTGGTTTGACTCTAATGAGATGTAATGTGGTTGTACATGTGAAATTCCAGTGGGTTATTTATAAATAAAAGGTATGCTAGAAAAACAGCGGAACTCTTGTAATGAAGGGTGAGCACTGAAAAATGATGGCCGGCTCTGCTGAAGAGATGTTAAGTCTTTTTTTTTTTTTTTGACAAAATGCTACATCATGCACAATACTTTTATCCATGAATCAGTATTAATCCTGGATGCTGTTCCAAGTAGATCCAACATGATGAAAAATGTACAGCTATTTTAATGTAGCAGCACAAGAGTTATAATGAAGCTTTCTTAAGTGTAAGTTACTCTTCCATTCCGCAGAGACTCTGAAAACAGTAGACTTCAAATTAAATTTTCTAAGCCTGTTCTCATTGCTTTTGTCATGTTTGTAAACAGAGAAATTTCAGAATATCTGCCTTAGAGAGTTATGGCTTTATGCTCATTTAACATTTTTTCTGAAACCAAATTGCTGTGGCTTTTTTTAAAATTTCATTTTGAAATTTGTGGTTATTTTAGCATTACAGTTTTCTATCTGTGCTAGTACTTGCCCTCAAGATAATAATCAAGGCACTGTGAGATGTTATGGTAGGAAAAAAGAGAAGAGTGTTCTTTGCCCAGGTTGTCAATAATAACTCCTTGTAAATCGATGGCGAAGACAAGGCAGGTTAAAGTTTCCAAATGCCGTAACAGTTTGAATAAGCTCCAGGCTTGTTTATAATAAAGAGACTTTGTGTTTCACTGTGTCTTGATCAGGGCAACCTTGACAGGTCTTGTTATATTTTTTTTCTTTTTTTTTTAATCTAATGTTTTTTTCAACTCACAAGGGGGATAATTAGCAGGGATTTTTATTTCTGCATTTCTTGTTTTCCTGCCATGTGCTCCCTTGTTTCAGGAAGTTTGCTGGATGTTAAGATAAAAGTATTTGTCTTTTGTCAAGAATGATCTGGCTTGGTAATTTTATTTGAAGAAATGAGCTTCACTCTCCTGTAGTAAAGGATATAAATATGTTTGATGATGTCGTGTCTTTCCCCGCCCCACTCAGCCCCTTCCGCTTTGCATCAGCTTTGACAGAAGGTGCCTGACTCTGTATATGAAAAGAAAAAAAATGGCCTTATGAACAATTGTGACCATTATTTCTCATCTCCAGTGGGTTTTGGATGCTTACTTCCCTGAATTTATTGCAAGTCTCAAACTTTGCACTTCCTTCTTGTGCAGGCAGCATTTGCACCGAGTTAGAGGTGAATGTGTTTGGGTCTGGGTTGTAGTAAATGGCATTTTTCATCTCCAGTGTATGTTAGTGTGAGTGAGACAGTGGTTTTCTGATAGGCATTTCACAGCTCTCTGCAGTCCTGGGAAGCTGTTATGCCCAGAGCTGCCTGTGCTTTTCCAAGAGCTCTGCTTGCATACTCCAGCTGGAATTCATTTCCCTGTGTGTGTCTGTCAAGGTGATATTTCCAGACAATGTCATGTTTGAGATCCGACTCCTCTTTCTCGGAGAGGTGAAGCCCACAAACTCCTTTTACTTTGCTATCCCAGTTTTCCCTTCTTGGGTTGCAGTCAATGGCTTCATGTGTGTTTTTGCACTTAAAACCTATGATGATCATGCTGCTTCTAACAGTGCTGCAAGCAAAATCAAGAAAACATGGTGCCACATTGCAGAACGCACCTTCTGTCAAGATGGAGATTTGCAGCTCCATTTGTGACTCTATCAGTATCTTCCCATGGGAAACATCATAGGAGGCTTGCAGTTCTGAGGGATTTCCACAGCAGCTACTGACCTGGTGAGCAGGAAACATGAAAGATATACTACCTCCATGTCTTCTGAGTTCCTCATCCAAGCCAGTCCTCTGCTTTTATGCAGCAGGAAATAAAGACCAGATATTCAGTCCTCAGGGAAAAGTCATTTTCACAAGAGTGAAAATAGGCAAAAAGGCAGAAAGCTCTATTTATTTTAGCTTGTTCCATTATCTGGGAAGTAGATGATCCCTGTGAATGAATTTCTTGAAGGATTTCTTTTCTCAAACATCAGTCCTTTTGGTGTTTGCACATATACTTGGAAGACATTTGTGCTTAGCTCTTAGTACATGGTGTATTTCTTAAATTCCCAGGGCATTTGCATACCTTTTATAAATAGTTTGAACAGGAAAACCAGACTGAAAGTTTTTAGGTAAATTATTCAGATGATGATGATTAAAAATAATTGGAGCTCCATTAATATAGTTCTGTAAAAATAACAAATGGAAAAGTACTGGGATGAAGTATGAAAAGAGAGATTTGAAAGGTTCAAATAAGCTAATTACATTTCATCCATTTTGTATTGCAAAACTTGATCATGTTTTAATACTCTGTTTTGTTAAGGAAAAACCCTGACTGTCATTTTGACGTATCTACCCTTGCCACAATTAATTGATCAACCCAGAAATTCCTGGATTTAATTATTTACAGATTTTACATTTATTTATTATATAGCTTAAGTTACCAAATGTTTATGTTGAAAAGTTTTACCTAGCATAGTGGCAAGAAATACCATAAAATGGGTGAAATCCATCCCTTATGCAGCAAATAAAATAATTTTTTTTTCTGGGACAAGTATTAAAAATACAACTATTATTTTTTCATAAAATTTATTGCCCAGTAAAAAGGATTACAATACATTGTGTGCATTGGTAGGTGGTTTTCTATTATTATTTTCCATCAGAAATAAAACTGAGGAAAGCTTTTGTCCCAAATAATTTGGTGTAAAAGAAGTATATAACAAAAAAAGTGCAGTTGAGAAATTAACGTCCTGAATTAAAGGGTTGTTGGATGGGATGATACAAGTTAGGCCTTGTTGCAGGGCATATATTAAGCAGTTGCTGAAGCTTGGCTAAACCTTGATCCTATATTCCACAGAATAATAGAATCCTTTGGGCTGGAAAGTCATCCAGTCCAACCTCCCTGCAATGAGCATGAACATCTTCAACTAGGTCTGGTTGAGCAGAGGCCTGTCCAACCTGACTTTGAAAGCATGTGTGTTTCCTACAGAGCAAAGGCAAGTAGGTAAGAACTCAGTATATTGGATCTTCTAGAGAATGGGAAGTTAGGAGAGGGCTTTCATATATCAGGGAAATGTTATTGAAATGGAGAAGAAATTAAAGCTCTGAAATGGAGAAGAAGCCTTTTTCACAACCTGGACACCTCTAATTCCTGGGAGAATGTAAGAAAATAGATTTTCAAACTTGGGTGATGCCTGACAGAGATCTGGAGCTCTGTGAGATACCACATCTCTGGCTCCTTCACTCATCCTCTGTTCAAGAGAGCAAGCATGTGAAGGGTCTGATCTCCATCAAAGGCTTTGGTTTTATCTCCTCAAGGATGTTTTATTCTGACTTTCTGCTTGGCTCAGAAGGGTACAGGTAACACATACCTTTAACCTTTAAGCTGTAGGCAATTACACTTTTGTGCAACTCAGTTTATTTTACTTTTTTTATGATAGTCATTCTGAATGCTCCAGAAACCTGGCTCTCATAGCATCTCTTTTTCCTTGACATGTTATGGTGGGAACTAATTTGGCCATTGGCTCACAGGACTCAGAGAGGTTGCCTGTCTCTGTAGGCTGCATGGGGACTCCTCTGCTGTTGCTAATGGTTGCTGACTATGGTCTGTGATGAAAGAATATGGGCGCATCATTTGTCAGTATTTCTCCTACCTTCTACAACTTCCTCACTATTGACCTGACAATGATTTTTCTCGCTTCCATTTTCACTGTCCGGAGAGGTAGCATTGTTCATTTTATTAGTGTTTCGGTCATTTAGCTACACACTGGGCTTCTGGGATACTTCTGCATAGTCAGGCTTGAATATTTACGGTAGAGTCAAAGCAAGATCAATAACTATTTCTATCTGAAAATTTGCTAAAGTGTTTTTCAACATTCCTATATAGTCCCTAAAACTGGATGCATTTAATGGCCTGGATAAATAGCTCAGGATATGCCTGGGCTGTAGAGGATAATGGGAACACAAGTTTCTAACATCACACTAGCCCACACAGTTTACTCATAAAGAGGATGCTACACTTGTGTATCTGTTTGGGTCAATAAGAGACATTGCCACCTTCATTGCATGTTATCTCCAACAAATGTGATGCTTTCCGGCTTGCGGTGACTCATGCAGTGCCACACAGGGTACCCATTGTACCCATCAAGTCTTTCACCGTTTTAAGTTCTGTTCTTACTGTATGTTGGTGTGAAGGGATGAGTCTACACACAGGTAATTCGGAAAAGAAATCCCCAAACCCCCCCAAAAAACAGGGCTGCACTAGTTGGCAAATCTGTGTTTCTCTAAAGTATCCTGAGACACTTAAGTGTTCAGGTATTCAAGAAGCGCTCCACAGTCAGGAATAATCTTTAGCTGGTGTATTGTTAATAGAATTTTCAGATTAAATATTTACTGTATTGATTTCTTCAGACTGCCATAGACCCCTTAAATATACAACTATAAAATGTTTCCACTCTCTTCCAGTCATCCATCTGCTTAGTCGCATCCATCAGGAATACCCCAGAAGCATAGAAGAGACAAATTGTTCCCACTTGAGTCTTCCAGCTCCAGTAAGTGTTCCACAGTGCTCCTGGCCATCAGTGAGTGAAGGATGATCTCCAAAAACGAAAAGCTGTTACAAAATATGAGGTGTTCATCTTATGGGTTGGAAACACACATCCAGTTTATGGGACATTTGAACAGCAATTGAGATGCACAGAGAGGATAGGTAATTCAGAGCACTTCAGGTTAGAAGTGATGTCAGCAAACTTACTTGGAAGACAATAGTCATTCTTCTACAAAAGTATCTTGTAATCTTTTAATAGCAAGCGGAAAGCGATGCAAGAAATAACTGAGGAACAGAAGAAAATAGTAATAAAACCTTTGTTTGACTATCACTTCCCTGTAGCCTGCTACAAAGATGAATCTGTACTATACTGTAGTATATTTATATATACTATATTATACTATACTATACAATACTATACTATATAGGGCAGTTTGATGCCATGTGGCTCAAAGGTGACACTGCAGGGCCATTTTTTAGCTTCTTTTTTGGTTATGGTCACTTATTTTTAGGTCATATTTCCTCTTAAATTTCCCTTCTCTTACTCACTTTTCTTATTTGATTACTCATTTCCTCTCTCCATGACCACAAGATGAAAATAAAGTGTCTTTTCTTTCAGGATCTTCCTAGCTGTTCGGGTCAGTAACATTCATGGGCAGCTAGATTTCCTTTTGAAGTTGAACACTAATTTTCAAAGTCAGATTGGGAACCTATTTTAATGCTCTTTTACTGAACTTCTTAATTCAAAGCTAAAATTTAAGCAGGCCAATTCTCTTAGAAGCCAATGCCACAGGCAGAAGGAAGGGCAAATGTGATCTAAGTTGCTTTCCAAGAGACTGAACATCAAAGAACCATCACTACCCATTCCTCGAGCTATGCAGAAGGCTGGATTTCTTGTGCAGATTTATTCTTATTTGAAAATCTTACTCTTAGGACAAAAGTTTTCAAGTGAGATTAAATTTTTCAGTATCCCAAGTAGCAATGCACTGTGATGAATAGTCAAAAGGCAGTCAATAGGAGTAAAGGTTTTTGTTATTTATTTCAGATTTTTGTTTCTGCAGTTTAGATAGAAGTTTTCAAACCAAACGTGGGTTCTTTTCACCTCAATTATTTCTTCTTGCTCCCCTTCTCAAGCCTGGGGCTCAGAAACATTTCCAACAGTTTGTCTTAAAGCCTAGTTTCTAACAAAAATAAGCTGGTGGCACTTGACCTGTTCCAAATTTCACTTTTATCTGGCATTCGTTTATTTATTTTCAATATTCAAGTTCAGAAAGACACCTTCTGAGCAAAGCGGAGGAGATGGAACAAAATAAAGAGGAGAAAAAGTTTTGGAGAACTGAACGCTTTTCCTTTCTTTCCTTTCTCTCTTTCCTCTTCTTTCTTTCCTTCCTTTTCTTTATTCCCTCTTTCTGTTTATGCAGTCCTCACTCTTCTGCGTCTGGGTGCCTTGTCAGGCCTAACCTCTGCACCCTCAAGTTCATCTGTAATGGCAGAGATTGTTCTTTTTTCTTATTACAGACCCTGACGCACCTGGGAACTGAGATTCAAAAGTGCTTGTGTCATCTTGCCCCTCTGTCACTCAACACGAGCTGCAGCTCAGTACACCTTTGAAAACCAGTGGCAGTGAAGGACGAAAATCAAAGAAAAATTAACCTTTTATATAAAAACTACCATCTTAACTAGATGGAAATTACAGTGAGTTCTAAGATTGGGTAGTGGTGGTATGTGGTTGGGGAGATACTAATGCGTTGGTAAATGTTAAAATTAGCTTCTTCCCGTGTTCAGCTCCTATGGCCAGAGCAGAGCTCAATGCTCCATCAAGGCTTGTCAGGGGCAAGATGTGCAGTCCGGCCCAAGGGCTGCTCTGCAAAGAAACCAAGGGCCTTTGAAATTGTATTTTGTCCTGTTCCATCTAACTTTCTCACCTGCAAAATGGAAGTAGCACCTAGCTTTTTATTACAACACTTTTTTAATCACAGCATCTCTTTTTTCTGTTTTGTTTTGTGTCTGAAACTGTTGTCTTTTTTTTTTTTTACTTATTTCTAAGAAAATTTGGTCTCAACAATTTTTGTAGTGAACAGACTTGGATAAAATCAGCCAATTTTTTTCATAAATCCACATTTTTGAAATTCCTTCAGCTTGTGTTTTTGATAAATGTTGTACAACTACACTTTTATATCGACTAAGTGTAGATCTGACATGTTCAAATGATGGCTTGGGGTAAACCAGATGAAGTTCAGATGCTGGTATGGTTGTGGGTGGTAACAGAGCTTTGATTGCTAATGGAAGACTAAACTGAGCCCAGGGTTTAAAAATGCATTTGAATGACCTTTTCTGACATTTTCTGACATTCACCTACTGCTAGTCTGGGCCTAATGCTACTCTAATGGCAGATTAATTTTTTTCAGGGAAGATAGTTAGATTTTTTTGGTTTCTGACGACTTTACATCATTTAACTTATGCATATTATTAGCTCTAGCTCTAATTCAGTGAGTTCCTTATGTGTTCACTTAGCTTAAATGGGATGAGGTTGAGGTTAGAGGAACAAAACACAAGCAGTAATTGGGGTTGCACACTTAAGACCCATCAGCTTTTGTGGTCAACCATATATGGGACACTCCTAGTGGGTTTAGGACAGTATCTGGTTGATTTTTTCCCCCTTCACACAAATGATTAACACATGTTTACAAATAGCTAAGCTGGATGCACCCGGGAGTGCAAATGTTGCTCAAGCCTCTTCATATATAGTGAAGATATACTATTTCTAACACTCCAGTTATTCATACAACTCTTTTGTAATATATGGAATCACTCACTTTTACATTCTGTGTTAGAACTACTCTTTTCTTCATTAGTACTTAATTTCTATTAGGCACTTAAGTTTAACAATAATGCTATTTTGGTTAGAGGTGTAATTTATTTATTGAAATAAAAGTTCTGCGTATAAATACCAATAAATAGGAACAAGCTACAGTAAGATAAGTACTTTGTTCCATGCTGTGAAGTTGGTGCCACTTTAAATAAAAGGGGCTTTGCACACGCAAACAATAAAACACTTCAAAAAAATCCTAGGTGAATGATAATATGTTGTTTCTGAAAGCTTTCCATGAAATTTAAGTAATAGTGTGATTAGCAAAGCTGATGTAGCAGAGCCTTATTTACAATGATCTCTTCTGATTCAGGTAGGAGTCATGCTTCTCTCTCGATAACAAACAGAATCTTAGATTTTTTTGAATCTCTGACACAGTTTGCAGTACCTGTTCAGGAAAATATCTTGGTTTACATTTTTCCTCTTTAAATTATGTTGCTGAAAAATCATAAAAATTATACATCCCCAACAAGCCCATGTCAGGAAAAATGAGGAAAGAGATACTCATAGACTAGACATGAGTGCACAAGAAATAAATTTTAGATGCTAATATTTCTTTTGATATTCAGATTATTTGGATAATCTGTTGTCACAGAAAAATGTCCTTGTAGTTTGGTCCATAAATAAAAGAAAAACACTTTTATCCAGCATCTGCAATCTTAAAAAACAATAATCATTAAAGACAAAAGACATCAAGGATAATTACTCTTTATAATGACACTCCAATTAAAGTGGATTTTTATATTTTTTATTTCTATAGAAAAGACATCAAAAGTTTCATTCATTATATATATGAGGAAAATGCATTCTTTTTCTCCTGATTTAAAAATTTCCCACTGTTTGGCATCCTGCAAAGGAGTCTTATTGAAGTGATAAATTAAATTTTATTACTTACTGAGCAATGATTGGACTTTTGCTAATCATTTGCAATGAAGCAAATCTTGTTAACAGTGGGTCTACAAGCAAATCAATGCAAGTAATTTTATTTTAAGGAAGCATTTTTATAAATTAGACAGAGGAAACTGAAAAATATTGTCATTTGATAAAACATAAAGGATTGGAAAGGGTGTACCATTTTGAAGGATAGGGCATGAAAGTAGCACTTTTTGCTAGCACCAAATTCCCAGTGGGTTTTTGAGTCAGAAAATGCAAACCAGTAATTGTTTGTATAAGAACAGAGGATATTTTTCCCCTTTGTTACAGGAACCTGTGTGGAGACAGGAACTTCCCTGTATATTGTTATTAGATGATGAGATCCCATTTCACCATCTCAATTAACACCTCAGCCTCAAGCATTCTCAGGATCACTTGCTAGTTATTAATATTTTAGATAAGGTGAACAAAATCCCAACACAAATAATGCCAGTGATGCAATACTGTCCTTGGAAACATCTCAGACCATAGAAAGAAGAAATGAAAATCTACAAAGTGGTTACAGTTTTCAAGTTTCACTGCCGATATGGTCTTAGATTTTCACCATCTTTGATGAATGCAGGCCATCAGGTAGCAGTGCTGAAATAGTACCATAGTTGTGTTCTATGAGTCCCAGGCCTCTTGCACCACAAATGCCTGGCAATCAGCACTTTTTTCCTTACTTCCCTTATCTTTCATACCTGAAACTTTCATTAGTCCATTTTTGGACATTATGGACAACCATACTCTCCATAGTGTGTCTAATACTATTCACTTTAGGAAAACGTCATGCTCAAGACCATCTAAGGAAGCTGAAGGTTCCATGCACAAGTTCCTGGGACCTGAGGAGATGCATTCGCAGGTCCTGAGGGAACTGGTGGCTGAAGTTACTAAGACACTATCCATCGAATATGAGAAATAGTGGCAGTCCATTTAAGTTCCCCCTGACTGGAAAAGGGGAAACATAACCCCGATTTTTAAAAAAGGAAAAAAAGAAAACCCAGGGAAATACAAACCAATCTCACTTCTGAGCCCATCACGTTCGTGGAGCAGATCCTCCTGGAAGCTATACTAAGGAACATGGAAAATAAAATGGTGATTGGTGACATCCAGCATGGCTTCACTAAGGGCAAATCATGCTTCACAAATTTGGTGGGCTTCTACAACAGTGTTACAGCATTGGTGGATAATGGAAGAACAACTAACTTCATCTACCTGGACCTGTGCAAAACATTTGACAGTGTCATACATGACATCCTTGCCTCTAAATTGGAGAGACGTGGATTTGATAGATGAACCACTTGCTGGATAAAGAATTAGCTGGATAACCACACTGAAAGTATTGTAGTCAATGGCTCAATGTCTAAGAAATGACCACTTACGAGTCTTGTTCCTCAGGGGTCAGTACTGGGACTCTTTAATATCTTTGTTGGTAACATGGACAGTGAGACTGAGTACACCCTCAGCAAATTGGCCAATGACACCAACCTGTGTGGAGCAGTTGATGTGATGGAGGGAAGGAATGCCATCCCGAAGGAACTAGACAGACGTGGGAGATGGGCCCACGAAAACCTCATGAAGTTCAACCAAGCCAAGTGTAAGGTCCTGCACATGGGTTGGAGCAATCCCATGCACAAATACAGGCTGGGCAGAGAATGAATTGAGAGTAACCCAGAGAAGAATGACTTGGGACCAACAATGGTGGCTGAGAAGCTCAAGATAAGTTTATAATGTACACTGGGAGCCCAGAAAGCCAACCGCATCCTGGGCTGCATCAAAAGCAGTATGTCCAGCAGGTTGAGGGAGGTGATTCTTCTCCACTACTCTGTTCTGGTAAGACCCCACCTGGAGTACTGCGTACAGCTCTGTGCCCTCCAACATCAGAACATGGACCTACTGAAGAGGGTCCAGAGGAGGCCACAAAGATGATCAGAGAGCTTGAGCACCTCTCCAGGTGAAGACAGGCTGAGAGGTGGGGCTGAGAATGTTGGGACTGCAGAAGAGAAAGTTCTCAGGAGAGTTTATAGCAGCCTTCCAGTGCCTAAAGGGGGCCTACAGGAAATATGGGGAGACACTCTTTATCAGAAAGTGTAATGATAAGATTAGGGGTAACATTTTTAAATTGGAAGAGGGTATATTTAGATTAAATATCAGGAAGAAATTCTTTACTCTGTGGATGGTGAGGCATTGGAACAAGTTGCCCAGAGAAACTGTGGATGCCCCATCCCTGGAGGTGTTCAAGAGGAGATGGGATGGGTCTTTGAACATCCTGGTATAGTGGGAGGTGTCCCTGCCCTGCCCACAGCAGTAGGGTTGGAACTAGATGATCTTTAAGGTCACTTCCAACTCTAACTATTCTATGATTCTAATCTAGCCTCTTGTGTGCAGCTGCACATCATCTGTTCATCAGACAGAAAGCTCCAGGCGTTGATGGAATTATTATTAATGTTTACCTTGCCAAATTAGACATCTTGGTAGTAGCTGTGTGCCTGACAAAACACTTGTATGGATTTAATGGCATACTATGTTAATTGTGTTCATCAAAGAGAGGATAAAAAGGCATGTTTTCTTTTTAGTCTTGAATTTATTTTGTATGTTCTGTTTGACACTCTTTTTTTGTCACCTCTACAGTGAAAAAATTTGCTGAAAGTATCTAGCTCCTTAGACTGGGAATGGGACTGAGAGCTGTTATGAAGCTCTTCCTCATGACTGGCTTTTAGTTATTTATTTGTACACTTATCTGATTTGTTATAAGCCAGGAGGGTTTTGGCTCTTTACTTGCCATAAGCCAAAAAACACTGTGCTGCTTAAAAAACCACTGTTGCTGTTGTATGTTAGCTTGTAGGGTGGTTAAAGCCAGATACCAGCTAAAACTTTTTGTCATATGACTCCTTAAGGACTTCACAGAAAGATCTCATGGTGACTGATTTTTTTCCCTGAAAAACAAAACTTAGTTGCCACTTCAGAATTAACACGACGGAAAAAAATTGATGAGGATCAGTATGTAGGGGATGAAACTAAGGAGAATGCTTATTTTTATCTTCCTAAAATTTTTATTGACCTGCTTTGTAACCTGAGGTATCTGAGCTCTCACATATTTTGAAAGTGAATTTGGTATAACTTTGGAAGAATTTTGGGAAATCTTGGAAAGTTCTCTGAGGAACTTATTATTTTGTACTGAGGGTCACATAAGAGAGGCTGGACAGTGTTGTAATTTAATAAGCTCTGCTGATTGTCCCCTTCACAGGGAATGGGTGGAGTTCAGTCCTTCTATCTCAGGCTGAACTTTCCCAGATGCACCTTTTGAGGCTATGGGGATAAAAGATGTCTCTGAGGCCACACAGTTCTGAGTTGTCGTCAGTGAGAAAAACAGGACTCACCTGTTCCCTCAGTGCTTATTCCATCCACTTACACTCAAAAACCCCTGAACTTCATGATGTATTAATTTCTTCTTACCTCAGTTTTACACATCTTCTTTGGAAATCAGTAGAAGGCACCAATACATTGGCATTGAGCTGACAGGGAGCATCCAGCCCAGGATGCTTGGGTCATTGTTTTCTGTTAGTGGCTTGTATCTGTAGCTCTGTAGAAGAGTATTGGAGCCTTCCTTTCACTGCTGCATCAAGCTACCCAGCCCAAATTAAAACAACTACTTTTATAGGTCTACTTTGCCTTTTCCTTAAATTGCTCTGAAGTTAATCTAATTTCATGAGCTTTCACATTTGCTTGGTAATATTAAGAAAAAAATATAATAAAACCTACCTATCAAAACAGAAGGTTTTCTAAAAAAAACCCCATCTTTGTGAAGCAAAAGTTTGACATGATGACACAGCCCAGGCAATGATACAGGAAGTGGAACAGGACATACGAAAGGCTGGTTACATCTGTGTAATAATTGCTTAATTATGTCAGGCTGCTATAAACAACTCCTCGCAGCAGTAATAACAGTCATGTTGGTACTGTAATAAAATATGCTCTGCTTACTGCAGCTACACTTTTGTTCAGTGAGATGACACAAATTACAAGTAATTACAATACTGAGAGAATTTCACCGAATATGTAGTATATATTTCTGTGTTGTTCCTGGTGTCACAAACCAAAAAGTCCAACCTTCTTTCCTCTGTTTTCCCTTCTACCTTTCTCAGTGCTGGTTGGCCGTACAGTAGGTATCAAGAGGAAGTCAAGGGAAATAATGGTCACTCCAGCATATGCTGGGATGTAAACAGCTCTGCAGGATCAAATTATCACCACTGGGACCACTGGCTCATTGTTTAGTGTCCTCCTTATTAAGGTGTGGCAGCAGAATTTGCTGGAGACTGGTCCACTGAAGGGAATGGCTCTCCTTGGGGCCATCTGCTTCAGCCCTCATCCCCCCATGGTACCAAAGCTGGCTGAACTTTTCAGTGTCGCTGAAAAATGAAGGTCTAAACTATTCCCCCGGACTCATTTGACAGCCAGCTGGAGATTCTTCGAGAAGGTGATTCATCTCATTTTCTCTGAGAGCTGTCCCTGAAAGTGCCTATCCCTCTCGATTCACTACAAGGCAATCTTTAATAATTAGCTGTAACTACTCGCATTCATTTTAGATACTTAAGTTTTGGCAAGCTAATGGTGAAAGTTCCTGCTTAAAAAAGGAAAACGTTGGCCACATAGAAAGTATTATCATCATCATCTCCATTTTATAGATGGAAAGGTAAGGCAGAGAGGCTGCTACTCTCTTACTCAGTGTCCTGTAGTCGATTTATGGCAGTAATAGCTACCCCATGCACTTCAGTACATTAACCATTAAATAAGCTATTAAATTCCCCAAGCATTTAAGTTTATATAATCGTCAGCATGACAGGGTTGATTGTGGGTTGTTTTTAACACGTTTATAACTTCAGTGATTGAATTCATAACTCAGATTTCAGCTCCTAATAAAACCAGCATCTAATATTTGGCAAATGATCTCCAGATTGCTGTTATTTTTCCTACTGATAGTTAAATATTTTTGAAAGATTGATAAGTAATTTTGAAAACGGTCAAACTGCATCTGACTTCAGTATTTGGACATAATGATTTGACTGCAACGGATGTCATGTTTATGTCAGAATGATGCATGAGTCACACTATTCTGCCATGTTAAAGGAACACTTGTTATTTTTAGAATTTGGCTTATAAACCAGCCACATTTCCATTTGCTGCCCAAGGGTGAAAGAGTAGCTGTCATTTTACTGACAGTACATACTGCACCATATGTCCGTTCCTGAACTCCTGCAAAGTTGGGTGAAAAAGGCAAATGCAAAGTGAAACTTTTCTTCTCTCTCTCCCCGTTGGTCTTTTCAAGCATGAGATGTTTTGGGAGTTGTTTCCATGGTTAACATAGCTCAAACAGAGCCCCAAAAGTCAGTCTATGGAAGGGGTTGACCTATGTGTTTACAGATGTTTTAAAAGCAACCAGGCTTTTTAAGGATTTATAGTGTTGTTTATAGCACAAGACAATAATGTTATTGGGAACTGAAATTCTATGGTTATCTAACTCTGTATCATCACTGCTGACAAATTTACAGCTTTGTTGGAACTTGTGTCTGCTACATATAGTTTTGTGATCCTAATGTCCCTCAGCTTTACCTTCTCTTTCGAAAGGATAAAACATGTTTTTGTGTGACAGCTCCCTGAGATTTTGCTATTGTTATTGCCTCACTGAGAAAGATTTTATAAGAAGAAAGAAATTTAAATTATCCAGTCATCTTAAAGAAAGGAGTTTTCATTATTTGGAAAGGAATTAGGGTGTGAAGAATGTTGTCTTGTGCCTTGAAAAGCACAAAATATTTCTTTTGTGTCCTGTTCCTTTACACTGCTTGACTACCTTCAGATACTTTTCCATTTGATATAGACCCTTTAGTCATTGTTTATCTAAGCTGGACATTCCAGTCTAAATTAATTCTCAGTGCAACTCTGCTATTTTCCCCCAAATTGAAGCAGGGATGACATTATCCCTGCTTTCCATTCATTTTTTACTATAATGAAAAAGCCATTGTGGCCAAAACAAAACACTAAGAAAATCACACCTCCCCAGAACATTCTTCATAGAAAATGAGGCGTGATGGACCACCTGGAATAATACAAACTCAATTTTAGACACCTGCATTAGAGGTCCAACACTAGCATTAGGAGTAAACAAGAGAGGGATAAGGCATGAAGGAGCCTACACAAATAGCATAATTATGATTAAGGATTTTTGAAAAGAAGCAGCTATCAATTTAGAAAAGTAAGAAGAGCACAGATATTGGGAAAAGGGATTAAAGAAGACATAGCTGCAACAAAGACCTTGTTTCTGTTCTTTGCTTGTCCCAGTGCAGAACCAAATCTAGTTCTCTGCTTAAATTTAAAGCTCCTTTTTAAATACAGGCATTATTTTGAGTTATATAGAAGTATTTGCAGGTAATCAGATGACTTAGTGTTTCTTCTGGAGGAATTTCTGTCTTGTGTAAGAGAAGCAGAAAAGTGAATTTGGGAATGTGCAAGACTTCTGTTTCTGATGCTCAAATTAGTTGTCTCAAGCTGGTTATGGTCTCAGAGCAATACAGAATCATAGAATGGTTAAAGTTGGAAGGGATCGTAAAGATCATTGGGTTCCAACCCCCCTGCCATGAGGCATCTCTGAGCCCAGATTCCCCAGTTGTGTCACATATCTGCAGGTTAATGATGTCAGACAGACTGCTGTTACCTGTTCATGTTAAGGTTGAGCATTTTATACTGTCTTCAAACTATGACCCAAATTAAGTTAGGCAGATGGCTTCCAATAAAGGTCAGTTTTAATAGTAAGTAAATGGTGTTTCTTGTCAGATATGAAACATTTGAAAAATGTAACTATCCCTTAATATTAATATTGTTCTCTAAATTGAAATCTATTACCTGTTCTTCATTAAGAAGGGATAACTCATAGCCACTGTCTTTCGCCAGCTGTTGCTTTAAATCAGCTTCATATGACTCAGAAAAATGTGCTCGGTGATTTATCTGTAATTTTCTTCTACCTACCATCATTGACAGCTCTGTCTTAGCTTTTTTTTTGCCTACAGAAGTCTTCTTTTGGGAAGGAAAATGAAACACAGCAAGGCCTTTTATTCAGCTACTGAAAAGTATTTGATTATATGTAACTGCAAGCAAGGTGAGTTTGACAGTGTTTGAGTTCTAGTCCTGGCAGAATATAAGTGTGCTGAATGTGTATCTTTATTCATCATAGATCATGGGACTTATTATGTCAGGAAAAAGGCTCTGGCAGCATAGAACTGACTCTTCATAATGCTGAGACTCCATCATGTTCACATATACATCTTCCACTATATTGTGGAACTTTAAATGATTAGTTTTATTGCCTAATATGGTTTATGGAATGCTCACTGGATAAGAAGGAGCAGATCAGAGAGGTGGTAACTCACAGCATGGAATTAGTGGTGAATCAGAGGTGCTCCTTGTCCACCCATGGGAGCTGAAATAACTTCCCAGTTTCCATCCTTTAATGTCCTGTTTCTAACTCCTGGGGCAGTAAAGCTTGAAAATATAAAAATGCACTTCACGCCTTATGAAAGAGAACGTAAATGATTCTCAAATGTGCTATTTAAAGTATTGTGAATGGAAGTATTTTTTAACACTTGGGATTGACAATATTGCACTATAATACTGCTGTAGTGATAAAACACCCTATGCTTAAAAATTTTATGAATCACATCAGATATAATTATTTTTGTTTAAGAAACATCTGTTTCTATCACCAAGTAAGTAACTCACAATGAAATATTTATTGGGTTTAATTATGGGAATACTCTGAATGAACCAAACAATCTTTTCTTCCTTTAAGGTGCCAGAGCAGGCATTGCATCAAGGACTGATGTGCACTTAGATGATGAGGAAAACTGTGAATATGAATCTCAGTCCACTGAGAATCTTCATGGGTTTAATTTACACTGTAGGTAAACTAAAAACCTGTAAATTTTTCATCTGAACGTCCATCCCACTGGCACAACTGTTATAGCTTGTCCCAGGAAGTGAATTTTATGAGTACTGTCTTACACCTGCGTATAAATTAATTGAAACTAGAAAAAAACTTAGGCTTTTTACTGTAATGAATATGTGAAAGTAATGAGTTATTATGAACCATTCAATAGAACTTTACAGCATATTAATATTTTTTCCAGATTCTAAATTTGGTTTTCCTCTCATAAGCTGTAAGCAATGGAAGCAGAATTGCACTATCATAAAAAGTGGCAGAAAAATTATTTGGAGCAAGGGAAAATGACCGTTTGAAAATTTCTCTGTGTTTAGGGACAGTTAATAGACTGAAAGGAGGCAAAACTGAGTGTTGTTGCTGTGAATTATTGCAAGTCCTCAATCCCAGCAAAGTGTATTGGGTGCCTTTTGGAGACCTGAGCAGCGAGCTAGTGCCAGTATGCTTTTTTTTATTAGAAAAATCACACACATGCAGCAAAATAGAAGGTGATAGTTTAGTTATCAGCCAAAAATAATGAAGCAGACAAAGACTGAGACAATGAAATAAAGGAAAATCAATAATTCCTTCAGAAGAGAGAATAACGTTGTAATAGGGGATCCCTCCCTCCTTCCACCCACCAGGAGCTATGCTGGGTCCAAGCAGTGACCCATCAGTGATAATGGTCAAATGAGCTTCTTGTTTTACTTTATAAATGATATAAAATCTGCTTTTAGAGAGCAAGAAAACTCTGGGTTCTGCCTTCATATCTTCCCTGAACTTCTTCATGCTGTGCAATGAGAAGGTTTCTTTGGGGAATGACCTAGCATATCCTGGATTGCTGCAGAAATACAGCAGACAAAAAGTCCCATGTTTTTCCATCATCTGAGGCTGGCATGGGCAGGGAAGGAGGGATGAAGTGTTTCAGAGAGCCTCACTTCTCAGCTCTCTCTGTTGTGCTGGTAGCCTGCATACATTACCATACAGAGAGCCCCAATTAAGCAGGTCTTGGTGGCTCTCTTCTGCATTGGCCATCATGTGGTTACCCCCTCACAGCTATGAAGGCATTTAATTTTATTTCTTATTTCCTGCACCAGCCTCAGCATGAGCACAAATAATAGCTTGGGTAAATCCTGTGTAGATTTCCTTATAGGACCCAATCTGAGTTCTTTACTGAGTAGCTTTTTCTTAATTTCAGAAGTAATCTGAAAAGAAGACACTTGCTTCACTACATACATTGAAAAAATGTTTCATGGAAAAATATTAATATCCAATGTTACAAGGGAGAATGAGAAAAAAACAGTGTGAAAATCACTAGAAAAAGACCAATAAGGGAAACAGGCACAGAATATTCTTCTTCTTTTTTTTTTTCTTTCATTCAATTTACAGATGACAATTTAGAAGGCACAGAAAGGATATAAAGACTTCAAAAGGGAAAAAAAGAGCTTCTGTGATGGGCTGGATTTTACTTGAGGGATTTCTTGATCATCCTTCAGCAACTACTAGGAACTCCTGACCTTAGACTTTGCACTTCTTGGGATCAGGTGCTGCTGGGCTACATTGCTTCACCTATGAAAGCAATATATCTCTGGTTTTTGTGAAATCCCATCATTATGAGAGGAGTATGTCAATATGCAGGATTGAGAGGTGATAAAATGACAAGAGAGATTTATGGGTAAGAATTTTGATGTGACACACTGCTGTAAAAAGATTAGACAAGTGAATGTATTTTTATAATTACAATGAAGTGTTAGTAAGGTTTTTTTAAGCTTTTTCTAATCTGTCATTCACATGGAAACTCCAGCTGTGCTCCATATCCTGTTATTTGACACATGGCTTCATCATTAGTTATTATTGACACCTATTTACAGCTCAGCAAGAATGGTTGTGTAACTCGAGGCTCTTACATTAAATGTTTATTCATTGTACTTTCAACAGATGAGTAAAGAAATTAAATACTAGTCCCATTTTCTTCTACATTATTGATGGTTGCATTAGTTAATCCTTACAATTTACATACCATTTTTAATTAAGCTTTTGGACCTCTAAGATGAAAGCCAGCCAGAACAGCTGCAGTGATATTCTCTTGATTTTGGTAGACTTGAGTTTCTTGACAGGCAAAAATTAGAACTTATCTTAACCTATTAATGTAGTGCTTATTGGATGCCAAAATACTGAAACCTCATCGTAGTGGGCAAGAAATTAATAAGGCAAAAAAACATTGATCAGTACCTATAGTTAGTGATTTTATGTTTCTAACCTTCAGATTTTACAAGCTTCAAGCAAAAGACAGGAGAAGAAACAGAAGCCTTATGATCTTCTCTGTAGATGTCCTAGAGACAGACACTTCTGATTGATACCCTGGTGAGCTGGAGAAAAAAGACTCATGTCACTTTATGTACCAGCTATTATATAGTATTTAATTGCAGTAGATCAATTCAACAAGAGCAATTGTAGATGTCATTTCAAAATGAGTGAGTGACCACAGCATAAACTTCAAGTGTGAAGATGTATGAACAACAGATACCCATCTTAAAATCCAGTAACCTCTCTACTTCAGGGTAATCCTAGAAATCCATTTCCCACCTAAATGTTGGTGTGATTCTGTTCAGATTTTTGTTAAGAAACTTGTGCTATTTCTGCAAAACTTGATGTCTAGAAATTCAACTTATGGCTGAATATTCAAGCATGACTACAGGTACTGTAGTAAAATGAATTATTCAACTGATGACATGAACTCATAGGCAGTGGTTGCTGTTCATATATATGAATATGAAGTATCTTTCTCCCTCAGCTATATTTAAATACTTCCGTTTTCTAATTTACTCTGTTATGTTGGCTGTGAAAGTCAAGAACATGGGAAAAAATATAAATATTTCAAGAGCCAGAAGATTCAGAGAAGGAGCAGTATGGTAGGCATACCAGCTATTTAATGAAACTTGGGATATCCAGGTTATCCAGCACCATAAAAATACAGTTTGAAACAACAGACATAATTTCCCTCACAGAAATAAAAAGTCTGACAAGTTCACAGCATCTGAAAACATCGGATCATTCTGCTGTTGTGTAGTCCCATTGCATAGCAAGATGTTTCTTCCCCCATTTTATGGAAAGGGCAAAATATTAATATTTTATTCTTCTGGAGAGTATACATTAGGAGAACAAACTTTCCTACTTTTCCCCCAGATGTTTAATGCATTCTCTTGATTATATTTTAACAAGACCATGGGGTTTCATGCATACTTTCTGAGGCAATGAATGTCTTAATCCTAGGCTGAACAAGGTTTTTTTTGGGGGGTTTTTTTGGTTTTTTTTTTTTTTTTTTCATTCACATTTAAGAGCAGGATTAATTCTAGCAGGTTGCTGAGTTAATGCTGTACTAATGCAGGGGACTATGGGAGTTACGGTTTCTGGAGGGAAGTGGAACTACAAAGTAGTAGCAGAGCATTCTAGGAAGAAAAAAATTCAACTTATTTTCATGAGACGAGGGAGAAACTGCGTGGGTAGTATGGACAAGGGTGGTTTCTGAGAGACCACGAGCAGAGCAATCCAAGGAAAAAACTCATATTTGTTTTTGAAAGTGAGAGCAAAAAGGCACTCATGACGTTTTCTCCCTCACGAGAGATGAGCAGATGAAAGTTTCCAGCAGAATGGAGCCACAGCAATAATCTAGATGACTGATCCTCAAGCAAACAGGGATCAAGTGAGGAGCAGGACTCTGGGGAATGTTGTAGTTCCCTTTATTAAAGTTGCACAGAAATCCTGGAATTAATAAAGTCATGTCCTGGGCTCTCCTTTACCTTGGGTTTACTACTCTTATTTAGTTGCCAATGAGGAGTTAAATTCTAGGGTGTCTCTGCTTCTGGACAGGTGACAGGTGCTTCTGGAAACTCTCATAACCTCCCATTACTGCTTGAATGTCAGGGAAGAGATGGATAGGAATAGGAAGACTTAAAAAGATGAAGATTATAATCTGTAACTGTGATTTCCACCAGCAGTTGAATGGGAATGGACTGCTTTTTTCCTGCCAGATGAAAGCGAGATATACAACACTTCCCCCTTCTGCACTGCAATAAATTTATTATCCTTAAAAAACTATGCCAGAAATATGAGTTGTTGACACCCATCCACCCTGAACACTCTGACACTGAGACGTCAGGACAACAATGCATTGTGAGACAGAGATTAAATTTCTTTCCCAATTTAGTCAGAGAAGAGACCCAAACTTCTAATACATGCAATTTGGCTTTGCCCTTTAGTCCATGTCTAAGGAAAAACAGACAACCTCACCTACTGATCAATACAAAACTATTACAGACTTAACTTGGACTTCTCCCTTGGCTGCTAATGCTTTAGTTCTTATGAAAGAATATGAACAGTGGCTCTGATGAAAAGTCCATCCTTCTTGCTGATATGGCTGTGAACACAAGTGCATCACTGTTGAGAATGTCTACATTTTTATTGGGTATAAAAGATGAGGACAAGGAATAAAGGCAATTTTTCTTTAGATTTGAAAGTGCCTTTTTATGGCAAAGACTTGACCTCCTCTCTGGCTTTTCAGCGGTGGGCTTTCTCTCAAATTAGTGAGCTTTCTTTAGGAGAAGGAAGGCAAAGTAACTGCAGTTCCTCTCACCTCAAGTATGTATCTGAGGTCAATCAGGCGAAATCTCCACGGCTGTAAAGATTTGAACATCCTATCTCAGGTTTTCAGCAAACTAGAGGATGGGAGGAAGCAAAATGGAAAAAACAGTAGCTAAAGCTTACTCTCCTCTTCCAGGACACACACCCTTCTGAGAGTCCTAGTCTGGAGTCCTGTCTCTGTAAGCAATATCTAGAAGTGTGAAAAGATTAAATTACCTGTCTTTTTTGCATGAAATAATGATGCTAGTCAGTGTTCAGACACTACAATATAGTTAACTCCTAACTTAATTGCACATATATGGCCAAAGATAGAATAAAGTCCACTTTCTAGAAACACTGCAGTATATCCTGTATATAATCTTGTTCTTCAATATCAAGCAACAACAAATCTCACTTTACAAAAAAATAAGCTAATATCTGCATTTTTCCATGCACAAATTCATACTGATTTATAAAATTGTCAAGGTAAAACCACTGTAGCTTTCAAACTTGGGTATCAGAATGTTATTTGGTAAAAATTAATTATAAGTCCCCTAGTTCCCATCTTCTACTAATTATTTCCAAAATTTCCATCTGTGTCAACCTGCCTATGTTCTTAGTAGACAGAATAAAATTATTTTTCTATCAGATAAATTAAGTGATTTTAGCAGAAGGTTCAGCCTGCATGCAATTCCCGGAAGGGGGATTTTGGAAATTTATTTGCACAGAGATGAAATGAAACCACCTATACTTGAATGTCTTCTCCAGTACTTCCCCAGCGTAGGGGAAAGGGACTTGGGGGTCCTGGTGGACAGCAGAATGACCATGAGCCAGCACTGTGCCCTTGTGGCCAAGAAGGCCAATGGCATCCTCAGGTGTATTAGAAGAGGGGTGGTTAGTAGGTCAAGAGAGGTCCTCCTCCCCTCTGCCCTGGTGAGACCCCATCTGGAATATTGTGTCCTGTTCTGGGCTCCTCAGTTCAAGAAGGACAGGGAACTGCTTGAGAGAGTCCAGGGCAGGGCTACAAAGATGATGAAGGGAGTGGAGCATCTCCCATACAAGGAAAGACCGAGGGAGCTGGGTCTCTTTAGCTTGGAGAAGAGGAGGCTGAGGGATGACCTCACTAATGTTTATAAATATGTAAAGGGTGAGTGTCAGGAGGATGGAGCCAGGCTCTTCTCAGTGACATCCAATGACAGGACAAGGGGCCATGGGTGCAAGCTGGAACAGAGGAGGTTCCACTTAAATATGAGGAAAAACTTCTTCGCAGTGAGGGTGACAGAACATTGGAACATGCTGCCCAGAGAGGTTGTGGAGTCTCCTTCTCTGGAGACATTCAAAACACGCCTGGACACGTTCCTGTATGACCTGATCTAGGTGTTCCTGCTCTGGCAGGGGGATTGGACTAGATGATCTTTCAAGGTCCCTTCCAATCCCTGATATTGTGTGATTCTGTCTAACAGCATTTATAAAACCAAGAAAAAAAATGTGCCAGTTGCTGTGGGGGAAATCATACTAATATGATCTTTTTCCTTCTAATTTATCTTCAGTTCCAAATAACTTGTATGAGTCTATTCTGACTGCAAGTCATAGGTTTGCTTCTTTAAAGCAATCTGCTAAAAATATCTCTACTCTGCCATGGTTCCTATAAGCATAAATATGTTTTGTCTTTTTATTTAAGAAAAATTGAATTTTATTAACACTTTCATTTAATAGACAAAACCCCAGACATTTTGAACTTCAAAATGACCAGTGCTAGTATTCAGATCTGGAAACACAGCTATAGCTCTAAAAAAAAGGTCTGTCTTGACAGTCTGTCACTGTCTTTCCATTCACTTACAGTTTAGAATTTTCAGTATTTTCAGTTATGTAAACAGTTTGAAAGAATATTTCTTGGCCCTTGGGAAGAAAAGGACATTGTTAGATCTCCCAGCCTTCAAAATAGGGTGCTGTGTGTTGAATGCCTGCTGAAGATACTCTATGCAAATTATGACTCCTGAACTGTGCCAAGAAAACAAGCTAATTGTTTACTACTACAGACCAGCGTATTTTCCTACTGGTAACAGGCTACTTCAGTCCTCAATTGATGCTTCCATGACTTTGCACAGGAAGTGCTCAGTCAGCTACTGACATATTTATGCTATGGATTGTAAAATTAAAGACATGTTATTGTCTTTCACAAGGACTGTGAAGGTTGTCCTTGGAGACATATGACCTTGAGAAACTACTGTGAGATCTTAAATAATTCAAAGGGTCAGTAGTTTTCTGTGAGAAGGATCACGTTCCTGGTATTGTAGCACTTCAACCTATCACTCGAAGCAGCTCTGCTCTTGTGATGCTAATTTATTTTTTTCCCAATCACATGTGGCAACATTTCTCTCTTGAATTTTCCTGGAGGTCTCTCATCCCTGGGAAAAAAAAAAAAAAAAAAGCCACAATCCAGAATGATACGAACATACATAATGATTTTCAAAAAGCTAAGGTTGTTTCTTAATCATCTTTTTCTTACATGCCTTCAAATCTGATATATATTCTTTGCTGCTTTGCTTCAGGTAACAATTTCTGAAGGAGGAATTTTCATTGTGTCAATAGGTTCCTGTTGCCTAGGAACATTTTTCAATTTGCAACTGTGTAGGTATTTAGGTCACCAGTGAATTAATCTTTTTAAAATTATAGCTATGTAGTCAATCACCAATTCTGAACTATCCCATTGAAAATTGGCAGTACAGTACTTAGTTGCTCATGGATTGAAAAGTTAAATTGAATGTTCTGCTTGCAAAGAAATTCTATGAAAGAGAAAAGAAAATGGTATTGGTTCATAATAAGAAAATGTCTGCATTTTGAAATAATAAACTCTGATGTTTTCTAACCTAGACTCAATTTACCAATGTTTCCTAAAGGGCAGACCCTGCCGCCATTAGGGTTTCAGCATAACTCTCTTCACTTCATAAAAGCAGCATAGGATCTTATCAGAGGAAAGGGAAATCAGTTGTCTTTTTTGAAACCTTCTGTTTAAGATCAATGAAACTTTTCCATATTTCATGTTCAGATATATGGAAGTAATGACTTCTGTAAAGGCTGTAAGTGCTCATCATTTCTGAAACATATAAAAAGAAAAGCTTGCTTTAATTAGCAAGAAAGTTATTTCATACATCAATATCATATTTTGAGTATCTAGAATGCAAATCTTAATAAATTAAGGAAGTGCCTGTCTTCTGCTGATTGCTACATCATTTTAACACATTAGTAGGAAATGTGGTTTGTAATTGAGATCTATCTTGCCACTTCCCTGATAACTGAATCCGCCGTCTACTGGAATACTCTAAAAGAAGAGAAATAACATTGGATAAAACATCATGCAGAACATATCTCAAGTTTTCCCCTCCAAAGATGAGTTCTGCCTATTGCCCTCAGTAGCTCGTCACTGGACCACGAAGCACTCCAGAAATACCTAGAAATGAATGCCATGTTCCAAGCATGATTGTGATGAAATACATAGAGATATTAATTGCCTTGCTCTATAGTGCTTCTCTGTATATGTTGCTCAAATTGGCCATGGGATCTGAACTATTCACAGATCAGTTCAAAATGATCAAGGATATAATAAAATGAGTGTAATAGACACAGAACACTGAATTGCACTGAATTATTCTGTCCTCTCATTATTAAAGAAATAATATGATAAAGAATTTAGGAAAAGTTATGGACTGCATCCTCAGCTAGTGTTTGCCTCATTGGTGTCATATTTGATGACATCATCAAGTGTCTTTCTCCATTTCACTGTTACCATAATAATTATGTGCTTGGCACTAAGGGGGGAGATCCAAAGGTACCATAGGTAAAAGGTTCAAAACAAGCTGAAGATGGCATTCAGGAGCACGAATGAATCACTACAGAAACACCTCGATTGGATGAATTGAAAATGGCAGTACTTGTTAAGTCACATTCAAGACACCGGAGCATTTTTGAAGCATTTTTCCTGGTATTTTCATGCCAAACATTTTCAAGTGGGTCGTTTCATTTATATGACCACAGAATCACAGAATCATCTAGGTTGAAAGAGACCTTTCAGATCATGGAGTCCAACCATCAACCTAAAGTTGCCAAAACTACCACTAAATCATGTCTCTAGGCAGCACATCTACCTGTACTTTTAGTACCTCCAGGGATGGTGACTCCATCACTTGCCTGAGCAGCCTGTTCCAGTGTTTTATAACTCTTATTTTATGACTCAGTTATTTTTCTTTTTTTTTTAATTTTTTTTTAGATGAAGGTGAGTACCCAGATAGGTGATATGTCAGATCCTAAATCTGAAAAAGACACAAAACAGATGAGAGGCACAAAAAAGTGCTACATTGGGGACTGAAGTAATGGCTTGTCAGATTGCATGATAATAAAATCTTCAAGGCCCTTACAAATTCAGTATTTCTATACTTAAAGACACTCTGGTAAAAGGTGCTGTGACTGAAGGAGGAAAGAAGGAGGATGTAATACAATAAGCAAGAGAAAGACTTTTGGAAAAAGTCTTTATAGTGATAAATGATGAACAGCTTGAGTTCTAGGTGGAAAAGAATCCATTTTATTTGAAGTAAGGTTTTCTGATGTTTTTTACTGAATTTTCCCTTATGACCTCTTCCAAAACCTACCAGAAACCTCTCTTCTTTTATTTAAATTTTTATACTGAAGTCATAGTACTTTCAGGGATAAAACTCCACTGGTCTCCTTTGCTCGTGTCAGCAGGACAGAATCAGGACTGTTAAGCCTCCAGTTGTGTTAGGATGGTAGAGTGGAGACTGAAGGAGTCACTGCCTCTTCCAAGAGATGGAAACCCCCTGCATTTCCATTTGTGCCCTTCACGAGTTGCATAATCCTTTGCAAGACATTCAGGGAGGTTTTCATATCCTATTTGAATACAACAACAGTAATTGGATGCTGACTTTTGAAATTTTATTTTTCGTTTCGTGAAGAGACAAATAGTAACAAGCTGGTATCACAGACAAGTTGTCAATTGCTCTCCAGAGGCATCTTGATGAGTAATCTTAGCGAATTGAATGTCATTTGTTAAACTCCTTGTGAAACTTTGACATGAGAAGGGTTAAATATACAGTTCTTATTTACTTTTTGCTAAAATAAACATGCAAACTTTGAAAGGAGCTAGTCTTCTCAGGTGCAGAAGAGCAGACAGGATTTCTTTATAAACACAATTTTGACTTGTGTTTGTTTAGCATTATTTCAAACTGTCCTGAAGACACATAAGAGTCCTGCATGTTCAAAGGCTTTCAGCACTTTTGAGTCAATGAAGACACTGTGGGGGAAGATTTCCATGGCAACCAAATCAAAGAAAGGAAAATATGAAAGTCAGTGTTGGATAAGTATATGAAGATATACATATATTGGGGGTGGAAAGAGTGCGGTGACTATGGGGTGCTACAAAACAAGCAATTGAGCATTAATCGCTCATTTCTTCAAAGAGAACAAAATCACCAACATACCCCCACTGTCCATTTAATCAGGTTTGCATAAAAGATGCAGCTGATCATCCCACTCTGACTGAGTTTCTTAATTCTAGGAAAATTAAGATCTCACTTTTTTATTAATTTCTTAAAGGATAATATTTGTCTATGGTACTATAGGCTTACTATATGATTGACCATATATTACATAAAGTAATATAAGGTGATAATTGTCAAAGACCTCAGAGAAAGCATGAAGATATTGGGCTTATCTTCCCAATTATCTGACACTCCTTCAAGTATTGAGAGAAGTTCCTTTTTATAAATCAACATTACATCACAAACAAATTATTTAAAATACAAGACAATTCTTATATTTTACTACATTTTGAATAAAAGATTACAGGAAATTAGAATTATGGCTGTAGAGGTTACTACTGAGTAAAGTCCACAGTCAAGACAGCATGAGGACAGATCTTTCAGTAGGAAGAGTGAAAGCCTAGGCTTACCTATTTGCAGTTCTACCTTCTAAAATTTGCAGTTTTCATTGGTGTTTGACTGTGAAAAACTGATGACAGTCTTATTTGTTAATGAAATGGTGCTGAATATGAAACTGTATGCTGAGTGAAAGGGTGACTTGAGCCCATCATAGGATGCTTAGGACAATCTTTAATTTTATGGCAAAATAGGAGTCTTGCTCAAATTTCCTTTCGGAAATCCTTATACTGTGATTTTAGCTTGATGTCTTGGTTTGGTGTAGAGTACAGCTAACTTTCTGTTCTGTGAGAGAGACTCTTGCTTATACTTGTGTCTGTGGCAATCAAGGTCACCTGACTTGGTTGTTTACTCCATGGAAGGGTTGCATCTTGGGGGGAGGAATGACCCAAATTGGTCATTTGGGTGACTCAAACTGACCAACAGGATATTCCATCCCATCTGCCCCATGCTCAGTAAAAGGGATCAAGGGATCAAGTTGGGTCTTCTCCAGTGGCTTGGCTTTTTCAATGGCTCTCTTTCTTCAATGATTGCTGTCTGAGGAGGATACTGTCAGTTTGTCTACATTTGATCCTGATCAGAGTGTTTTGGAATGCAGTTCCCATCTGTCACTGAGTCCAGTGTGGACCTTTCCCAGTGCCTGCCGGTGACACCTCCCTGGGAGCTTGATATGGCCTCAAGTTGTGCCAGGAAAGGTTCAGATTGGATATTACAAAAAATTTTTACACTGAAAGAGTTATTAAGTGTTGGAATTGGCTGCCCAAGGATGTGCTTGAGGCACTATCCCTGGAGATATTTAAAAGAGACGTAGACATAGTGCTTAGAGACATGGTTTTGTGATGTTTTTTATCAGAGTTGGGTTGACGGTTGGACTAGATGATCTTAAAGGTCTCTTCCAACCTAGACAATTCTATGATTCTATGGTTGTATATATTTGTATGTATTGCATGTTCTTCATTATTTCCTTGTTATTATTAATATTTCATTAAAATAATTTAGTTTTTTCTAAACTCGTAAATCTCATCTCTCTTATTCCTCTCACTGGAGTGAGAGTTGCGAGAGAGCATCTGTCATCTCGTCATTGGCCAACCCAGACTAAAGTGTGACACTTGATTACCTAAGCAAACATTCTTCAACCTGTAGTTACAGATACTCTGGAAAAGTCTCTAAATTTCTAACAGCTATAGTGGGTAACAGAGGGCTGGGAAATAAGTGCATAATCCTGTAATTATGCTGCCATTAATTACAGCCAGATCTTACTCCCCCACATCTGGGAACAGAGTGGTTACTGACTCAAACTTTCATGAAGACAAATGAGATTTTTGCATTGGAAGTGACTTGTTTTCTGGGGTGGAGGTGGTGGGAAAGGGAAACAATCATGGTATGGGGAAGACCAAATGGATGGCCACAGGGGAATAAGGGTCTGGAAATTCAACAGATGCCTCTGACACATGGAGAAAGGAATGGGGATTATGGTAAACATGTGGCTTGCAACAGAGAAAGGCATCCTACAGGCCTCCTGGCAGGTTAGTAGGAACTAATGGGAGTTGCAGAGAATCACAGAAATAGATGATCAGAGACAAACCCACAGCTATGAGAGGATAGAAGAATGTGAGAAGACCCTGGGGTATGCAATGATCTGTCCACAAGCACCTGTGAGGGAAGGAAATAAACCAATCAAAAAAATAATTTTTACTGTCACAAGTGTTTATATTTATACATGCCTCGTGGCACAGAGGCATTAGTTGGAATAGATCAGTTGACTTCAGCTAATACATTCCTTAGCAATTTTCCTAATTAGTTGCCTACTGCCTACTTGTTACTCTTGCAGAAGTACAAAAGCAGCTCAACTTGGCTTTAAAATTTGCATTTGATGTAGACCTTATCTACAATGAACATGAGGTAGACCTGATTACAAAAGCCTTTACAAATTGCTACCCCACCACCAAACCTGCCCTTCTCTCTAACTCACAAACCTAGCCATGAATCCTTACTCTTTTTCAGGCAGGCTGGCAAGCAACAATACAGATCAATGTTCTTTTGCTTCTCCAGTAGTATTTACTTTTTCACTGTCTTAAAACCAAAATGGCTAAGGCTTTCTTCATGTATGGTGTATGTGCTGTGTCAGCTTTGAAAAGTATGCATAAGTGCTGTGCAAACTTGCAGGACAGGTGCACGCATATGCACACTCCAAGCACTCTAGCTGTGCATCTGGTATGTTATTGCCGTGTCTGGATCTGTTCAGCCTTACAAGTGACCATTCTGAACTATTTTCTGCTGTGACTGGCATGCTCCTTGTTAGTTTTTATGTAAAGTTTTGCAGCCAGATTACAGATTGATTGTCTCTTTTTCCCCACGTAACTTTCCCTTAATTTCAAAATAGCTTTATTTTTCACAGGCATATGTTGTACAAGAGTTGTAGAGCGGATGGCATCTAATCATCTCTCTGGCAGCCAGCTGATATTAAAATAATTCTGCTAGTTCTGTCTTGGAAGACTGTAGATTTTGATGTCAGCTACAGTGTTGTGCTTTTAAGAGTATGACAAAAGCACATCGGATCTTTGCTACTACCTCCGCTTAACAACTGGACTATCTTTTTGCATCTTTTGCAAATTTTCTGGTTATCTTTCTTACTTCTGGACCAAGATGTTCACAGTTTCTTTCCTTCCAATACACCTCAGTGTGCACAACATCTTCATCTCCAACTCTTCATAACTGCTCACTACAATTTACTTGCGTTGTTACAACTGATGCTTCCAGCTTCCCGATGTCTCTATATCCTGCCCTGTTTCCTTCATGGTTGCTGACCCCACTGGTTTCTTTCTTTCTCTCTTTTCAGCCAACCATATTAATTTTCAATAATTTCCATATAGTGGGCTCAATTCAAACCTTTCATCATGTAACTCTTTTCTATGCCTGACCTTCATGATGAGATTGATTCTCATTAGTGATAGCACAGATGACCTTTCAATTTCCCTAGATCCAGCTAAAAACCCCTAAGTTTTGGTTCAGAATTCAGTAAAGTTCTTATTTTATCTGAACTGATTTAACTTCCTTTTGCCTTTAGAGATAATAAATATAAAAATCCTGTCTGTTTCCCTGCCATTTCCCAATGAATTGTGAAAATAGAAGAGACATTATTAAAGGAATGATAGATAACAAGTGTCAGTAATTGTACAGTTTGTTGACTGATTGCAAAAAATACTGAAGTCCAGGGAAAACTACAGTTTCTAATATCTTCTACCCTATTTAAATTTTGCTAAACTTCCTTGTAAAATTAAGACCATATTCTCTATCAACAGAAAACAATATACTGAATTAACTTACAAAATGTAAATTGTGAGGAAAAAGCAGCTAGGAAGACCTTATTTCAACAAAGCCACTAAGAAGAATGAGTAAAACCTGTCCTAAAAAGTCATTTGAAAAACCATTGAGAGTGAAGTGTCTGATGAGACATGCTTTTTTATCTTTTAAACAAAAATACATTGGCTTCCTCAGAATAACTTCCTCAATGTGATGCTGTGGTTAAAGACATGAGTAGCTTATTTTAACATCTTCGTTCCTCTGGGGCGTATCTGGTAGTGTGTTGAGGTTGATTTGTCACGCTGGTTATATGTACACTAATAACACATTTGAGTAAAACTTAAAGCAGAGCATTGATAAACAGATTTCAAAGCTGGTGGCACAGTGGGATTATTTAGGTGCCCTGTGACCTCTGCATTTACACTCACAAGTGTGGTCTTGTATTTTCTGCTTGTTTCCATAATTTAGTCTGCAAAAGCTGGGAAAGCATTTGGGGTTTTGACATGAAGGCATATGTGATATTCAACTCTCCCACTTTGCAAAGCAATAACCTGATTAGCCCTTCCCGCACTGTCTTGTGGAAATACGAGGCTCGAATTACAGTGATCCTTGAACACAATCAAAGAAAGCTGAAACAGGAGCTGTCTTTTGCTTTCCCTATCTTTACCCTGTGGTGCTATGTTTAGTGGGGTGATGAAGATGGGAAGCCTTCACTGCACTAGCTGAGGAATAATTCTACTAAAGGCATCAATCATACTTGCTTAAAACTGATATAAGTGGAGGGAGAATCAGATTATTACACTTACCTTGCACTTACACTGGATTAACCTTTGTATCCTCGGCTGTGCTATATAACAGCTATCTCATTACAAAACTGCAGTACTTTATCATGATCCTGTAAAATTTGTTTTGCATGGACGGTGGAGGGAGAATCTCTCACCGGATTTCTCACGAAGTATGTGCTGCAGTGTGACTTGTACAGTCCTGCAGTCCTCCACCTCCTACTTTAAATGCAATTTTACTACTGCTTCTTCTGCTTTAAAGGGCATTCAGATGTAAAACAAACAAAGAGATAATAGCCAAACAATTTTAATCTAGCTCTTCAGAAATGATAATTTAGTTTAGTGACTAAACAGCAATTTTCTTTCAGAAAAAAAATAATTCTACATATTGATAAGATTACCCTGACCCATCTCTTCTTCAGGCTGAAAAGTTCCGTCTCTTTCATTCTTTCCTTATGTGATAGACACACCAAGCCTTGAATTCTCTTCATGGTCCTTTGCCAGTCTAGTGCACCAGTGTCTCTCTTATTTCATAGGCTATCTGATCAGTGCACATCTTTTACTGGCATGCAAAAAAGTTTGCCAGGATAACCAAAAAGAAGGCAAACCCATTCTGTTCAGGAAAACATTCAAATTAGATAATGATTGATACCATGAGAAGTAGAGCTGCACAGCCTTCCTCTGTATTCCTCCCAGTTGTATTAAAATTTTGTTCATTGTAAATAGGATTTAAAACAGCAGATAATGTAATGACAGGTATAGCAAATGTTCTTGCTCGTCTTGACAGAATTTGTTTCTTTTCTTTTTTACTTTTGTTTCTCCTTTTACTTTTTTTTTTTCTCTTTTGCTTTCTTTCTCCGTTTTACACTTATTTCTCCTTATTTTACTTGCCACCCACCATTTCAATTCAATGCTCTGCCTGCTGCTCCTTGCACTAAGCAATTTTGAATGCAATCCTCTGTACCAGTTTGACAGAGTTGAAATGCAGCAGGGAAGCCTATTGACTTCTCAACATTGCTCTGAATAAGGTTTTAAAAATGTTTCAAAAGTCTGGGCTTTGTTTGCAGACAAGATGGTGATTGTCCACAAATGCCGTAGCGATACATAAGAAGCAAGAAACCCAGCAGGACAAAGAATTTCGTGTTTTGTGGTTGCATAAGAACTGCTTTGCCATCCAAACACAGGCTGTACTCACTTCTGAGGCTGTACGTCCTTCAGCTGCCCCCATACAGAGGAACTTCTATGTCTTCACTAGACATAGATGTCAGTGAGAAGTCATTTGGACCTTTTTTCCTAATATTCATTCTACCCCAGCAAACAGCAGCCTGGTTGGAGAATGGAGTATAAATGCCCTGGTATAATCAAGTGGATTTTAATCCCAGCACTTCTTCTTCAGGTTTTATTCTGTCCACAGGATGGTACTTATTAGATAACTTCTAAGAGATGCACAGGGAAAGTTTAGGCCATTTGAGTGCTGCTTTTTTGGTAGCACCCTCTCTAGTAGCGCTGGCTTTTGGAAATCATTCCTGAAATTGTTCACTTATTGGTGCCCTGAGTAGGATAAGTCACAGGCATGCGGAGAAGACAGAAGACAGATAGTTTAGTTCTCAGACTTTTCTGATTCCTTAGGTCTGTTTTATGAATGTTTTATGGGAGAGGGGAATTTTGGTGAATCACTGAGCATGGGGATCCTTGTTGATTTCTACCTTAGGTGGAAACAGAATGTACATTTGAACAACATTAAAAGGGCTGAGGTCTGTGTTTTCATCAATACGGAAAGTATTGAGATATATCTGAAAGAGGATAGATTTAGATTAGATATGAGAAAGGAATTTTTGGCTATGGGGCACTGGAACATGTCTCCCAGGGAAGCTGTGGATGCCCCATCCCTGGTGGTATTCAAGGCCAGGCTGGATGGGGCTTTGAGTAATCTGATCTAGTGGTAGGAGTCCTTGGCCATGGCAGGGGAGTTGAAACCTTTAAGGTCCAATCTAAATGATCTTTAAGGTCCCTTCCAGCTCTAACCATTCTATGATTCTATGAAACTGCTATTCTTGTTGCAGGCCACAAGCACAACAGAGTCTCTTGAGCACTGTCATCTCATCCTTTTTCCAACCTAGAATGAAAATATGTTATAAAAAAAAAAGTAAGGAAGAGGAAAGATATATCACAGTTTTCCAGATGTAGAAGAAATAGAGAGAGAGAGAGAGTATGGGATGTCATTCATAAGCGCAGCTAGGTTCAAGTTTTCAAGTGTTCAAAGACCTCATGAAAATGTGGCTTCTTGGGAGATAGGGTCCTGCAAAAAGTCCATCATGCACTCTGACTGATTTGCAAAATTTGGGTGCAGAAAACTGTAGCTACACAACTGATTTGAAGGTGCCTGGATTGGCATGGCTGCTTTCTTTTTTGGATTGTTTGTTTGATTTGGGTGGAAAAGAGAAAGAATGTAGGTAAAAAGCATTGTCTGTAGAAAACAGACTGGGCTTCCTGGTTAGTCACCATTTTAACTTGCTCTTTGTAGATCTTCCACAACAGAAAAATAACTAAATAAGTAAAAAATAACTAAATAACTGTCCTGTCTTCCTGCAATCCAGCAGCAGGTGACCCTACAGGGGATGGGTACAAGTAGCTCTCCATGTCCCCTGGGTGTGGCAGCAACACCAGGCATCTGCACAGGGAACATGGTGGCCAAAACCCAAGGGAAGACTAAGCCGGTCATGAAAAAATGGTCAATAAGAAACACCAACAACCCGGGCTCCTTAGAGGCTAGTTAAACACTGCTGTTTGCACACAGAAACAAGAGCCCAGCATTGCGTATTATCTCTGATCTTTTTTTTTTTTTACAACTCTTAAGCACAAAAGAAATTAATCTGCAGGGTTATATATTATAAGATATTATAGTCCATAAATCTAAAATAATGGTTTTTACACACATATATCTAGTGTAATGCTTTTATATTCAGCACATAAAGAATATTCACACTAAACCCCATTTTTTTAAAAAGTAGTTCAAGTACCAGTTAAACAAAAACTCACAGATATATAACCATATGAAGCAACTTCTATTCTTAGTCCCTGTAATGAAAGCAATATGCGATCTTATTGTATTGGCTAAAATACTTGAAGTATTTACAGTATTTTAACATGATGTATGTCCTAATATTTGTAAATTTTTCAGCATTTTATTTAGTTTGTTTGGTTTTGATTTTCCTTTGTGAAAAGACTGCAAAACATGCCTGGACGTTCAGCCAAAATAAAATAGTAGTTATTTTTATATTGCGGGATCTTTGTCACTGGTGATTAGTTAGGGAATAAATTAATTTAAATTACAGGATTTTGGAAGAGAAGCCTGCTATGGATTTTATAAAAATACTTTGCCTTTAGCTTTTGTAGAAGTTATACAAGCAGGACAAATACTTGACAGATTAGAAATATAAAAGGACAAATGGATTTTTTTGTTACTGCTACAAGGAGGAGAGGTAATATAGACTTGTCTCTCTGGAGTGACTTGTCTGAAATAGCAGGTCACCTATTATTTCCCATCTTCACAGCAAACCTCCAAACATCTGAATAACACAAAACATTGTGGTTGCTAGGAGATTTGATAATAAATTATTAGATATAAAAGATGGCAAGTATTACTCTTGGTAAATGAATGTGCTTGACAAGGAATAATTAATATCATTATTTTTTTTGCCTTTGGTAATGCCTTTAAATTAGATGAGGAAGAAAATAAGATAAAATAATTATTAATTGTCTTAATCAGGAAATAATCATTATATAAGCAGAAGTTTCCAAGAACCTTTGCTAGAATGGTTAGCTCATCCACAACTTTTAGTTCGCCTTTTGGGGTTTTTGTCAGGACCCTGAGGACATGAACTCTCATTGGGGTTTGGGTGTGCATATGTGGGCTGCGAGCCCTTGCACTGATGAGCAGCGAAGAATCTCCGTGGAGACCTACTCCACTTCTTCTGGGATCACTTTTAGACTATTTTTTCCCTGTTGGTTTGAAGTATTTTGCAGGTGGATCCTTGATTCTGACTCTGGTTGGACCTGTTGACTTGCCATCCTGGCTTGATCTCAGAACTGCCTCACCGCAGTCGCCTTTTTCCCAACTTATATATTTCTTCTTACACTGGATTGGGTGGATTATTGCAATGCCAGCTTCTGAACCTTATATCCTCTGTATTCGAGAGTTCTAGCTAGCCTGACTTTAGTGACTCCAGAAGAAGGCACGCTGTTAATTATAAATTTTAAAAGGCAGAACTGTGAGACCAAGTATAAAATACAGAGGTAGGATTCTTCTGGGAGTGACAGGAATTTTGATGCAAATTTCCATTTGTTTCCGATAAAATTATGGCAGAGTGCTCCTTAGAGAGAAAATCTCATTTATTCAGACACTGGCACAGGGTAACACTCACATGGGCAATCGATTCTCTTGAAAATTCAGGACAGTTGGTAGCTGACCAGACGGCAAAGCAAATCTCTGTTACACAGGTGGCATCTCAGCTGGACTGGGAGATGTATGCATTTAATACCTTAATTTTGTATGTATGTAATATCTTAAATGCATAAAAAAGACTGTCCTATGTGAAAGTTAACTCCATCTCAGTTAAAGACAGTACAACTTTTCTGCAAGAACAGTTTATGTTGACTGTTTACAGATGTCTTACATGTGGCTAACTTGATCTTTCTTGAAGCAGGAACCTCGTGTCTGGAGGGACAGGATCCCCACCCAGGACACCACCACCTTCAAGCACATGGGCTTGGGCTAGACACAGCAGGAGCTGCCTGAGGAAATCTCTAGAACTGTCTGAAATTCCTACACATAATGATCAGCAAGCACTTAGTTATGACAGTTGAGTCAATCACCAAGCTTCAATCTGATCCCTTGTCTCAAACCAGTCCATTGGCTCATCCCTTTAGATGACAAGCTCCTGGACCACTCAGAGAATTTATGACTTAAATGTATGTCTGGGCATGCCTGCACAGTCTTGATACCGAATAGATCACAATTATAACTAAAGAACCAGCTTTATTTTCCTTCTTATGTCTCATTTGTAACTTAGATGCCATTTTTCATGCCACCCTTTGACTTTAAGGTATATTTACTTTTAGAGAGACATGGGAGTGCTGCAGTGGGGCACCAGCTGATTCCTGAAAACTGAAAACACATGGAAATGGGATTTGGGAAACAGCTCACAGATATTTTATATTACATATATATTATGCATTGTTAAAGGCTGGTGGAGCTGTGCTCCGCAAAAGCCTGGGATTCGTCCTAAATCCTTTCCGTCTCGCAGTTCTTTGTGCCCATCAGTAAGTCATCTTTGCCTGGGAAAGCAATGCAGCACCCTGAGGTTAACGCCTGGTGGTTTAGACCTGACATTCCTTCCTTCTCTTTGGTGTTCACAGCATGTGAAACAGGAAAACATCTGCAGGTGAGACATGTACGCTTTCTTTTTTATTTCCTTCATGTAAGTCCCTACCTGGCAAGGGCAGAGGCTCAATCTAGCATGTCACAATTATTTACTTGGCAGTTAGGAGCTCTGGCTGATCAGCAGACCATGGTGTTGTGTGTTTGTGCACCTGTGTATGATGTAAAACAAAGGGAGATGTAACTCATGTTAGGTGAAAGTGATTTCTTAGGTTCGGTTCAGTCATGTAAACATGACTAAATTGGCCCAGCTCCTTAGCATATGGCTGAAAATAGGTGGGGCTGGATATATCCCCACAAATACCCAGAAGATGCCGTCATGGTCTACAGAGCTGGAATGAGCTATTCAGATACAATGAAGTGAGTGGGATGTGGGAAGGGGTTTGACTCCTTGTGCCAAAAAAATATTTCAGTACCAGTAAGAGACACATAAACACATTCATGTTTTTCCTGAAAAAGATCTTGAGCGCTGTGCAACAAAGAAGTATTTCCTGTCCAGGAAATGTTTAGGTTCCTGTATGCCAAATGCGTGGTTTCTTTTCCAGTGGATGTTTTAAGAAATACAGGGAATACTTTACGAAGTGTCTTCATAAAAGCAGGACAGAGTTATTTACACAGAATTAATGAACTGCAAATAGTGGTTCACTGTGTGGAAGGAGACAAGATGGTTTTTAATAATACCTTCGGGTCGAATGATATGACTGACAAGACATTTATTTTTATACAGGAAATTATACAGTTCATTTAAGATAGTAAAGTTTGCTTTTCTCTTAGAAACAGGCCTTTTGTTCTGAGAAGAGAGTTCCAAGAATTATTTTTTTTTTTGGTGAAGTTTTCCAAATTTCTAAGATGTTTACTCTCCCTAAAGCCTCTGGGTAATAAATGAAAATATTGAAAATTAAAAATGTCAGTATCATTTATCACAAATGACATTAGGTAAACAGAATATGTGGAAGGCTGTTTCCAAACTATTTTCAGCTACATCCATAAATTCATACTTAAAAAAAAAAAAAGAGCTAAGCTAAGAATAATGTGTCTCTTAAGCCCCTGAATTCTTAATGAAGATGATCTTTTACATTTTGGTTGGCTCTGCAGACTCTAGACTGGATGAAATACAGATCTACTCCAGCAGTCCTTTTGTAAGCTTCTTTATATGGAAAATGACTATGCAGATAATTTAACCTTCCTGGTTTTCTCTCTCTTCCACATCACACTAAATATTTAGCAGGCACATTGTAACAACAACAGCAAAAAAATTCTTCTTGGATATGCCCTCTGTTTCTTGAATCTGTTGCCTTTCAGCCAAACTCTTATTACCAATGGGCGCTTGTGTTAGTAACATATTTTCTGAGTTGCATTTTTATTTCAAATACTGATTTGTATCAACAAACTGAAGCCTATTTGGACAAGCATAGTTGAGTGTGTAGCTACTATGAAATTACTTAAGGAAATAGTAAATAAGACGTCAGGTTTGTTTCTTTTTTAAAGTACATGTCATAATACATCCAAAAAAATCTTTACTAAATTTTCCTGTTAAGTGCATGAAAGGTTTATAACCTTCACTGAAATCTTATGTTATTACTGCATAGAGTAAGGCTGCAGGGTTTTTTTTTAAATCAGGGTGGGCGAGATTTATTCTATAAGATGTATATCCTATAAAATACAGAATTTTTACATATGGAAAATTATGTTGAGGGAAGGAAGCGCACTTGTTTTTTAAAACCATTGGGCATCTGTTAAAAAATAAATGGAAAAAGATGGTCATGAGCCAGTGTGTAGGCTGTTTAATTTCTTTAAAAGGATTTAGTAAAACCATAAAGCAAATAAAAAACTATATGAGATGGCATTTTAGCATCTTTCAAGTGTGTATGAGAAAAAGACAAAGCTCATGTTTTGAGAAAATATGTCTCTAATTCTCATAGAACTGTATATGCATGTTGTCAGAAATCTGCTACACTTCATCGATGCTGTGGTTTTCATTAGGTGATAAAGGACTACTTGCACCATCTATGTACTAGCTTCCCAGATAAGCTTTTTATAAGCCGGTTGTACTGAGAGAGAATTTAGCTTAAATATTCTTTATTTGAAACACCTAAAGAGGATGCCAGGGTGAGAGACCTTATAGCAGTCTTCCAGTACCTGAAGGGAGCCTACAGGACAGACAGAGAGGAACCCTTTATCAGGGAGTGTAGTGATAGGACAAAGGGTAATGGTTTTAAACTGAAAGAGAGGAAATTTAGGTTAGATATTAGGAATAAATTCTTTAGTGTGAGGGTGGTGAGGCACTGGAACAGGTTGCCCAGGGAAATTGTGGAATCCCCATTACTGGAATTGTTCAAGGCCCGACTGGATGGACCTTTGGGCAAGCTGGTCTATTGGGAGGTGTCGCTGCCCATGGCAGGTGGGTTGGAACTCAGTGATCCCTAGACGATCTTTAAGGTCCCTCCTAACCTGAACCATTCTATGATTCTGTGAAATCCTGTACTTAAGAGGAGTTCACTGTAAGGAATCAGGAAATAAACTGCATTATTTTACACTGGCAGACAATGGATAACAAAATATTACCTAAAACACAAAAAAGGTTTCCAATCCATATTTTGTACAAGAGAAATCCTTCACTCAAGTCAGGTAACAAACTGAGACCTTTTTTAATGACCTTGGGATTCTGTCTTGATCTTCTTTGCGTTTCATGTGTTGGAAAAGTCCTGTTGAATTTTCTAGGAATATTTTTCATTAAAGGACTGGTAGAATTTGTGCCAAGACATTTTGGGAGGGTAAAGATGATGACTAGGGAATGGTAAGTGTATGCATTTAATATGATAAAGAATCTCATAATTTAAAAGTATTAATTTTGGCAATTTCTCATTCAAATTTCAGAAATGCTTAAACTGTCAGTGACAAAAACTGTGATGTGTTAACTAACTTGATAACAGCTGCAAAATGATTTGAAGGTGAAAAATACTATACAAGTGCTAGCTGCTTATATTATTGGATTATTGTAGGTCAAAAACCTTAATTTTGGGAGGACAAACATGAATTGGGAGGAAAATGTTTCAGTGCTAAAACTAGAGAAATTTATCTAATTCTGAATTGCTGATGCTATCTCTTATTGTGTTTCCCATTATGATCCTACAGTGTATGCTTTTAATGTCCATCTCTGGTTTTCACAGAATCATAAAATATTTAGGGTTGGAACAGACCTTTACAGGTCATCCAGTCCAACCCCCCCTGCAATGAGCAGGGACATCTTCAACTCGATTAGGTTGCTCTGTCACTCAAAAGACTTACTATTATTATTTATGTCATTGAGGTTCTGTGTCTTAAAGCTATAACAAGATCTCACTGTCAGGCACTCTTTAGACAGAGGTTTTTCTGTGACCCAAAGAAGTTACATATGAATAGTTGAATAGCCATGAAGTGGGGGACATTAGAGAGATGCAGATGAATTTGAAACAAGAGCAGCCTTGGATTACATGCTAGGTGTAACTTATCACAATAGCTACTCATGTCATCTGAGTTTGAGGATTTGCCGAGTGGAGGTCTATATATGACCTACTCACCTTAACTTCTTTTCTAGATCAGTGGGCAATTTAATTGGCAGGCAATTTAACTGATCTGTGTTAATAGCTCACTTAAAAATGGAGAAAATCATGCCATTTAAATATTTTTCTCTCCATTGACTCCAAAGGGAGTCCAGCTCTGTGTCCAGCCACTGTCAAAACATCTTGCAATTATCTACTACAGGACAGATCGGATAAAGTCTGTAAGAAGCATAATGCAGCAGCCCTGATGAAGTTGAGAAGCTCTAGAATAGGTCTTGATTTGTATTACTGTAAACTGAATCAATCTGAGGTTGATTGTACACAAGAACCTTAAAACCAAACAGTGATCGCATAGCATAGGTCCAGGACTCAGACTGACTGTTTTGTGTTAAGTTTGTGTATTAGTCACTAGAAGTAGCTTTGCTGGAAACGATTCTTAAAAGGTAGACACCTGGTGCATTAATTTATTTTATTCTATGAGAACTAGCAAGTGCACCTTAAGACACTGTAAAAAACCAGCTGATGTTGTTTATGGGTTTGTTCTCTCTCTGTTTTAAAGATTTTCCAGGAAAGAGAAACTACTTCAAAGTGTTAGAATAAGCCATTGGTGGCTGTAGGTTCATAATATGGATATCTTAACAGAAGATGTTTTGCTAATCCTATCTACTTTTTGTAGTAGATAGGACATTTCTGTTCTCATTTCACATTGTGCTAGTGTTACCCCTCCATATACGAAGATAAATTTGCTTCCAAAGCAAATCCAGCTGCTGTAATCTACTTCACAATCATTAGATTGCTTTTCTGTATATCAGTGTTTCCTGTTTTGTTGGTTCTGTGGACAAAAATTATTAGTGAGGCATGATGGATGAGTAATGCCACCAGTGGCCAGAAAGCTGAGAAAGAACATGGTGATGTTCCTGATGATGGCAGCCTTTTGGTATTTTGTTATTTATTAGAATTGCTTGAGTTGCTGTTTTGGGATCTAAGGTTTTCCTGATGCAAATCTCAGGAGTTTTCAAAAGGAGTTTCGTTGGAGTTAAATGCCTTTGATTCTCCTGCAGATTCTACTCATTTGTCATAGGAGAGCTGAACAGCTACATGGGCTGTGGGGTCTGTTGTCTGAGTAGTCACATCAGTACACACCCTGACTGACTGCAGTAATCAACAGAAAGAAATATCTGGAGGCAATAAGAGGTGTTCCTCTAGGCTTTGATCATCGATGAAGTTAAAGTTTTCAAGTAGTACTCAATGTCACAGCATCTGCTATGATGACAATTCAAAGAAGGGTCTGTGTGTTACCTCCTTTCTTGAATCAAGAGTAATGTCCTTGTGGTTTGTTGCCAAATAGTTAATGCAGTCTGACTCCCTGTTCGTTGGTTACTCTCTTTCGTCTTCTGCTTTTCTGTCCTTGGCACCAAGAGTAGAAAAGGCTGAAGCAGATGATAAGACTCAACAAGTGGTCATAATTTAAAATTTCTTTATAACTACCCATAAATCAGTCTTTCATATTCTAAAGGCCAAAAAATTTATTGAGAGCATGCAAACACAAAGTTATTATTTTTCCAACAAACTTTAGAGTGTTCCTGTCATACAGGAGAGGAAGTCTGAAAATCTGTTTTAGAATATTTAACTTTAAGGTCTCCTGAGAAAGGACAGTTCTTCATGTCACCGTTTGACTTTCTGTTCAAGATTTACAGTCCTGAGAGACTAAACTATCCTCAACAAGACTATTTGGAGTTGCTTATTAAAACTTTTCTATTGTACCCAGTATGACAAGGTCTACATCCTAAGTGTCATTTTCCTGGCTTGTAAAAGTGAGAGTCAGCTCTATAACCAATAGTCTAAAGAAAGTACACTGAATAAAAGCTGCTGAGCTCTTTTATTAGCACTCTACCAAAGAAATCAGGCTGGCATGAATGCTATGCTGTAGAGCACAACAAGACAAAGCTAACACATGCCAATTGTTCTGGTCAAGAAAGATTTCTATTTAAATCTTGGAAACAAATGTGGCTTCTTGTGTGTATTTCCCAAGCCAATTCCTTTCTCTCAGGAGAAGCAGGACACACAAACTAGTCTGTTATTTATACAACCAGTGCATTTGTGCTCACATGGACATGGGATGAAGTTAGAGCTATGTCTTTGGGTCTTATTCAAATCAACATGCCCCAAAGTTGACTCAACAGGTGATAATTTACAGAAGAGTGTAGACTCATATGCCCACCCTTATCTTAGGGATCCTATCTGCCAGGTAGAGGACTCTCATCCTGCTAGCTATCACATATGAAATGGGTGCCCACACTGAAGGATCAAGAAGTTCACAAACTTCCTACTTATTTTTCTAGCCACTTTTCTGATCACCTTCCTGGATATTCCTGGATATTGAGCAGGAGGTAGATCCACAAAGTTACACAGAGAAGAAGTATAGCCTTGACTAACTGGTGTTTCTGTGTACAACATCTGGTGCAGACGGTCCCTTCCATGTCCATGGTGTGCAGCCAAAGGACAATGCAGTGTGCCAAGCCTTAGTCTTTCCTGTCTCTCTTTCCCTGTTTGCATGGCCTGATAAGGGTTAAAATGAATTGCATAACCTGCTTGGGAAACCAACTTTATTCCTAATCCCTGGTGTGGAGATAGTGCCAGAGGAGTTGTCAGGAAAGCAGGAGACTTGGCAGGTGGAGAGGGAAAGAGGCAGAGCTCTGGGATCTGCTGCCGTTGAGGCATCTGCTCCACTGTTTACAGCTTTCAAGGAGGAGAGGATCATCTCTCCAGGGAATAGCAACCCCAGTGCAGAGCCGTGCCTAACATGGACGGTTCCATTCTTGATTTTTCCCTGTGAAGACTGTGCTGAGCATTTGGCACTTCGCTGCAATGACTAATGCACATATACAGCAAGAGAGGAAATATTGTCCCAGTGTGACCGAGATAACAGCAGAGGGCACTCACTGATTCTTAATCTTTCACCTTTCAGCACACCCTGCTCACCCAGGCACCGCTGTGTAATTGCAGTACAGCTGCTCCTGGGGTAGAGGATTTATAAGAGCATAATTCCTCATTTATTACTGCACATGTTGAGGTACAGTTTTTCAGTGGGGGGCTCAGATCTTATAAAACAATTTCCATCATCAGTAGAGGAGGAGTCACATGAATGAATCCCACAGTGTGTTAAAAATGCTGTTGTTTCTGCTTCTAACCACTGCACACTTTCCTGTTTATTTTTCCTGTTTTCTATCAAAGTCTGCTGTA
The DNA here is from genome assembly GCA_013400055.1 of Nycticryphes semicollaris. Taxonomy (NCBI): domain Eukaryota; kingdom Metazoa; phylum Chordata; class Aves; order Charadriiformes; family Rostratulidae; genus Nycticryphes; species Nycticryphes semicollaris. The sequence continues at coordinate 516,657 of VXBJ01002637.1, read as the reverse complement.
ATGCAAATCTGGCCATTCTGTTATTTGTGCTTAGCAGCAGGATCTCCAGGTTAGTTCCCTGCTTGACGCTTTACGTTAATCCACTTTCTGTTTGGAAAAGATGTGAAATTTACTCAAGAATGAAATTGTATTCCACATCGTTACACTGTTCTCATTAAGTCTATTATTTCCACATCATCGCCCAAGAAAATACCCGATGTGAGAATCCTCCGAGAGTTCACTTCCCTAATTCACAGGACAATTACAAAATTGTTTTTGCCACAGTGGGAAATGTTGACTGCTGGGTCACTTAAATTCTTGCAGTGCCAGCTAATAAAAAAGAGCACTCTTTCTCCTTGCAGAACTAGAATGCAACAATGCAGACAGAGGATATGAAAGGGCTTTAATTTGACTGTTTTCCTTCGATTTGTTGTTAAATTTTCTTTCATTCTGGAAGAAAGAAAGTTTTCTAGGATAAAAAATGGGATCTATTTTTTTTCCAAGGCTGTATTTTTTTTTTGTTATAAATGAAACAAATATAGCATCCAATTTATGTAAGTAGATTGCAGCATAATATAGATATAAAGTATGAACCCCAAAATTATTTTATTCTGGCATCCTCCTGATGAGTAGGAAACCTTTTCATATCATCTTTTTTTATGAGCATATCAACACACATAAGAGCTTTAACAACAAACATGGGATTTCCTGTCACCCACACTCTCTTTTGTTCTGTGCTAATTACGAAAACATGCACAAAAATGTTTTCCTGCTTGTCACAAAGATTTGAGTATTCTTTACAGTATTAAAAATGCCTGCTAGTCCCTCCACACAGAGCTGAAGAAACACGAAGCGGCTGTGTGGACTGCAGGGTAATCTGTGTTATTCTGAGCAGGGACACAATCAGCAAAATCACTTATAGGTGCAGACGAAGTAAATGGCAGAATCTAGTTTATTGGTTTGGATGAAAAATCAGGGCAGCTTTGAGAATTTTTGGACATTTCACCTTAAATTGTCAATTTCTAAGGCTGTGCTGGAAAAAAATATAATCTGTGTAGAAGGTTTGTTTTACCAGGGAATGAGGTTTTGTTGTTCAGATTTCTTGAAGAGACCAATTTCTCTTCCAGAGGAAAACTGCAGGATAGCAGTAGGCAAATATGGAAGGATACAGTCTTTCCCTTAGACATCTATACAAAAACTGCTTCTCTAAATGTTGCTTGTAGAGACAAAAATTGTATTAAATTCAATTTTATCTCAGTTTAAAATAGATAACTTTGCTGAACCCTGTGCCTCTACCCGATGTCTGCAAAAGCAGCCTTCAGTGAGTTCAGATGGTGCCTCTGTCCTGTGGATCTCTGACACTAGGGAAGCATCTTTTTACCTGATACTTAATTAACAGACTGAGGAGGTAATTTACTTCTTTAGAATTTCCTCTTAAGCATATGACTTACTGAATCAGATTCAAGTCAAAGAGAGAAAAAATATCGCATTGTATAAGCTGTAGGAAGAACTATTCCCCATAAATAAATAAACAAAAGCAAAAAAACCCTTCACCAACTGTGACTGTATTTTCAATTTTATTTTTTTAATTCATGCTAATAACAAGGAAAACAGGAGTCAATGCCTTACGTACATACGCATATATAATATCTACTTATGTATATGTACATATGCATGTGTCTGTCTATAATGTCTTCCATTTCTTCATGACATATAACCCATTGAATCTGTCTCTAAAGGTTCTATAGGTTTCCCATATACAAGCAAAGTCCATGCTGCCAGCATACCTGGTTTTCATGTGTATTTACCAGTCCTACAGATATTCAGGCAAGATAAAAGTTGCACATTTGTTTGGATAGGTAAACTCTTTCTACTCAGAACTTCTGGGATTGTATTAGAAACAGTGTGGCCAGTAGGACTGGCCAAGTGACTGTCCCCCTGTACTCGGCGCTGGTGAGGCCCCACCTTGAATACTGTTTTGGGCCCCTCTCTGCCAAAAAGACATTGAGTTGATGTAGCGTGTCCAAAGAAGGGCAACAAAGCTGGTGAGGGTTTTGAAGAACAAGTCTTGTGAGAAGTGGCTGAGGGAAATGGGATTCTGAGTGAATGTCAAAAAAGTGATATCTCTGAAATATATTTATTAGCATGAAAGATCTGCCCTATCATTGCTATATATACTCACTTTCTCTAGTACCAGATGGTAGTTTTTGTTTTATATCTAACTAATTATTCTTATATGGTAGTCAAAGATGAATACGCAGTTATTTTAAGAAAAACAAAACCAAACCAAACAAAAAAAACCCAAACCAAAACTTATACACTGAAAGGGTTACTGAAAGGATTACCAAACATTGTAACAGGCTGCCCAGGGAAGTGGTTGAGTCATCATCCATGGAGGCAGGAAGACATAGTGCTTAGTGATATGGTTTAGGGGTGTTTTTTGTCAGTGGTAGGTTGATGGCTGGACTAGATGATCTGAAAGGTCCCTTCCAACGTAGGCATTTCTATGATTCTATGATTCTAACAACAGCCGTATTTATAACCACTTCAGTGCTGAGAAGCTAATAAAGAGAAATCAGTGTTTTAAATTATGCAGACAGCTCAGGTGTACACAGTGATGATTTTCAAGAGAGAGAATATTGTTAAAATACGTACTGCCCAATCCCTAAAACTAATTTATGCCTTGTGATTATAAGCTTAATACCAAATATACTCCCAACAGAGTGAAGCACTTTTATGTACAGAAAGCAGCAGGCAAACTGCTATTGAACACCTCTTGTGAAAGAGAATTGCTGCAAATTTTTCCTCATCCACCATGGAATTATCTGCTTTATTTTACGTATGTGTCTTATTTCTTTTGATGCTGCTGGTATCATAGTCAGCATTTCTTTTTACAATTAGGGGAGCTGCCTGAAAAAAACCTTTAATCAAGATTTTTTTAAGATTTTTTTCCTTATTATTGCTGAAAAAAATTACTCTCTTACACCTCATCTGCTTTTCTATTGTTTCCAAAACAGTTGCCTTAAGCTAAAAAAACAGAAATCCAGGATCTTTTAATCAGTAATGATATAAAGTTACCATGTTAAAGACAGGGTGTGGTGGGTTGACTTGGCCTCCAGCTTAGCCCTCACCCAGCTCACTCACCCTCGCAGTGGGATGGGGAAGATGATCAAAAGGGTAAAAGAGAGGTAAAGTTCATGGATGTAGGTAAAGACCCAACTGAAAAAAAAATAAGGAAGGAAAAAAATAACAAACCCCATAAAACCCCATCTCAAACCCAAAACAAAAGATGCATAGGCAGTCATGCATCACTTCCCACCAGCAGATCAACCATGCAGATCCAGTCTCTGACAGACGCCTACTTTGGAAAAAGTCACCTCCTAGTTTTATCGCTTGAACATGACATTGCATGGCATGGAACACACCTTTGGTTGTTTCAGATGTCCTGGGTGTGACCCTTCCCAGGTTCTTGCCCACCTCAGACTACTTATTGGTGGGAGCAGAATGAGAAACAGAGAATGAATGCCTTGATGATGTGTCCAGCAAAAACAACGGGGTGTTATCAACACTATTTTGGTCACAAATCTAAAACACAGTATTGCTATGAAGAAATTTAACCCACTCTCGACCAGACCCACTACAGTTTCTTAAGAAAGGCAAAAACGCTCGTCAAGATGTTTATAAGCATTTTAGGATTTCTGAGACTGGAGAACAGTTTACCACAGGAAATGTGTGACTTTGACAACTATCTATGTGTGCAAATGCACAGGAATAGGATATACATGTGAGTATGGATATATGTAAAGGAATAGTTCCTTGTCTGAGCAGGATGGCAAGTAAGCCTGAAGCCCGTGACAGCATGTCTCTAATAGGTATAGTATGAAGGCTGCAAAATGGCTGTCTCAAAATGCCTCTGCTGTGAGTACTGTGGAAGGAAACAAGATCAAATCTTTTCAGAAGAACAAGGCATGGCCAGCTTTAAAGATCTGCATTGCAGATAGCAGTCTGGCAATTCACAGGAACCAAGGAAGATGTTGCCCCAAGGCTCTCTAGAAGCAAGGCAACATCCCACTTCATATCAGAGGGTACTTGCTAGAGGTTCACAGAGGGCACTCTACCAACCACCTTCTCTAAAATGCTTACAAATTTTGGCTGGCTAGTGAGATTTTATTTTTAACAGTCATTGAGAAATTATTGAAAAAATAAATTCGTCTTGAACTCCAGAGATTGTCCAGAATTGTTCTTCTTATACAAAGTGGACTTGGATTCTTTACTTAGTACTAGATATCTTTTCAAGAGGCTTGGGTCTCCTTCCACCTTTCTTGGTAGAGCACATGCAAAGACACTGCATATACTCTGCAGATTGTATTTGCTGTGGAGCAAATGGACAGCGTTGAAGAAACAGAGAAATATCTGAGTTCATCAGAACCTCACTGGAGGCTGAAGGTCCTGAAAGTTTCCTAGTGTGTCTCAGATTTTCCTTTCCCGGATTTTTAAAACTGCAGCGATGACTTTTTTCTTGTTTAGGGAAAAAAATGTGATCATGTCAAAACTTCATGTTCTTACTCCATTCTGCTTTAGTCCTTTGTCTGAGGCAAAACTGCTACCTTCAGATGGATCAAAACCTAATCTCTGAACTGAACTTAATTAGTTCTGTCTGAGGAAAGGTTATGTAATAAAGACAAAGCTTGATGAGAAAGTTTTATATAGTTCAGAAAGTTATATTGGAAATGATAACACACTCCAGTGGCACAATGTTTCAAGTTTTCCCCCACTGCATATAATTAATTTTTCAGTAGTTCTGTACAGGTGCTTGCTAGTTTATGATAGGCTGGTGGGGTTGAGCAAATAATTCTTTATTTTGCCAATTTTTCCTATCAGTATCTAAACCAGAGATCTAGGGAAGAATGCTGGCAGCTCACTCAGCCTCCTTTAAAGACCAGTGATCCACTGGAAAAAACTCCATGGGATATTTCACATTTCCAGCAAAGTGACTTAAAAATAACCTATTCAAGGCTTTTCATACACTCTGTAGGATGAACAACAATAATTTAAACTTCTTAATTTTAATTTTTTAGTATTTTTTTCTTCTAAACTTCAATAACACATTGGGTGCTGTAGAGTACTAAGGAAGCTACTTTGAAATGCTTTTCATATCCTAAATGAGGGAAACCCATAAATATTTTAGTACTGGAGATATTTGCAAATGCTGCTATTTAGCATGCCTAGTAAATTCCAGCTCCTGCACATTGCACTCTCCAGGGCGACATGCAATATGTCAAAAATATTTCTGCCAGATTTTGCAGGTCTTAAAATATAGGGATTCAAAACTGTTGACAGGCTGGAGATCTTAGTGAAGCTAAATGAAAGGAGGGTAGTGAAAACGCATGTTTTATTTCAGGTTCCACACATGTATTTTCATCTTCACAGTTACATTTTATCTAACATTTGCTAATGATCAGTTAATTTTTGTGATGCTGACTGAGAAACAAGAGTTCCTGCAAGAAAATGTAAGAACTTGATGTAGATTAAATTCACATTTATCTGAAATCTTAACTCAGTTGATAAAAACATTCTGTTGATATTGTTAAGAAATGTACTCATTTTATAAGGTAAAAACTGTTTAATTTTTTACTAAAATCATATCAAGCAATGTAAGCTGTCTTGAACAGGATCTGCAGTAACTGTAGAGTCACAGATCTGTGTGGTCAAACTGCTACTTGCATTCTAATTCCAGTTAGCAGGATATATATATAAAACAATGAGGTTTATAAAGGTATGATCTGTGATTAGAAATTTGCAATATTTGATTAGTTGTAGACCAAAAGGGATCTGTAAATCAAGATTTATGAAGTACACTACTAGCAAGGTAATAGTAGGAGATGAAATGCTTTTCATGAAGTCAAATAGCATCTTTGGGAAAAAAACCAAACCAAACCAAAACTGCCAGGCAAGCCAAGCAAGAGATTTAAGGAAAAGTCAGTGTGCCCTTTTTTTTTTTTTTATACTTCTTTTTTTTTCTAGCTGTAGCAGTCTCATAAAGGTTATTACATTGCCTTACAAATGCTGCTGTGTTGGTACCTTTGAGCCACTGTGCCCTAACACCTCTGAATCTAAGATTTCTAGGAGCTGTATAATTTGCAGCTACTGAGGGACTTTCCAGGTTATAAGCAGCAGGTTTGTAAATCCATTGTAACTGTCTGTTGAATCAAGTGGAGAGTAATTAACGTGGTCAGGGAGCTAAGGAAATGTTATAGTTTCTTACCCTTGCTATACCCTGTATTTTCTGGCAGTTTTCTT
>VXBJ01002637.1:393183-510322 GCA_013400055.1 Nycticryphes semicollaris | reverse complement strand
AGTTTTCTTACTTAAAACCAATACCAATATACAGTAATGTGGAAGAGGTCTCTCTAGTCTCACCCATTCACAAAATTCACTTATATGGTCAATGTATACCATGTTCAGCACAGTGAGCTAATGCCTCTGAAATGCAAGCATAAATTTTTAACTCTAAATTTGTGACATTATTATTATTATTATATTATTTACTGCCTTAAAGACCCCTGCAAGTCTACTAGAAATTTTATTTTGTATTTTTGTCCAGTCTTTAGACATAAAATTTCAGTTCATAATTTAAATCCTCTCCCGTCCAGGAGAGGATTTAAACAAATCAAATAAAATCTTCTTATTAAAAGGGAGTAATAGAATAAATTACTTCTTAGGAAATAGAGCAGAAATATTTGTTTTGCTGTCTTTTTAACTGATCTTGACATGGATTTGAAATTCAGCATTGGTTTTGGTAGAAAAAAAAGTGTAGAACTTATCAAACATGTTTGGTAAATATTTAAAGTATGGGTTTACAGCTTATCACTTAGATATCACAGTTAAGGAACTCAAAATATTATCATTAAACCACACTTTCATTTCACACAAGTTCATTCATGCAACGCTCAATTTATATAAAAGTTTTGCTAGAAACTGTACATTTTTAATTCTTCTAAAATTTTAAGACAAACAAAACCACAGCTTATCAATTCTATTTTGGGTTTTTTTGTTGACAGTCCTTGGGTTTTCTACTCTGGTCCCTTAATTAAGCATCTTAGTAGCAGTACAGATAACTGACTTTTGACTCCGTGGTGAACAGCTTTACTCCTACAGTACTTCATAGGGATTTTTAAGTATTTATCCTTGGAAAACCAGTTTTTGATATGCAGGGTGGAAAATAAATACAAATTCACAAAAATATCCCTAAAATAGTATCCTAATCATATTATATCTGATGAAGATTACATAATTATAAACAAAGATTATCATCTTGTCCAGTACATCCCTGTTGCAGTTCTGATATGGTTTCCTTTTAGCTCGTTCATCTCTTTCCCTTACTGGGTTTTTTACCAGAATTGGTTCAGCAACTCATTTTTTATTACTGAGATTTTCTTGGTTGTTCTACTATGAAGACCTATTTCATGTAAAGGTGAATAGGCCCTATATTTTTAAGGGCTGCCTCTAGACAGCAGGCGTACATGATCAGTCACTATCATGAAGGTTACCTTTCAATGAAGGACCACTGGAGTGTTTATTTCAGTGTAACTGTTTTGATTTTAACTTTGTTTCTTTATTCAAAGAAGCAGTATTCTGTTCTGCTTCTAGTGCTAGTAATTAAAAGAAAAAAAAATTAAACATTTTTATAGGAAATGACAATATCATGAAAAAACAAAAAATCTAAGTGAGAATTTATTATTTCAGATAATGGTTTGGTTTAGAGGAAATTGGTTTAGAGGAAATTTATTAATAGATTTTTTTTGTTTTCTTGAATACTTAAACTTTTTTTTGCAAATATTTAACACTATCATGTACAATGCATAATAAACCTAAATCAAATAAATTCAGATAACACAGGAATCATAGGATCATAGAACGGTTAGAGTTGGGAGGGACCTTGAAGATCATTGAGTTCCAACTCCCCTGCCATGGGCAGGGACACCTCCCACCAGACCAGGTTGCTCAAAGACCCATCCAGCCTGGCCTTTAACATTTCCAGGGACAGGGCATCCACAACTTCTCTGGGCAACCTGTGCCACTGTCTCACCACCCTCACAGGAGAAACAGCATACTTGATCTTAATAAACAACATATTGTAATGGCCTGAAAGTTTTGGGGGCTATGAATAAAAACGTTGGAAGATTTCCCTCAATCTTCCAGTTAAGTGAAACCTTCTGAAGTTTTAATCCGTGGAAATTTTAGTTTAAATTTAAATACTGCCATTTGGAGGGCATGCCGTGAGGCTGAATTAGCTCAGTGATGCTCTTTCCTTAGCGTGTGGATTATTACAGCCACAGCAGCAAGCTGGAGCAGAGACTGATTTTCATTTGTAACTGAAGCAGGTGGTGCTTGGTAGAGCCTCTCTGGATATGGCCCTTGGTTACAGTATGATTTGGAAATGTCAGGATGCCAGCTCTGGCAAGCAAGGGACTATCCACAAACCAGTGACAGGAAAAACTGAGCCTAATGAAGTCTCATTAACATGAGAGAGGCTCAGGATGCCACCGGATAAAAGAAACCGAATTAGGACCTGACTATTAAAGAACTCCTTTATAAAAAAATGCAAATCTTACAAATTCAAGCCTCTACTGTCAAAATTGCAATAAAGCTATCACTCGAGGAAAGACGGCTTGTGCCTACATTGATGCAGACTGGTTTGGAGTGCATTGCAAGGTGCCACATTCTGCAGACAACTATATAATCCATGAACCAAAGCTCTGCTGCCATGGGATTACTTTACTCAACAGAGCCTTGTCAGTCAATTTGTAGGCATCTTTAAAAGCTTTTCCCCAGCTGCTAAAGTTTCAAGGGGCATCAGATACTGCTTGCAATATTTGATGACCTGGGTTAGCACTAAGTGAATTTTCAGAACATTTTTAGACCAAAGAATAGCATTTTTGTGGATGTGATCCATGTCCTTAAGAGTCAGTTCATTTCCCACAGGCCGGAGAGCAGCTGTGAGACTGTAATAACTCTCAGTCACCATTGAACGGGCCCAAATTTGACCCAGATGTGAAAAGGTTTTTATTTTTCATTTGAAAACTTCTAACTGTGGTTTTTCACAGCCTCTTAGTATTTATTTTCATTACCAGTTACTTAATTTCCCTCTTGTTTCTGTTAATTGAAACTGCTCACAACTGGAATAAAATTGTCTGTATTGAAAGATATAAGTTGCAGACTGGGAACTACAAAAGTCAACAAAAAATATAAAGCGGGAAATATTGGGGCAAGAAAATTGTACTCTCTTTGGTTTCCCACTTTCAATGAAAAGGCTTAATAATCTAAAGCAGAACAATTCTGTAGTATATTTCTTTTATGTTCCAACAGTACACATTATTTTGAATGCATGCTATGAAAAGTGGTTAAGCAGAGAAAAGCTGTTGAGTGTAACGTTCTAATTGTTATGCATTAAGGAAAACCAACAAACGTAATGACTAATCCTTTGCAAACATAATGACAATAACCTTTCTCATTATAGGGAAATTGAACCCATGACCCACAGGGTTGGAACATGCATTTACAGGGTCCAGGTTTTTTAATGAATAAAAGCTCACAGTCGTATTTTTTTTCTTATTATTATTTTTTTTTCACTTTCTAAAAATATAACTCTGCATGATACAGGATTTTCTGCCTTGCCTCAAGGAAAAAAAAAAAAGGAATATTTTTAAAGTATATTTTATAAAGGAAATAGGCAATTTCTGTCAGGGATAGTTTGCTTTGCCAAGTTCCCTTCTGGATCACTGTCTTTATAGGGGGATCAGCAGTCTGGTTAAAGGAATTTTATATTACCTAGGGAACAAAGATTGCAATCGTTCCAAATGACCCATTTCCCATGATTTTAAATTTGATATGTCATACAATATTTCAGACTGACATGAAAAATCCTGTCTCTGCAGTCAAAGCAGCGTGCACTGGACACTGAACCTTTGCAAACCTGTTTGCTTGGAGCTTCAGTAACCTGTTTCGTTATGGGGTCATGACTGGCATGGTTCTTTATTGATTTCTTTCTGCATTTTTGTGCTTGAGAGGCTGCCTATAGACAACTTGTTTCAAAACCATGTGTATGTCATCTCCCACCAAGAGTCTTGCTAGAGAAATTTTGTGTACCACAGGGAAAAAATCAGGTGATATATTAATAAAAATTATTTGTGTGTGCCTTTGGCATTTTTCAGAAGTGCTGTGAAATTTTTCGTCGCTCTTTGCACTTACGCTCTGAGGAAGATGATCATGTGTTTTAGATCAAAGCTTTAAAAAAGGTTACAAAAGTCTCAGCGGACACCTGATCCCTTATCAGTTTAACCAAGAATGAGTTATATAGCAAGGCATTTCTGTTTCTTCAGCCATTTCAATGTAGGCTAAGAACTTCTTTATAATAATCATATATGTCCATGCTATGTTACGAATTTGTACAATAAAGGTTTAGTATATGTATATGAGGCAATTTACACTATTATACTAGTGGGCGGTTTCATGTAGGGCTGATGGATTTCCAGTGTGGTTCCTGCTCTGTGAATGATTGCTCTGGTGGAGCAGTTTTATTTCAGAGTATTATGTGAATTGCATCAATCGTGCACAAAAGAATTTGCAGTCAATATTTTTCTTTTTTTTTTTCTTTCTTTTTTTTTTTTTTTTTCCTGGGCAAAGGCTGCATAGAAGGACTGGTACAAACCCAGGTTAGTTCTGGCTTTTTTCTGGATGCATATGCTATGGCAGCATTCAAATTTGTGATGAACATTTTCCACCTGTGGCCAGAATTTCATTCAAGGAGTATTTTCATTCGAAAAGGTAGAAATAAGTATTTCCTTGGTTTCAGACAAGGCTCTGTATGTATTCACTAAGGCCATGAGCAAAGACAGGTCATGAGGCTTCCTCCCCCATTAGTTGCACCCTAATCTTCCTGTCCTGCAAGCACTCAGATGATGAAAACTGCCTTCTGCTTAACTTTAGGTGATGAATTTTTCATTAATGAGTTCTGCCCCTTGCTCTCCATCATGACAGAATAGATGGAAATATTAGCTGAGCTGATTCATACAAAAGCAAAAATTAATTTGCTCATGCATAAAGCCTTATTACATTTCAGGTATCTCTGATTACCAAAAAGTATGAATCTATATTTTTTGCTCTTGATGAAAGATAAGTTGTACTACCACTAACAAAATTATTGTACAGATATATTTTTTGACAAAATTTTTATAACAAATATCTGAAATTAGAGAAAATTACCTTCAATATTTGACTGCAAAATTGATTTTGCTGACCTTGTAATGTATACTTTTTCTCTCAAGTTAAAACAGTTAGAAATACTTCAGTTTTTGGTCTCCTGTACAGAAACTCATGTGATCTGTCTTTGGAACAGTGATTATCAGGATTTGAGACTTGCATACATTCACCAAGCACGTATTTTCACTTCTTAAAGCCTTCAAAAAACCTTTTCTGATGTTGTTATGTTTCCTAACATATGTTCTATTGTCAGTGAAGTGCAATTCTCTAAAGAAAGGTATTTTTTTAATAAAGACTGAGAATATTATGCACATGGTTTTATAGTAAAATAGCTAGGCAGTGATCTGTACTGTTCCAGAACTTTATACTGGTGCTATAAAATTAAATGCCTTACATGCAGGTTAGTGTTTTTTTTATGTTTTCAATATGTTCAGAGCAATCTTTCCTTTCCCTTATATCTTGGGAAGTCCAACCAAGTTGTCTCTTTGATTTGTTTCTGCTGCAAAATGTCAAAAAATGCTTCCATCTTCAGCCTGTCCTGTGTCTGTCATTCCCGAACAGGTGGAGCTGTTTGCTTTTGAATGAGTTCCAAGACATTACCTTGATTTCTGCAGATAGATGCTTGTTTCTCACAGTCATCTTAATTCCCTAAGGGAGACCTGAAAACCGTGGAAAAATCTAAACCAATGAGCTTTTTGGTTGGTTTTGTCAGGTCAATTCCTGGCCGTTATCAAGCAAAGAATGAATGTGTCTCAAACCTAATTTTGCTTTGCTGATGTGTGTTGTGGTCAACATTAGCCCCATCCCTGCACATGGTTGGTATTTTCATATCTCTATGATTGGGGCAGAGGGAGTAGGAAGGGTTGTTTTGGACATCCTGCAACATTACCACATTACAAAGCCCATGACTTCCCCTTTAAGGAGAATCCCAGGAAGATTTTATGGCCATCTCTCCTGCTGCTTCAGGCATGGACATTTCTCTTCATTCTTCATTGGCTCCTGTAGGTTATGAAATGAAGAAGTAGCTCTACTTGATTTTTGGATTATTTGGTTAATCAAGGGTCTGTATCATCCTTCTGAAATGTATGTCACTGGAGATAGGTTGAAGACACAGTCTGTCACTAGTTCATTAAGAGATATCAGTCATTTCTCAAAGTCTGTTTCTTTGCACATTGTAATTATGTTATGTACATTTTTCTTGGCATAGATGATATCTCTGCAGTTAAGAAGCAGGTGTCAAAATGAAGATCTCAGTTTATCTGAAAATAGAAGTAGAGACAAACATGTTTTCTACTCTGATAGCCAAGTCTGTAGCTTCATAATTAATCTGAATAACCTGCTGCCCTGATGAGAGTATTTTATTTCAAGAAAAAAAGCCAAACAAACAAACAAACAAAAACAAAAACAAACAAAAAAAAAACCACAACAAACCCAAACCAGTATCCTTTTATCTCTTTTCTCAGTTTGACTTGTTTCATAGAAAGCAGCTGCATAGCTTGTGAGAATGGGACAGAATACTTTTGTCCGCATATTATTTTTCTACCAGGTTCCTATTATTGCTGGAATATGTTCAATGAATGGAATCACAGAATTGTCAGAGTTGGAAGGGACCTCTAGAGATCATCTAACCCAATTCCCCTGCTAAAGCAGGATTGCCGAGAGCATATCACTCGGGACTGCATCCAGACAGATCTTGAAGATCTTCAGAGAAGGGGACTCCACAACCTCCCTGGGCAGCCTGTTCCAGGGCTCTGTTACCCTCATTGGAAAGAAGTTTCTCCTCATAATCTAATAGAACTTCCTATGTTCTAGCTTGTGTCTGTTACCCCTCGTATTGTCACTGGGAACCGCTGAAAAGAGTCTAGCTCTATCCTCCTTCAACCCACCCTTCAGATAATTATAAGCATTAATAAGGTCTCCCCTCAGCCTTCTCTTCTCCAGGCTAAAGAGTCCCAGCTCTCTCAGCCTTTCCTCATTAGGGAGGTGCTCCAATCCCTTAGGCATCTTTGTTGCCCTGTACTGGACTCTCTCCAGTAGTCCAGTAGTTCCCTGTCACTCTTGGACTGGGGAGCCCAGAACTGGATACAGTATTCCAGCTGTGGTCTCATCAGTGCAGAGTAGAGGAGAAGAATGACCTCCCTCAACCTATTGGCCACACTTTTCCCTTTGCAGCCCAGAATTCCCTTGGTGACAAGGGCACATTGGTGGCTCATGGACAGTTTACTATATACCAGGACCCCCAGATTCTTCTCCTCAGAATTGCTTTCCAGCAGGTCCGCCCCTAACTTATATCGGTGCCTGGAATTCTTCCTCCCCAGGTGCAGGACCCTACACTTGTCCTTGTTGAACCTCATTAGGTTCTTCTCTGCCAAGATCTCCAGCCTGTCCTGGTCACACTGGATGGCAGCACAGCCTTCTGGAGTGTCAGCCAGCCCCCCTAGTTTGATATCATCAGCAAACTCGCTGAGGATACACTCAGTCCCTGGAACGTCTATGTCCATTTTATATCTCTGTTGATTGATGTGTTGTTAAACCAATTACTATTTTATCCGTATGAGGTAATAAAGATTCTATCTCTTACACTTGTTTGCATGATACTTTTCAAGGTTTACAATGGTTTACTAATAATGCTTCAGTACCTTTCTCATTTGTTTTGCCAAAATTTGAGCTTGTACTGTGGTGTATAATGCATTTAAGTTTGTAATGCAATCAATACAGTCAAATATCTGTCTTCAGAATAATTGTGATTCTATTACTCGATTATCACAAAGTCAGAATGCATTGGAATGCATTCTCAAAGGCATATTATTCTTTAAGAAGGTTAATTTTTCTGTCATGAAGGGACAAACTAGTTTCTTTGTACATACTATACATGTGTCAAAGGTTTCTATTAATTTTTTAAAATCTCGTCTAAAAGATTTGGAGAGGTGGCAGAAAAGCTCAACAAGTCTCTTGTTTCCTATCATATACCTCTAGTGAACTCTGCACCCATGCCACTTAAGTGTATTTGTTGTTTGCTTGGGGTTCTTTTTGCCTTTATTTCTTCCTGTTCTGTTAGATGTAGATGTTGTGTCTTTCAGGCATTTCAGAGTCGGCAGAAACATACATAGAATTGTTTCAGGCAAAGTTTCATCACTTGTACATTTTGCTCTCTGGAAAATACTTGTGCCTGTCTTTAAACACTCTTCCCTCAGCTTGTTTCATTAATAGTGCAAAGAGTAAAGGTGCCTAAAAATTGTTAGTTCTGATATCCCACCATAAAGGTGCCTTTTTAGCTTCACTAACCACTGATAGAACTGGCTAGCTCAGTGGGTGGGTTCAGCTCTTTGTAAGTGGTAAAAAAATACCTTCAAAGGGAGAAACCTCATCCAATGTGTCCTCACAAATAATTCCTTCTCTTTTTGCCACTTATGTGCTCCAGAACTTCTCCACAACATTCAAAGCTAGCTTTCTGGAGGGAAGCATTAACATCCCCTTCTGAGGCAGACTAAGGAGATTTTTAACACAGAGTAGTTATGCAATCAATAATTTCTTGGCAGTTCAAATGCAAATGTTAGAGTGGAATGTCTATTTTTACTTTCTGGGAGGTAGAAGTTCATTCAAAAACATCTGTGAAAATAAGGTCAGTCAAAGCTTCTAGGCTACTATGATAGAGATCTTTACAGTCAAGCAATAAAACTGAATGTCTTGACATGCTGCTGAATGCTTCTTTCCAATTATGCTCATATCACTGTTTTCCATCTGCTAGAGCATGTGTTGCTGACATCTTTTCTTCTTTCTGCTAAATTATTTCTTTTTTTTTTTTTTTTCATGATAAGAAGGGCACACACCCTATATATACTTCTCTATAGACCAATCTTCATTTTTCAAAAGCAGCAGTACTAGCACAGACAAGAAACTTTTATTTTATTCTGGAACTCTGCTGAAGCTCCTCTTTGTCTAAGGTGTGTATTTCTTCCAATGCAATACTGAATCATCACATGGTTCTTTCCTTTGTACTCTCTTTTGAAAAACCTGGAGAACCACAGTCTGCTATCTCTGCATTTTCAGATGACTGCCATCAGGAGTAGTGCATTTGGACTTATAACATGTCATCAATTTGACAAAATTTTCCAATGTTCTTTTCAAAATTATGTTTTCTTTAAAAGCAGCTTTATGTAAATCTTCCTTGACATATAAAGTAGAATTGCAGATAAAAGAACGGTATTAAATATTTCTCTTTCTAATGATAATTCCTGTGTTCATTCAACACTGACAGTGAGACATGCCCAGTCCTTTCAGAGATTTCTTATTTCTAGTAGTGCATATAGAAGTCCTGCATTGTGATCTCGTGCCTCTTGTTTTACTGTTACCCATGTTTGTCCCTCAATATATAAACCAAATAGCTAGTTTGTGTCAAACTTTTTCAGTATTTCCCTTGAATCTTCATCACGATCACTGTCACAGCTGACCAAGAGTCCTCTTTGCCCTCTTGCTCTGTTTCCCTCAAAGCTATCTCAAGAATTTGTTTTAATGTTATCGTTCCCAATGCAAACACACCACTTTTCCACCTCTAGAAGACACCAGTTGCTAACCTCCCTTCCAAGTAACTATTCTTCCAGTCATAAAAGTGACTTCTTTCCCCAAGTACTTGTCCATGTTAGGTCAGCTATCTCAAAGTCAAGACTGTATTCTCAGAAGACTTCACTAGGAATTGATGCCACAAAAGGTGCCACCATGAACTAGCCCAGAAGGACATACCGATCCTTTTAACACTGATGTTTGACAATAGATTGAAGATTCAACTTCACATTTCTAGCTCTTTTCTGATCATTCAAAGTATGCTTCATTAGTCTTAAACGCAAAGCTGGAGGCAACCAAACTCTCTGTGTCTGCTTTGATTGATGGCCTCTCTGGATCTCAGAACTCTAAGAGAAGCTGTGCATCACCCGCTACATTTTATGTAGAAAGCCAACCTAGATTCAATTGCAGCTGGAGTGTGTACTTTCCACTTTGCTGCTTCTTACCAAGGAGTCAGACAATTCTATGCCTGGCTTTGCTGACACCTTACAACAGGCTGGAACTGCCTACAAATGAAGGGATTCTTCTGTCTGCCTGTGTGGTCTGACAGACAGCAACTTCATGTTCAACCACATCCTGGTGTTTATGCAGCAGAAAAATTTCCAGTGAAAAAACTGATTTAAAAAAAAAACAAAAAAAACCCCTAATATTTACACATTCATACCCCTTGTATTTGTTGGCTCCTGAAGCCTCAAAAGGAGATAGATGTTCATGAGAGATGACTGTAAGTAGAGATCCTAAGGGTCCCATCTGAACAAAGTGCATGAAATTTCCATGTAGATATCTTTATCAAAGCTCAGGACCCAAAACCCCCTTTACAGATGATGTAGAACAAATCATACACATAGGGCGTGACTTATTTAATCCCATGCTTGGTCAGATGACTCACATCCCAGAAGTGACTCTTTCTGTTGCCTACATAGGAGTTCAAAGGGGACAAGGCTGAATGTTGACATTTACATTATAGACATCACTAGACTTAAAATTCATTCCAAAAGTCCTGATTCCATCACAAATATTCCAAAACATTGACCAGATGCTCCTTTCCTGCTGTATGAAGAAATGTCAGTGTATATCTTACTGGGACCATTTTTTCAGTGCAGAAACCCCTCTAAATATTCTTTTTAATAAATATTTTAATAAAAAATATTAAAAGAGTTTCATTAATATTTTATAATTAATTCCAGGCCTCAAGTTTAAAAGACAATTTTTTGAAATGTTAAACATTGTTTAGTTTTCTTAAGTGATGATATCCCCAGATGTTCCATAAATAGCCAGGAAATTAAGACCAATTGGAAGACTCTTTGCGATCTGAAGCTGGATGAGATCTACTTGCAAGCTTTGCAGTTAAATATGAGCTTGCAGCCTCTTTAACACCTTTTCCTCTAATTTCTGAATAAGCAATAAGCACAGTCATTAGTTTTTTGAGTGATCTCATGCTTTATAGAAAGTCGGGTATGACTTTTTTTCCAGGTGTATCTCATCTTCAGTCTTATCGTTGCACCAAAATGGTTTTGATGTTTGGCACTTCTGGGAATGAAATTAATTATCTTATCTTTTTCTTCTTCCTTTTCTGTGAGATGCTAGCTTATAATTGGAACTGAGCTGATCTTATTTTTCCCTGACACATATATTTTTTTCATTCTACAGATATGAGGCACTCTGATGTTACTTTTCTTTATGTACCAGAACCTGTCCTCAATTAAATACTAATCTGCAGAAAAGACAAGTTTCCTTTCTTGTGCTACAACTAGGTATTCTACATTGCTTTCAGTGAGGTATTAACAAAAAAATCTTTTTTTCTCTTTTGAAAAATCTGAGTACTCACTGATTTATATGATCTTCTATCCCTTGAACCACAATTACCTGCTAAAATTGGATTTTGTGGGACAAGAGGCACAGTCTATATGAATGTGGAATTGCTTTTGATAGTGCTGTTCTCTTTCTGAAAGAGCAACAATATTGCCAGTATCTTTCTTGGCACTTACGGCATCACTGAAGATAAAATACAAGTATCAGAACCATTCTGTCACTTTTTTTAATTTGGAAGTTCATTCTGGCGTGTTTGTGGAAGTAGCAGCAATGAAGACTGAGTTCCTGATGCACCAATCATCTGCAGATAAAGCCGCATAATGCCGAATGCTGATGAGTGAAATGTTTATCATTCTACTTCATCTGTTAGACCTCTAATGCGAGTACAAGTGGTTTCAACCCTAACTTTTTAGTCCTAGTGTTAGTTAATCTTAGCCAATGACTCTCCAACCATCCAACATATTCTTTGTAGGATTTCTGTTGCCCTCGTTCCACAGCAGTTGAAATCATTAGGCCTCTATTCCTGCTGTACTGTCAGATAGTTGTGTGTGGTTTTCAAATCTATCATCTTCGGCTTGTTTTCTGGAATTACTGCTGCTAGACATTTCCTAGTCCAGATCAAACACTAGACTACTCCCTCTTACTTTTCATCTTTTCTGAAGAGAATTTAAGCCTGATGCAATTTTTCCTTCTATTTCGGGTAAAGCGAAGAGTTCTACATTTCTTTACGAACTGCAATCTTTGCCTTCTCCTGAGGCAGAAGTGACTTCATTAGTATGCATGCAACCTGTTGTCTGTTCCTGGGCTATCAAGTACTCAGGCAGAAGTGGCTTCAAATACATACCCAAGCCATTTTCCTTCTGGTAAACCTCCTTCTTTTAGGACTAGTCATTGTTTTTATAGTGTTTTCCATCTTATGGTCAATAATATTTTCTTAAAGACTTGTTCTTCTGAAAATACTATTCTGGTTAATATCTTTCTTGTCACATGCACCAATTGGATAGGTGACTGAGTGTGTATGGTTTTGAATGACACAATTCCTTCCACACTGGTACTCTGGTGGTGTTTCCAAACAACATTTTTGATGTCATGACAGTGAATTCTATGGCTCTGCTGTAAAATTTTTTGCCTTGCAGAATAAAAACTTCTATAGAAAGCCCATGGGACTCGAGTGTCTCTGTATGAGGATATGAAGGTGACTGTCTTCTTGTTCTTTCAGCAGTTTGTTGGGCCAATTTATGTCAAGTATCTGATTTCTTTAGTACCTAAATCCTCATATCTTCTTTCTGAGTAGAGGAAAGCTATGATTTTGTTATGATATGTAACTTGCATGAATTTGTATATGGTTTTTTTTAGGCATATGAATCTCCTGTAGACTGCTTGTTAGTCTCGATACTGCTAATTCAGAGGGACTTGAAAGAACTCACAGGTTTGGTATGGTCTTTGTTTTATCTTAGTATTTGATATTATTGAGGTGGCACAGCATAAATTGAAAGGACTTTTCTACCATTATTCAGATCAGTGTTCTTCACCTCTAGTATAAAACTTGGGACCACCGTATTCTACTAGGTCAGACTCCAGTCCAATGATAAACATGAGCATCTGTTCTGGATGTCTGATTTCTCATTGTTAAAATGATCTTTGTATTGTTTTCATGACCCACTTGGAAGACAATTGTGTATGGGAATGTATCCCTCCCTATTTCAACAGGGATTTACCAAATGAGTTTATGATACGGTCTGATCAACAAACTATATGTCATATTCTGCATTGTTTGAAGAAACGTGAAGTAAATAATGAAACATTTCTGGTGCAAGTCTCCAGGTTCTCTTGAAAGATGTGTGGGGTCACAGATTGGCAACATCTGTGTTTGCAATAATTTAGTGTTATGGCTGAATGTGGATTTGAAGATATTTTGTCACAGACTCGACATTGGTTGGACTGATTTCTCAAAGTCCCATCCCTCTTTAGAAAGGAAAATTACTGTTGTCAAAGTCTCTTGCAATTTAAACTATCATTGAGTGAAATGCAGGTGTCAAAGATGGTTTCGTTTTTTCAGACAGCAAGTTCAGCCAGGCATTTCTATTGAAAAAGGAACAATCATTTGGTATTGCCGACTTCCTTGACATGTTGGGTATTGTTGGTAATGTGTGTGTTTTCTTCTTTATCCTTTATGTACATGTTTCTGCCTTCTCCAGGAAGCTATGGTGACTAAACTCTCATTTTTGTTTTGAAGCTACTTTAGAATACAAAATACTCCAGGTTGTGCGATGAGTCATTCAGCTTTTCTTTAGGTTTTATATTGGTCTTCTGTAGGTAGCAGACAACACCATTATTCTTTTTCATGCCATATATATAAGATTCCCTATTTCTTCACAGTCAAAAAACTTCAGCCCCTACAATCTTCATTTTACTCCTAAGATGTCTTTAGTTCACATGAAAAAAAAGGCAATAAATTTTGTTTTGGTCAGATCCCACTACTTATTTATTCTATTTCTTACTCATCAATGAGTATACTGAGAAACTGAGCACCAGTCTTCCAAATTACTTTAATTATATAAAAAAAAAAAACAACAAAAAACCCCAAAAAACAAAAGGTGGAATTCTCATTTATGCCATCAAGCAAGATACTGTGTAAAAAGGTTCCTCTTCTTCTCTTATCCACCAAGCTAGTCACCACATTGTAGAAGATTATCAAGTGCTCTACTTAATGCAAAAACAAACATTATACTTTGCTTTCCTTACTAAAGTTCCTTCTTATCCTGGGCACTACTGATAACTATTGTGATTGGAAATCATGAGTCCCAGAAACTGGCCCTGCCTGAGCATGGGGGTTGGACCAGATGACCTACAGAGGTCCTTTCCAACCTCAGCTATTCTGTAATTCTGTGAAATTCAGAATATTTCACATCTTTCACAGTCTTGCAATGCAATTCCACTCATTTCTCAAAATCTTTTTTCCCCCTAGATTGTTTATTATTGTCAGAAACTCTGATGAAGTTCTCTGTTTTAGGTAACCACGAGGATGTAACTACTGTTAGCACATTCTTGTCTGTGAATTTCAACAACTGAAGACCTTATAATTTTTTTGCTTGTCTTGGCCATGAACTCTGTACATTTGTAGTTTAAAGATATCCATCCCTTTTTCCCAAAATGCTCCTATTTTGGAATTTCCATTTTAGATAAAGGGGGGGTGGTGGTGGTGGTGTAATAGATTATCCTCATTTTCAAATTTGTAAGGAAATGTTTACAGTGGCAGATGAGAGTACTGACACTCCTGTCCTTCTGTAATCTTTCAAATACTTTCAGACTTTCTATACTTAGTTCAAAATGTCTGAGGTTGGGAGGGGAGGGGGAATCAGATATCAATCAAAGACTTACAGAATGTAAAGCATTCTATTGTATTCTTCTGCTTGCTCAATTTGTTCTTCACAGTGAAACAGATCATTCTCTGAAGTTCAGCAGGAAGGCTATGAATTTCTCTGTTTTTAGGCCCACTATCTTTCTCTGAGATGAAGTTATTGGAGTTGTACAGTCTGATTTCCCCTTTCACCAAATTTTGGACTATAACTAGCTAATACAGTCCAGTTCTAGAATTGTCATATTTTGTTATTGGTGGAATATTCAGATCTAACATTTTTGCTTATTCTTAAAAAAAACAGTCTTTTGGATTTATTGTTTTAAGATTCCAGTTCCTCTTTCAGATGAGCAGTTAAGTTTCTCTCTGCTGGCACAGGGTGCAGATGGATCACTTGATGTCTTTCTTTTTGCTGAAGGAAAGTTATGTAACAATCATTTCAGGTTTCCTAGTCGTCAGCGTTCTTAATTTTTAGCAGTAACTTTGTAAAGAAAGGCCTGCATGTTTCTATGCTAAATAAGAAGCAGATCTTGTCCTCAGTTCACTTTCTTTCACATCCAAGCTATCGCAGAGTTTCCGCTCATGGGAGAACATCAAACTGACATTCTGTTTGAAGAAACCCTTCCTTGTTCTGTGTCTTCCATCCACCATATAAACACAAGTATATTTTAGGACAATAAAAAAATTTTCTGTGGAAAAAAAAATATTTCCCTACAACTTGCTTCATCTTGGGTACTGAAACTTTCTTTTTTAACTTTTTGTCTTCAACAAAGCAATACAAACTTTCCTCATTACTGGTGCTCAGGAGAAACCACATTGCCGAGAGGAAAGCATGACTATAATTTTCATACACAGCTGTTGCTCTCTCAGTGGCGGCTGCAGGGCAGTACCAATCTGCTCATAGATCTTTGGCTTCTTTTATACTTCATAGAGACCAGGCTTTGACACTCCACATCCCCTCCTCCTTTAAGCTTTATCCTTGCCTCCATAGTGAGACTGATCTTAGCCCTAAAGCCTTGAGTTTTCCCCTGCAATTCTGTTAGTACTTGTCCTGCTTCTCTTCTGCTTCACAATGATTTCTCTTCCCAACTTTTCTTTGTTTCATTCATTTTTGTTACAGCTAATTTCCAGCAAATTTCCAGTTTCTCTAGAATGGCAGCAGAGACACAAAGTATCCTTCTGTGTCTCCATTGTACCCACCTACCCTTCTCTCCAACACTCATCCTCCGTCCCATGGTTTCTTTACCAAATCCTTTCCACGACTGAGGCAGACAGACCATGTCTTCTCATTCAGGACTGGAGGGAGAAGTTGACTTCACTAATACCATGCCTATGTCACATCTCCTGCAGACCAGGCTTCACCAATTTTGCCTGGTCACAAAGTTTGATCAAGTGGTAGCTTTGGATTAATTTTAGGGACTATTTTCCAATAGCAGGAATTACAGCATGTACAACTTATACAGTTACTGAAACATGAATAACAGGATTCATCTGCCTAGTAATTTATATTTTAAGAACTCTTGTCATGGCTTCCTTTTTTTAGATATTTTATCATTTCCCTGCATCTTGTTATTGTTTTTTTGTTTTTTTTTTCTATCACTTGCCCATTACATACTTTTAGAATTATTTTATTACATTGTATTTTAACTATACACTCACAGAGTGTCAGTCTGGGATCTTCAAGTGCATTGACATTTCACTCCATTCCTTAAACTGTGTGAATTGTGTTACAGATGTTCTGTCTCTGTAAAACATACTGTACCCATGTAGCCCTGTAGTACAGTATTGTCATTGGTCATAAATTTTTACTGAGTCTGTAGGGTGCCAGGACTCAGGCTTGTTCTGTTTGAACTTTTCCTGGCCTGCTTGCAATTTTGTGTGACTTGATTTAGCTGTGACAGTAATTTCTCTACTTGATCATGTGCTGTTGCTAATTTTTTTTTTTTTATTTGCTTTCATCTTTGCTTTATACAACTATAGCTTTATACAGATAGCAGTAGCAACCAGTTGCTCTAGGTAGCATGGGATCTTTATGACTAATGCAGTGGTGCAGTGCAGAGAAATTCAGGTCTGGTACGAGAGCAGTCCTTGAGAAGAGGAGGTGCAGGATTCAGAGCAGGGGAGTGCAGACAGAGCTTGAGGCACAGCCAGGTACTGTAGACCCCACACAATAAACAACTCAGTAACAGTCACTTAAAAAGAATGTATACCTGGAGCTGGAAAAACTTTTTTTAGTGGTAATGAAGAGAATAAAGAAGTAACATACGTAAAAGGCACCACATATAGTGCTTGGGCATAACATGGTCCTGCAGACCAATGAAAAATGTGTGAAAAAAAAAATATATATATATAAAGAGGAGTACCTTCTTTTTTCCCATAAACAAGATTTTTAATGTAATCATACCAATATGACATGGGGATATGTTAGAAGAGTAGCTAGTACTCTGATCCACACTGTGATTAGCTGAGGACGTAGCAGGAGGAAATGGAATGGAAGAAATGCAAGTTATTTCAATAGTAATGGGATAACAGGTTTCACCAGCCTAAATTTTGTCAGTTCAGTTCTTATCATTATTTAATGTAGACTTTTTTTCTTCAAGTCTTACTGTAAAATACTTCCTAGTTAGTAGGAATTCTTATGAACATTTTCTCCTGCTGCACTGTATGTTCCGTGCCACTGTCTTTGTTTTTACTGAATCATTAATTTTCTTGTGTGAGTACAGTAAAGATGCATCTTTTATGGTGAAATATTGGAAAATAAGATAGTTACTGCTTGCATTTATTTTGGAACATCAAGGCAGAAGCATTTCTGATCGATTCTCTCAAGTTTCTACAAATTCAGTGCTGGGTTGTTTGTTGCAGTAATTTTTCCCCATTATTTGTAGATATGAAATGCTCTACTTTATTGTGCTGACAAGATTCAGAGAAGTTTCTTATCACTTTTTCTTCCCAAGGGAAACTACAATCCATAGCAATTTCCCAATGCTGAATTTTCATAAAAGCACTTGTCTTGGAAGTTTTTATAAAATAGTCTATTATAGTAGATAGCTTTATTGCCAGGGAAAGAAAAATGGTAAAGTTATTCAAAGATCACAACAACACACTTGTTATTTCTTCCTTCAAAAGAGCAGAGTAGGGGACATTATTTATTCCCTTTTTTTAACAATTAAGGAATCAATCAGTACCTAAAGAACAAAATAATCTTTTAATAGGTGTATGTTTCTGTAACTCGTAAATAGTTTGCAGCAATCCACAGAAGGGATATCGGTCCCTTGCAATTATTTTCTTTCCTGAGATACATGCACTCCAGGAACGTTTCATTAAACTTTCTGTGATGGAATTTTTTTACTGCTGTACAATATATAATCATGAACTGAGCCAGAAAAACAAAACAGAACAAATCTTCAGGTCAATTTTACACATAGTTGTATGTATGTGTGTGAGTCTGCAAGTTTTATATATTTTTATTTCCATGTATATATTACCACACTGTGGGATTTTAATTCCAGATAGAATTATTTCCATAAACCCTTTTCTCATAAAATATTGTTCCTATTTGTTTCAGATGTAATTTCAGACATTCCTAATGGATGTTATAAACTGCTGGGATCGCTCTTTGAATGTTCCAGTTTTTGCTCATGCCATCACTGGAACAGGCAGGCAAGAATGCAGAATTTATTTACATACAGGATAAGTATTTCACTTTTACTCATTTTTATAGGAAAAAGTACCATCTTTCACCTTGCTTGGGTTGAACAACCATAGCCAACATTTCTCCCTGTACTTTGTCTTTCAGTGCTGCTGTGAGATCCAGATAGCAAAAAGGTTCCACTTCTTGTGCATGGTGAGAACCATAGATAGAACTATACAGCTGTTTCACATACTTTTGGCAAAAGTAGAAAAAACATGGTGAATTGGCAATTGTCCTGGTCATTACAGTAGAAACTAGACCAAGGGATCCATTGCCATTTGGGCCTTTACCATCTTCCATCTTGAAGGACGTCATCAAGCAAAGGCAGTTTANCAGCTAAGAGCTTCACTTCAAATATGAGCTAGGCTTTGCTTTAAAGTATGTTTAAAAGAGGTTGAATTCCAGTTAAGGTTAAGTACAAGATCAAGACACCTACCTTTAGGCTACATTAACATTAGCAATTAATATGTCATAGCAGAATTAGTTCAGCAGCACGAAACATGTCATACCCATCTACAAGAAGGTCTGAAAAGAGGACCCAGGAAACTCCAGTCCCTGGGAAAGTGATGGGACAAGTCTTTTAAAAAACATTATTTGACAAAAGAAGCAAGTGATTGTGAAACACAGTGTGGATTTACCAAGGACAAATTATGCCTGACTAACACGATCACCTTCTACAACAGAATAACATCTTCTGTTGAGAAGGAGAGAATGGTGGGTGTTGCTTACCTGGTCTTTAGCAAAGTGTTTGACACTGACTTCCAAAGCCTTCTCCTGGACAAGTTGCCAAGATATAGATCAGATGGATGGAGACAGAAAATTGGCTCACAGACCGCATTCAAAGGGTGGTGATCAATGTTTTTTACTCAAGCTGGCACCCTGTCACAAGTGGGGTCCCCTAAAGATCAATACTGGGTCCCACACTGTTCAGCACTTTCATAATTGATCAGGATGTTGGCACTGAAAGCACCCTTACCAAGTTTGCTGATGACACCGAACTGGGTGGTAAGGGAATACCTCAAAGGGAGAGCCATCCTATAGAACATGTGAGAAGGGAGAATAATCTTGCAGAAGGACCTCAACAGGCTGCAAAAGTAGGCTATCAGGAATAGTATGAATTTTAATGAAGACAAGTGCAAAGTTCTGCACCTGGAATGGAATAACCAAACAGGCTGATACAGGCTAGGATTTGCATGTCTGGGGAACTGCTGTGCTGAAAGGACCTGGGGTTCCTGGTGGAAAAACTCAACATGAATCAGCAGTGAACTGCTGCAGCAACAAAGGCAAATTGGATCATAGACTGCATCCACACTCTAGTCAGTGCTTGTCAGGCTGCGCCATGAGTACTGTCCCAATTTCTGTTCCACATAATTCAAGAAGGAGGTAGACAGAGTGGAGAGGGTCCAAAAGAGGTGCTAGGTCCCGGTCTGATGATCAAGGATGATCAAAGGGCTGGAGAACTGCCCTGTGCGGAAAAACTGAAGAAGTCAGGTCTCTTCTCCCTGGAGAAGAGAAGGTTCAGGGGAGATCTCATCACAATTTCCTGTACTTAAATGCAGCTGAAAAGAGGACTGAGGCTCCCTCTTTACAAGGAGTCACATGGAGAAGACAAGGGGCATCAGGTGCAAGTTGCCCTGAGAGAAGTTTCACCTTGACATAAGAAATAATTTTTTTACAGTAAGAACAATCACTCATGAAAACAACTTCCCCAGGGACATAGTAGAGACCCCGTCACTGGATGTTTCAAGATGCAATTGGACGGTGTGCTAGATCATAGAATCATAGAATCATAGAATCATAGAAGAGTGCTAGATAATATCATACAGGCTCCCTTTACCCTGCAAGATTGTTCCAGATGCTCTTTCGAAGTCCCTTCCAGCTTAGGCTGTTCTATAATTTGGAGCTGCCACCGCTGTATCTGCACTATTTACCACTTGGTGTGTTTAGAAATAGACTGGACAAGACCTGTTTAGGCAGTCAAAATGTTATATGGGAATAAGACTACTGTCAGTCTGTGAAAGAAGGAAAATAAACCAAACAAATCCATGAGTATGTGTAAGGAGTGAGATAGCATATCCCTCTTTTATCCTTGCTGTTATGTATGTCCAGAAGATAATCACACCCTCTCCACAGGCTGTGTCTTTGGATCTACATGCTATAAACACAATGTAATATTCACTCTGGGAGACATTAAAAATGGTGTGGTCAGCTGATAGCTGTTCTGCTTATATGAGGCCATGTCTTAAGTCTGCTAAAGTTAATTGGAACATCTGCAGAGAGATTTTGAGGATAAATTTTCCATCATTGCTATTTAACGTCATTCTCTTACACAGCCTGTGTATGTGCATTAAAGAGTGTTAAACTCTAGTAAATGAGTTCAAGTACACCATTTTTGAAATGCATGAGACCAGCTGGGAATACATAAAGCCATCGTTGATTGTGGAAAATATCTTGATATCTTTCATAACAAAGTCACAGTTATTTTGGCGTGGTACGAAATGATATTTTTCAGCTGTCAATGATGCTTCGAATAGAGAAGAAAAAGAGTTGAGACAATAATTTTCATTGAATCACTGGAGTTTCACAACTCCAGCAACAATGGTTTACTTCATAATTTCCTTAACCAAAAATGAAACATTTGTGAAAGGATGTGTTTCTAGCTGGCTTCCTGGCTCTGCCTATTCCATTTACAAAATGAAAGGAACAAATATACTGAAAACAAATTTTGGTTATAGGAACAAAGCATTTTGTCTAAAAGAATTACATACCCACACCTTGTAACTTTTCCCTGAAGACCTGCATATTACCTCTACTGTAATTTCTTCATCAACAATGAGTATTACTTTGCAAATTTGCATCACCATTGGACCTTTTGCCATGTGGAGGTGACTCCATTCTCACCTATGAGGAATCAAATCTGTTGAGAGGTCTATCTCAAATTCTCATAATCTTTTGCAGTCTGATGAGTCATAAACAGATGTCCTCTGTCTTTTGAACTGCCATCTGTTGTAACTGGCTGGAAGATGTTTGGCTATTTCTGTCAAAGTGTATAAACTTTTTTTCTGAAAAGCCTATTCCTTAGACAGCATGTCTTAAAGAGTAGCCCTGGAAAGACAGCAGATGTTTTTTCAGAGCCTACCAAGTCTTTGCTTCTGTTAATTTTTTTGTAGTCCTTTCAGAATGGAAACTGGTTGCTGTTCCCATTCATCCTGAAAGTTTAAAGAACTCTCCCGGCTGTATAATTAGAATTTCTTCACAACCATCTTTTGCTACATGGTTCACGACTGTTGAAACAGATGGAGTCATAACAGCTCTCTGAGTCATTCTTAAGCTGGTACAATGCCACTGATGAATGTTTGTATGTGTTTGATGCATTTTTTTTTATCCAGGGGTCATGTCTTTCTAGCTGAAGGAGCTCCTACACTAGCCTATAAAATGAGTTTCATAAGCATTATGGCAGGTAGGTAATTTAGTTGAGTAATAAGCCTATTATGTGAATATGTCTATCTACATTATTTTAACCTTTAAAATAAGACCTCCTAGGAATCAGTAACTTTCTAAACTGCAGAGAAAGTAACATAACTTTAGTATGTACTTGAGATATTTCTGAAGTCTTGAAGCTTTCTCTATCTCATATTATTCAGTATGAAGCTTCCTACTAAGACGGTGTTCTTACTCCAATTATTCTGGGAGCTATCGGGATTAAGTTACACCCATGCTACTGTTTTTCCCTCTACATAGGGAATGTGTAGTCTCCACTCTTCTTTCTTTCTCTGCTTGAACCCAATAAATTACGTGCGAGGGAAAGACAAATTGCAGTGGTGCTTTAATTGTGGGGAAGATCACTTGTCATAAAAATTGCCGGTCCCTTCAGAAATTTAGTTAGTGATGAAAGAAATCACATCTTAACTACCGCTTAAAATCTTATCCTTAGCTTTCAAATAGCAGATGCTCTGAATACCATAGATCTTCTGTTCTTTTAGTCTATCACATGATTATTGCCCTGTGGTCAATGCTGAGTTGCCTATTTCATTTGCTGACCCTAGGGAGTTACAGGTTATCACTTCCAAAGGGATTCACACTGTTCCCTCACATCAAGAGCTAACTCGTCACTGCTCAGCAGAATGTTGATTCTTTACATCAGAAAAATACTTCAGGAGCTTGAAACTAACTAACTTTTTTTTTTTTTTAATTTTCAGCCCAGTGCACAGTTCTGCAGTGCTGTATCTACTTTTCTTTTTTCTTAAGTTAAACTCTGTGTATAAAAGAGAACTTTTACATGACATATGTAAGTAGCCAAAGCCAAAAGATTTTTAACATGTTTATTCAAATATTTATTCTGCAGTTCTCCTATCCATCCACCTGTGATGATGGAAACAAATACACACAACATGGAAAAAAACCCCAACCTTGTGTCTTTCTTATGTTTACAGAATATTATTCCATTTGAATACGATTCTGGCAGATCAGCTCAAGATATTTCATACTGTATTAAATAAATAGGTTACGAATGGTATTTTCTGTTGAACATACATACCCATACAGTCATACAGTTTTAATGTAGTGAAAGTTTTGAAATATGTTTGAAATAACAACAGTAAATGTAAAAGTAAAGATCTGAACACATGAAGCACAGATGCAATGTTAAAATGAAAACTGAAGAAAGAGAAAGCAGAGAAGAAAAAAGGAGCTGGGAATGAACAACTAATGAAGAATGGGAAGAACACCTTTTGAAATTTTGTACTATTTCTTCCTCTTGTTCAGGCTTCTGCTTTAGCAAGGTGAATCACTTGTTCCAGGACCAAAATCAATTTGCTTTCCCATTGACAAAACATAGTCACAGACTTTCAGTTTAAATAACTTCAGATATTTTGTTCAACAGAAACAGCAGCAAAGAAGAAATACTAATATCTTGAAGATATCACAATTACATATTTAATTTCATAAGCTCCTTCATGAACCCTCCTTCACATATGATGGGCTAGAAAAGTAAAAGGTCACTAGAAATGAAACCAAAATACCGAATATAACTTCTTCATAGCACCTAATGAAAATAGCTGCTCCTGACTCAATAGACTCAGGGCAAGGAAGAGAATAAAAAAAGTGTGATAGACATGGCATAGACAGAACTATATGTCCTTTGAAAGTAAACCAAGGTAGCACAGCCAGAAGAGAAATGTTGCTGAAGTGGTGACCAGAAGCAGTGAAACGTAGAAATGTTATTTTGGATCCTTACCAACCTAACAAAAACACTGCCCTGGCTTTCCTTATTTGCTACAGGGCAGAGGAGAAGCTCCTCCTTCCTTATGTCCAGAGACTTAAGAAAGGGTAAGACAATGTACTTAGCCTGTGAACCACAAGATGTTATTTGGCCTGAGGTACTATTTTGCATACCTCAGCAAAAGATGTAAACTCCTGACAGCTGCTTGGGTTTACTGGGGATGCTGCAATAGCCTTCAGCCCTCCAAATCTAATATTATTGAACTGCAATATCATTATTAACTAATTATATTTTTACCATCAGCCTGTGGCATACATAAGCAGATGTGAGAGCTTTTGTTTTGTTGGAGGAAACCCAGACTGTAGGGGAATAATTAGCAGTCATAAGTTTAGACTTTAGGGCTTCACAGTGAGTATACCTATGTTTCTGCTTATTTACTGTTACCACTGTAGAGAGAAAAAATCATTTCACCTTCAGGTCAAACAACTCAAAGCTTTTCACAGCTCTCCTGGCACTTTCTTTCCTGCCTTGCATCACGGCATCATGACAGAGTTTCTCTGAGGCACAAAATGTCAAGTTCAGTTGTAACTCTTCAGCCAGGTGGGTTCAGAGTTTGTTGGTGGTGATGACCAGCACATGTTAACAAAAATATCATATTGTTCCTTGTTACAGATTCATCTGCAGCTACAGAACTGTTTAAAACAACAGGAGGAAAAATGGAAAAAAAAAAAAGCTTTTTTATCAGCTTCAGTGTTATCATGAGTATCCTGAGAGAACTGAGAGGACAGGGGACAGAGTCACTTTAACTTTCATTTTCCAGCCTCTCCTATTGTGTCTAAGCAGTTTCTAAAGCTTTGAGAAGATTAATGTTTTTTAATAAGTATTCATTTCATCCTCTCAAATGTTGTGCTGATAAGCTTTTTAGATTAGCAGATAATGTAAAGGACTTCAAAGGCTTATGAAGGCATTCCCAGTTGGCTTCCTGAATACAGCTGGGAGTCAAACTAATTGGCAGTCTGCAGTGAGGCAATTAGCCACAGGATGAAGTAAAATGGAGACAGAGACCTAACATTATGTATGCATCATTACTTGACTATGTGCTTTATTTTATGTGAGTAGAACTGCTATCAGAGTATTAAGAAAGTTTTAATACACAAATAACTGAAATTTATCTTGGGGGGAAAAGGGCTGAACCATCCATTTGCGTTCTGTAGGCAAAGCGACCATCTAAGTAGGGTAAAAAAAATGTTTTATAAACAGGTATATTTGCACTGCAGACTTTATGCTTGATAAACCAGTACTAAAGAAAGGAACTGAGGGAGGTCCTGATCTCTGTCGAACAGTAAAATGCAAAATAACTCTACTGACTTCAATTACATTTTTCTGGTTTTTCTCTGAGGTTAGAATCTAATGCAACTCCATTATGATCACATCACAGTCATATAGAGAGTGCTAAATAAATTTTCCTTGGGTAGATACTGGCAGTAAGATAACAGGAGTGCTTCTTTCCTTTTTTCTTCCTCCAAGATCACAGGGGCTGCAGCAATCATTCAAAGAGTAACATTCTTTTATAAACGTAAAAATGTAGTGGTGTCATTCAGTGTGACAGATTAAAGGACCTAAAAAATGTCATAAGACTGGAAACTTTTTTGTGTTGTTATCGGCAGTGTTCATTCATCATAATTGTTCTCTGGTCTTTGGGGAACTGCACTGCAGTCATTTGCAAGGAGAGCAAGGATAGCACTAATTGCTTGGAGACTGGACAGCAGAGCCATCGGACTCATTACCCTGAATCATGCCGATTCAACATCACTGCTATACAAGCCAATTCTATGACCTTCAGTTGCTTTGGCTCTTCAGGAGTGACATTATTGTTTATTAATCTGCTATTTATTATTATTTATTTATATATTTTCTATACAAAGAACTTTACATTTCACTGATAGGTGAGGTGCTTCTTGTGTACAGTACGTACAGGGACTCATAGCTACAGCTTTCCATGACACAGACAGGAGTCCAAGGTTATAAAGACATTTTCCTCAAAAGGAAGGAGATATCATTGAAGCTTGGCCATTAAGTAAAAAGGCTGCAAATCCAGAAAAGTAATTCTGACAGTAGCTTGCAGCTGGCAGTGGGAGGACTGATGCTTTGCCCAGGGGAGTAAACACTAGAAGATCAGGAGCAAAAACTCCCCACTGTCTTATTGCTGAGTTACAAAATGTATTTCCCTCTTGCTGTTTCTCTTACAGCTCTGCTGTGGCTCACCTCCAAAAGGAGATGTGATATGAGCTATGTTCTGGTCGTCTAGTAAATGGAAATACATGGCTGAATCTATGTCTATAAGCACTGGGCTACAGTACAGAATATGTTTGCTGCTGCTGCTCTTCCCTCTCCTCCTCATCCTAAACTGAAATTAAGTTCTCTTTTTGACCTCTACCCTAAACTTAATTTCTCAGTGTACCCTTCAGGCGTATATTCCATCTCTTTATCTTTCAAAAACCCTTTTGGATCTTAATACTCTAAGTGTTCTACAAGTCTTTTTAAGCATCTCTCTAAAAACTGAATGTTACAACTAGTAGTGAACGGACTCATAGAGCTTTGCCACTTCAGGTTTAGCAGCGGGAAAGAAATAATACAATAAATGCAGTGAAATGTGGCCTGATGTTATGAGCTTGTCATGATCATGAATTTAACTAGGTTTGTTAGGTATTATTTCCACATCTAGTTTGGAATTGCCCTCAAGTGGCCACTGCATTCTGAAATCAAAGTAGTGGCATCCTAAAATAGATATTATTCTAACAAATTGGCTTTGTACATTTCTAAATTAATTACTTTTAATTTCAAAGCAGAAAGCCTACAGGGGGTTATACAGAGAGCTAAGTTGGTTGCTTTCCACTGTGTATCGTTAATATCCTCATTGCATTCTTCCACCCGCTTTTCCCCCTTGAATTGAATTTCATCTGTTTACCAGGATTGTAAGGGATGATTGGGAAATCTGGTCGAACATTGGAACAGCCTTGCTGCCAAAAACAGGAAGTCATTCATTCAAGTTGTGGCTTGTCTCATAGGTGGACTAAACTCATCTATAACAGGACAATTCAGGAAGAACACTATGTTGGGGCATCTGATGTAGATCTGATGTAGATGTCATCCTCAAAATAAGAAAATTCATTTTGAAGTACCAAACTCTTTACATATAAATGACTCCAGAAACACAAGAAGTGCTGTGCAGCAGTTTATGACTTCAAATTAAATTATGTCTCTTGGTTGCTGTTTGAGTTTGAGATATGACCATGAAGGTTGAAAGTTAAAATACTTTGGCAAAAAATCTGATAATAAAGTAACAGAAAGGACGGGTAGGCAAATTTAAGAAAACTATTCTGTTCTATTCTATTCTATTCTATTCTATTCTATTCTATTCTATTCTATTCTATTCTATTCTATTCTATTCTATTCTATTCTATTCCTCCAGTTTCATCATTAATCCTACAAGGAAGACCTCAGTTTTGCCACCTTGTTGGCTTTTCAACAGCAACTCAAGGTCTTTGCTTTCCCAAGCACAGAGAGTTTTAGACTTGTAAAGGAAACTTAAGCTTTGAGACATACCTACTTTTTCTCAAATACAAGATCTTAATTACACCAAATGTAATTGCTACCTGGAATTTTCAGGCTAACGGGATGGTGAAGAATGACGTTGCTGGCAAAATTCATTATTCAACAGGTGATCCCTAATCCACACACAAAACCTTTTTTTTTTTTTTCCAGTAACAATGAATTGGACTTTTCTAAGGTTTATGGTCCCCCTAAACTATCACTGCAATGTGTGTATCACCAGCCCATGTTACTGTTTAAGTCAGATCACTTCCCATTATGTACAATGCATTTATTAAAAAGGCAAATATGCTGATTTTTTTGTGCCTTTGAAAATATTTTATTGCACCCTAAATGCAGATATGCCATATGCAGA
The DNA here is from genome assembly GCA_013400055.1 of Nycticryphes semicollaris. Taxonomy (NCBI): domain Eukaryota; kingdom Metazoa; phylum Chordata; class Aves; order Charadriiformes; family Rostratulidae; genus Nycticryphes; species Nycticryphes semicollaris. The sequence continues at coordinate 482,808 of VXBJ01002637.1, read as the reverse complement.
GTTGCACACATTAAAGGTTCCAGCAGTAGATTAACTTGTGCTATACTTCCCCATTTAGCTCTTTAAATATTTGTTTGGATGTTTGTTTCTGCAGTGAACAGGATTTAAAATGATATAAAACCAATAATGAAGCAATAAAATGCTCCCCTGTGCAGAGTTCATACTGCATTTAATTGGCACAATGGAGCAGTTTATTGCAAGTATTCTTGGATGTGTGAAAGTTTACTGTTATTGTGCTGCAGATGTTTCTAGGTAACCTTTAATAAGAGTGGGAAATATAGATCTTTGAGATTGCTGCTTGTGCTTTATGAGCATATTTTATAAAATCTATAGAGATGAGAATGACACAAAATAATGGTGACATTATTGCCCAAGATCAGGGCATCATTAATGTGTCTCAATGGGAGCTCAATAAATTCCATAGTCATGGTGGAGCTTAGTGTGAATATCAAGTTTGGCTTTTGCAGGCATGAAAATAGGCAGAGGAAAAGTACAGGAAAAAGCTTATAGAAAATGCTGGAAGAAGGACTAATGAAACTAATTCAGAGACAGAGTAGGACAATGCATTATTTGTAATATTATTCTAAAGTATAAAGCAGTTATAGATATTTGTCTCTGTACACATATATAATGTATATATATTCTAAATATTTTTTAAATGTGACGCCCTTGCTAATAATGACAGCTGCTTAAGACCAGATCTGGGAACAGCTGTGTGAAAATTTTCCAACATAACATTCTGTCTGTTTATTTCTGTTGTAGTTTGCTCTGAACTGCTAGTAATACCAGTGTAACCTGCCCAAAGTCCCTAGAAGTCTCTAAACCTGTGTATCTTAGAAGAGCTGTACAGCTCTTCATGTTTTTCTGGGCCTTATCTCTTCATGCTTTTTTCCTGATGTTACATTTCCCTGCTAGTCCTCTTTGCCTTATCATTAATGAACACCTTTACCAACATAGAGTTCAGATGGCTCACTGGGACAAGGTGCAGTAACCTGAACTCAGGCTCAAGGAACTTCAGCACAAAGGACTGAACTCTTGGAGAACAGGCACACATAAATTCTCCCAGATAAAAAAAAAAANNNNACCACACAAAAAAAAAAAAAAAAAAAAAAAAAAAAAAAAAAAAAAAAGATGGAAGGCACCTGGGATGTTAACAACTAAAATTCAAAAACTGGGTAGGAAGTCAGATATCTAAGCATAGGTATCTATTGCCCTAATATTTATGGTTGGAATTGTCTTCCTGGAAATGAGAGAAAATGGTTCTATTTCCTCGGTGTATACAGGGATTTAAGCATGGGTTTCTCATGTTTTTTGGGTATTACTATGTGGTTAGAAATGGAAGTGGGTAATGTATCAGTCTCTCCCTTTATTTCCTCGATTTTATTTCAAATGTCATAAAAAAGCATCACTGCCAGAAAGTCAAAGCCGTTCATTATGGATTTCTAAATCATTTTGCCTGTTTTTTAGCTCTAATCTCACAGTAAATTTAACACGAATTTGAGAACTGTTCTCATTGTCCATAGATTATGGAGGTTTAATATATGCATATATATTATTGTGAACCTGTAGAAAGTGACCATCTCAGTTACATACATCCTCCACTTGGAGGAGTTTTCCTGTAGAGATGAAGTCCACAAGAAGTTTGGGTTTTGGAGGCATTTCTATTTGAGCTAGAGAACCCCAGCAATAAAAGAACATTTAAATGCTTTAACTTTGATATCTCATGTGCTACTGCCTAAACCAAAGGCATTTTCCATTGGATCTAACAGTGACAACCATCCTTATTTATTTTCACTTCACATTTGAATCAAGATGAGATATTTTATGCATGGCTAGAAAGAGCATTGCATTTAAAAATTTGTCTCCCTGCAATGACATCTGAAATTCTGTCCTTATTTCACTTGTGGAAATTTGAGTTAAATTTGCTACGGGAATCAGTCATGAAGGTGTGCCAACATCTCTGCAGAGTAATTCAGATGATTCCTAAATGAGTCCTAAGGGAGGTAATAAAGAAAATGGAGCCAGTCTTTTCTCAAAGGTGCGTAATGAAAGACAGAGAGCAACAAACACGCTTCTAACAAGAAAAATTTAGAAATGAGGCTGTGGAATTGTCATCCTTGAAGATTTTTAAAATTCAACTAGACAAGGCCCTGAGCATCCTCCTCTAACTTTGGAATGAGACCTGCTTTGAAGAGGCAACTGGACTACGTGGGATCCAGAGGTCATTTCCCACCTAAATTATTCCAAGTATGAATCTGAACTCTGACACAATGAAAATGTTTGCTTTGGTTATCAATGGGCCAATAATTTTCTTCTTCTTGTTCCTTTGAGGATTTCATATCCCTCCAGAGATACTGCAGTCTGGGAGAACTTTGTGCATGCTTTCAGCATTATCATACAACTACCATAGAGATTGTTACTAAGCCCTATTCTGCTCACTTATCAAAGCTGTCATAAAAAAAGTAATTTTAATCATTATAACATTCTCTTCCTTTTCTGAAATGCTGCCCAAACTGAAAGACAGTGAAAGGTTTTATACTTGTAGGTTGGAGTCACAAATTTGAATATAAGTCAAATAGAAAAGGGATTGAACAGAATTCTAGGTACCAGGAATTCAGTTTTGTTTAATAGCAACTGAGATATCCATTCCCTCAACAAAGCAGACAACCTCTTACCCGCTTTACTTTGGTTCTACATGAACATGCACTAAACCAGCTAGATCAACATCATGGTTTCACAACCCTCCTTTCATTTAAAAAGTTGAAGCATGTTCTATTTCTGTCACTTAAGCACTTGCAGTAGCTACCTTTAGAGAATGAATAATGAGTTGTTACACATTGCTGATTCGTATAGCTTCAGCAATCAATGTTGTTTTTTCTCTGATGTTTGTTTGGGTTTTATCTTGCTTTCGTCAGAGGTAAATTCATCCTCTGATGATGAAGATTTTTTTCTCCTTAGGTCCGCAATACCAACATTGATTTATTTTTTTTCCCTAAAATGAATGTTTCCCATAAATAATTTCATGCATATTCATCTTTAAATAGAAATTTGTCAGGCTTTTCTTTTTTTTTTTTTTTTTTTTTTTTTTTTTTTTTTTATTTTTAACACCCTTATTCATATTTTTTTTTTTGTAAATTGGCACACCCTATATTCAATGTATTCATTGAATACACTCCATATATTCTACCTAGAATAGTACTCAGTCTGTCTCACCAAGGACTGTTACTTAGAGGTAGGATCACTGGGTGGGATTGGCATTAATTAGATATGACAGTCACCAAACACTCAAGGTTTGGTGCAAGACTCTGCAAGTGTCAGGAGCTCAGCACATTACAGTGGGAGCTTCTGTCCTTGACAACAGAGAGCGTGAATGCTAATCTAACATGCTTAAAAAGGGTTTGCAATATTCATTGCTTAAAACTGATGGTAGAAGCACCATCTCATTAAGAGTGGGATTCTTTAATTGTTTCTTGCATTTTTAATGCAATAAGTAAGACTTTTTTTCCCACAGTACAGCAAAAAAACAATGCAGTAATGCGGAAGTGATAAATGTCTGGCTCCGAGAATCTGTCATACATCCAGCTATGGAGTACAGGCAAATTCAGCCAGATGTTAAAAACGCCTGTGCAGGAACACTGATAGAAATGCCTCAGCAGGAACTGTGAGCACAGACTATCTTAAAGGATGAACTTAGCCCTGGCCTGGTAGACCTGATTCAACGAAATATTTGGGCGTATGATGTCTGGGCACATCTCCAGATTAAGTGTTTACTCCAGATCTTCATAAAATCACTGAATTTTAAGTGTGGCTTTCAAAGTAAACTCATTTAAAGGCATTGAGAACTGTAGTTGGAGGGAATGAGAGGAAGAAATGGATGTCAAAGAGGATAAATCCTGGAATCTTGATTTAGGGGAGCACTCAAATTTAAACACAAGCCCAAAGCACTTTTCTGCACAGAATGTGTGGGATGAAACCATGCATTGCAAAGTATGGCATAATGCTTAGTCGAGTGTGAAATTAATAAGAGAACATGACTATTTAGCACTTGAAACAAGTGTTTTAATCTTTTAATTCCAACATTACTAATGGGTTGGAGGGGTTTCTTATACTCTAGACTCCTTTAGTTTCTTAACTAAGCTAAGGAAAGCAAAAAAGATGCTAAAAGGAAGACAGCAGCACAACTTCTTCTATTAATATTGTCCAAATTGTCTAATTTTGTGTTAACAATCTGTTAAGAATACATGAAGGGACAAGACCAAGTGGCTGACAGCACACAGGGTTTAAGTCCTTCATCTTCCAGCATGACGGTTGAGTCATCTTTATTTCATATTTATAAGATGAGCAGGGCATTTATGCTTTTCATACGTGACATTTGGTGTAATAATTTAAGAAAACGTAAATTTAAGACAAGTTGAAAAAGCAGCGCTAGATACAGAGGAGGCTTTTCTGGTTTGTTGTTGCGGAAAAATGCAGTTCCTTCCAGAAGGAGCTGTCAGGAGGAGATTAGAGTGCAGAACTGTTGGTTATTTGTCTTTCCATGAAGTGATGCATGATTAAGCAAATGTAGCCAGACTGTGAAAGAAGACTAGACACTCATCTTCTTCTGAGACAGGAGGTGGGATATTTAGTTGATTTTGAATGGAAGTGATCATGGTTAGGAGCAAAAGTAAGCATAGGTATGAACAGCCTTTTATTTCATATTGAACTACTGTTTTCTCTTGGAGACAGCTAATCCAGAAATGGTTCTTCTTTGGCAGAAATACTGATGACATTATCTCCTCTTTCCTCTCCAATTTTTATCAAATCATCATTTTGTTTGAACTTTGAATCAATTACAACATTCCCATTAAAGTTTTGGTGGAATTTTTGTGGGTCTTTTTCAAATAATGACATTTTTGTGAAAAAAATGTAATCAATTCCAGGTTACTTTGTCATGAACAGAAATGCATTTTAACAGAAATATTAAAAGGTAATCAGCTTATTTGGGAAAAATCTTATAACAAGGTACATATTTTTAAGTTGTGGTGAAGTGCATTATTGTTCCTTAGATTTTAGAGATTTCGGTGTTAAGTACAGACTAGAAATGAGGTTCACTGTAGACCTGCAGTGGTACTTTGTAGTAGTAAAAAAAAGATGAAATAAAAAGGAGATGTAGCTATTTTTGTGATTATATAAAATCAATTTTGCAGCAGCTTGAAGAATAGTCATAGAACAGCCACCTTTTGTGCCAGACTTGGTAAAGAGCTGCAGTAAACACTTCCAAAAGACTTTAGACTCTTCTGAATGCATTCATGCATGATATTTTGACACAGTGAGCTAATATAACAATATGTGAAGTAAGATAAGATAGAATGGGAACAGATGATCCAAAATTTCCAGCCCAATCCCCCAGTACATGATTCCCTTATATTAGCCTGCTTACATCTTTGCTGTTTATTTTTTTCAGCTAGACCTTGCTTTTTGTTCTGTAGTATAACTGGCTCATAATTGTGTCTATATATTCTATGAATAAGTTATTGAGATTACTATTAAAAATTATTATGATAAAAATAGTAGAGTATCGATCTATTAGTTGCCTCTCTGGACTTTTGTAAGGCCTTTGACACAGTCCCCTACAACATCCTTCTGTCAAAACTGGAGACATAAGGATTTGATGGGTAGACCATTCAAAGGATGAGGAATTGGTTGGATGGCCACATCCAGAGGGCAGTGGTCAACAGCTCAATATCCAGATGGAGATCAGTGACAAGTGTGTTCCCTCAAGGGTCTTTAGTGGGACCAGTACTGTTCAATATCTTCATCAATGACATAGTGGGATCTAGTGCACCCTCAGCAAGTCTTGCAGATGACACCAAGCTGAGTGGTGCAGCTGATAGACCTGAGGGACAGGATGCCATCTGGAGGAGCCTAGACAAGCTCGAGAGTGGGCCCGTATAAACCTCATGAGGTTCAACAAGGCCAAGTGCAAGGTCCTGCACATGGGTCAGAGCAACCCCCAGTAGCAGTATAGGCTGCGGGGTGAAGGATTGAGGGCAACCCTGCCAGGAAGGACTTGGGGGCTACTGGTAGATGAAAAGCCAGACATGAACCAACAATGTGCTCTTCTAGCCCAGAAAGCCTACCGCATCCTGGGTTGCATCAAAAGAACAATGGTCAGCAGGTCGAGGGAAGTGATTCTCCCCTTCTACTCCTCTCTGGTGAGACTCCACTTGGAGTACTGCATCCAGCTTTGGGTCCCCCAGCACGGGAAAGACATGGACCTGTTGAAGCAGGTGCAGAGGAGGGCCACAAAGATGATCAGAGGGGTGGAGCACCTCTCCTGTGAGGACAGTCTGAGATAGTTGGGTTTGTTCAGCCCAGAGAAGATAAGGCTCTTATTGCAGCCTTCCAGTACTTAAAGGGGGCTTCTAAGAAAGATGGGGACAAACTTTTTAGCAGGCCCTGTTGCAATAAGCCAAGAAGTAATGGCTTCAAATTAGAAGAGGGTAGATTTAGACTAGATATAAGTTATGAGAAAGAAAATTTTTACAGTGAGGGTGGTGAAATACTGGCACAGGTTGCCCAGAGAGCTGGTAGATGCCCCATTCCTGGGAATATTCAAGGGCAGACTGTATGGGGCTCTGAGCAACCTAATCTAGATGAAGATGTCCCTGCTTGATGCAGGGGGCTGTGACTAGATGACCTTTTAAGGTCCATTACAACCCAAACTATTATATGATTTTATGACTCTAAAACAACAACCCATGAACAATTCATTTGCTCAGGAGCATCCCTGATAGTAATTTTTGTGGCATGATACCATTTCTCTTTTTCCTTGTTTATTTTTCTTCCAATGATATACTGTCATGAATGGTGCTTACACAAAATATACACAATGAAACATCTTTAAAAAGACAGACCAAAATGGAGAACAAAGCAATTAAACAAATGTAATTCACTTAAGTCAACTCAATTTTGTTCTTGAAGCACTATGCAAATCTATATTTATATACTCATATGCAAATGGCTTGTTCTGTAGAAATTTGGTGTCATTCAGTGTCATTTTATGCTACTTCACAACTAGAGCTTGTATCTATATTATTATTCCACTTATAAGTCTCACAGCATTTTATAGTTGTAAGAACTGTGAAATGAAAAACATATTTTATTAGCCAAGGAAGCCAACAATCTCATTTATAGAATAATGGAGATTGATTTCCTGCAGTTTGAAGACTTTGTGTTTTGTCTTCCAGACTACTCTGCAGCACATTGGATTCATGGTTAATAGTACAATCTAGTACATACTATAAAATACTCTTACTACAATGGCAAGAGTGCCTTCTGGTGCTGAAATTAATGCCCTCTACAAAGATTTTCCTGAAGGTTTTATTCATGAGGACAAGTAAATTCTGTACCATGGAAAAATGTTCTCTGATGATCCCTTGGCAACAGAAGTGTTCTTTAAGGAGTTTCCAGGTGTTTTTACCAGTTGTTACTTCAGAAAGTAGGCTGCAATACTTTTCGTGACTATGTTTCTTCATTCCCTTCACAGACACATAGGAAGAAGCGAGGCAAGTTTGTGTGTAACATAGGAATGATATGCAAGATGTATTCTTCATTTTTCCACCAAACGCAACTTGTTATGTTCAGATGCAGATTGACAATTATGTCTGTTCTGCTCAAACAAATGAATTTAGGAAATTCTGAATATTCTAAATATGGATAATATTCTATATACGGACACATATCTTCACTCAAATCAGAAAGTAACGCAATTTTAATAATCTTGTAGGAGGTGCTAATAGTTATTCTTGCTTCAGAGGAGAATCTCCCTGTAAACAGAAGGGAAAAGGTGTGGAGGGATTGCATAGCCACATCAACCACAATCACAGAGGCACGCAAAAAGGAATGCTAAAAAAAAGCTCAGATCGGGGAAACTGCGCAGCTGATATGATTTTTTTTTCTGGTTTTAAGATAGCAAGAATTTGTACATAAAGCAAAACTTTCCACAAAATGTTCCTGTTATCATCATCTCCTGCTAAACAGTGCAAATCACAATTTCTGTACAGCCACTTGGGCTTCTCAGAGGCCCTGATGTGAAGCTCTGTGTTGGCATTCAATGTAATGGAGCAATTGCCCAGAGAGTGTTCTAGAATAAAAGCTGTGCATGGTTAGAGAGAGAAAAGTTCCCAGTGGTGTCCTTTGTGTCTGACTTTTCATCTTTGATTGCAGTCCAACCTGAGAGATCCTGGGGCTGTTCACTGAGAAAATGTTCTTCTGCCAAACCAGATACAAATGGAGTGTAGACGAAGACGACTAATAATATGCTCAGCTAGTCCTTTACTTGTCTCTGTGATGACTTGCTATTTCCAAGAAATATTAGAAATGCTATATAGTATTACTATATGTATATTTATATTATAAATAGAACATTTCCAAGAAAGATAATTAGCAATACCGCAATACCTGTGAATTCATAGAGGACATTTTTTAGAGGGAGGAAGAGACAAAATCTAATGGAAGACCAAGCTGTTCCGGGTTAAAGTGAGGTAGGATCTAACACACTAGGGATAAGGCCCCTTGCTAAGTCTCTGTTGCCTCTTCTGTTGTAATAATCATATTGATAGCAGTATCTGCTGATCTAGGCAGCTATCCTTTTCCCCAGGAAGCTTGTCTCCAACCTTTGTATTTTATCCTGAAGGTTTATTGTCCTTCAAAATTCAAATGTAATATGCCCACAGTAAGGCTTTTAGGGCAGTGTCAGAACCCAGATAGATCTCAACGCAACTGTACTTCTCCCATCCCTGCCCTTTGCAGCTTAGAGGCAATGCAGTATAGGAGAAAAGTATATTCAGTTCATTGTGAAAATGAAAATGTTTCACTGGTTAAAGCCTGTGGTGAAGTAGGAGTGAACTGAGCTCAGTGCTGCTGTGTGTCTTAGAAAAACTACTCTCACATGCCAAAATATCCCTTCCCAGGATTAAAGGTTGGGAAAATGAAATAGATTCATTTAAGATCTCATCCTAACCAGACATATGCATGTTATTCTGTCATATAAAGAGATTTCTCTTTCAACTCGGTCATCTGCTCTTCAAGACATAGTGGGAGCCAGGCAGAGCAAGCTGCACGTGGGTGGAATGAGCCCTGGCAGCAGACAATGAGGCAACAGCACTCTTTCCAGTTTAACGAGGGTGGAAAGGAAAACCTTATTAAACAATCAATGTCATGAAAGAAATGAGAATGTCTTTAAAAAAAAATGCCACAATGTTTCTTGCTGCTAAGGCACAATAGGAGTTAAAATCAGCGTTTTAATGTTAGATCATTCACAGTGTCAGCATTTTTTTGTGTATGTTTTGTATCAAGTTGTTTTTCTGCTGCTATGCCTTTTATCTTACTGAGAAATTCACTGCATTTTACAACAGTAGGTTAGATTATTCTCTTATCTTAGGTGCAGAAGTATTTCCACAAACACATATAATGATCTTTCTGATACACTGCACACAACATACATGCATACAAGAATTTTATTAGCAGAAAAGACAGTGACTTAACATTTTAATATCATTGTTAGGATTTTGTGGGAAGAATAATAATACCAAATAATTTCAGAAAATTATCCCCAATCCCTGCAAAAACATTTTTTCCCACTAAGAAGGCTCAAAATATTTTTTATCTAACACAATGAATTATTTCTTTCCTTTCAAATCCCTCTGTAGGAGTAGCTGTGTTACGAGATCTGCAATGTTCCAACCAAGAAGAATTGTTTATCTAAAATACACTTATAATTGAGATAGGGCCCAGCAATAAAGTAGCTGTGTAACCTTCCTGCTGTCACACTTGTGTGGCCTCATACTTCATGTGCAGTCAGTAATTATATTGCAAGTCCTTAGAGACGAGACCTGTAACTTTGAATTAACACCTCTTAGGTCTATGTCTATTGTGTCTAGCTCAATAATAAGAGAGATTTGGCCCCACCACAGCAGGCTGTTGGTCCACCTACTGAGTAATACTGTTGTGTTTGTGCAAGAGCAAGTCTTGCGTCTCTGAAAGATTGGCAGATTTGTGAGCTTTGAAGCTCTGTTGCATAGAAATTCTTAAAATTACCCTAACGAAATCAGTACGTTTGCCATTTTTTTTAATTCACTTAACATCCCACTGGTGGACGGTGATGGCAGAAGGGTGGTTTTCACTAATTATAACTCTGTTCTGCCCAAATCTCCCCTTAATGAGACTACTTCTAGGACTTCTTGGCAGGCAGAAGTCTAAGTATTGGAGAAATCATAGAGCAGGAAAATGCTAAATCTGAGTTAAGAAGTGGTGCTGAAATGCAGGAGAAACGCAGTGAGGTTCAGTACTGTGCTAACTTGAATACATTTCCATCAGGTGCATGAAGCATAAGGAACATCACATGTTTACTCAGAGTGTAACTCACGCACCTGAGCTGATATTTATTCATGAAGTGCAAGGACAGCATATGACTTCTGAACTAATTATGAGATTAAGTGGTGCTGAGACTTTGTGTTGTTCCTGTGGGAAAGGGTGCCTCCCAACTGGGATTTCCATACACATTTCTCTTGGAAGGTATTTAAATCAGGCAGCTGCAGTGCAGACGTCTGCATCTGACAGGCAATCTACCTACATTAATAAAGTTAAGCCGGGAAAATGTTAATATCCTTTATAGGATATACTATTAAAAAAAAAAAAGTCCAACCAAAAAAAAAAAGTCTGAATTGCCCTACATGTCCACACTGAAGATTTTTCTTGATTCTCCTGTACAGAGTGAGATGAGGTAAAAAGATTTTCCAGGATAAAGTGAAAACTGAGTACATTGTGTTCGTCTCAATAAATATTCCAGGTAATTTTCAACACATAGGAAAATGAAAGAACAATGAAGCTCTTCAAGCTTGCAAGACATTGTTATATACTTCAGAATAGAAAAATTTACAATTCATATAATTTGACAGCTGCTGTGTTCATTCCATTTGCCTGTACTAAAGTGAATGTTCTTTGGGCATGAAATATGCATATAATTTGGTTTTAACCTGGTGGAAAAAAGGCCAAGTCACTAGAAATTAGGAAACTGACTTCTAAAGAAAAGAAATGGATTTTGGTGGTTAAAGCTTCAGCTCAACTGATTGTTCAAAGGAACATAACATGTGGATATAATTTGCTAAAGGATTTCCCAGAGGGCTAATATGGTAAAAGAAGTCAGATGTGTTACATGATTAATACAGCTGTTTTTTCATCATAATTCAAGTGGTCATCAATTAGATCAGTGTAATGAGGCCAACCACAAACTGTCAAAACTGTACAGACCGCAATGGGGACAAGGATTGAGACAAAGAGGGGGAAAAATAGAATGCAACAAATGCAAAAGTTACATCAATTTGTGGGCTGATAGAATGTATTCTTGTTATAGATTGACTAGCTAAAGCCTTATAAATGAATTATGACATGATTGACATATACTCATAATGACATGAGTGATATGACAGAGTCATTTACAAGAGGTAGCACACCCTCTACCAAAATGACCTGGAGGAAAACATTTGCTGCAGCATGAATAAAATTGGAGGACCTCACACAGGTGGACATGCTGTGAAGGAAGCAGTGATACCATGGAAAGCCCATGTTTGAGTAGGCTCCTGGAAGGAAGTTTGTCCATGGAGAGGAGCCTATGCAGGAGCAGGTTTGCTCCAGGACCTGTGGTGCCATGGGGAAAGCACACTGAAGCAGTCTGTTCCTGAAGGACTGCACCTTCTGGAAAGGACCTATGCTGGAACATTTCTTGAAGAACTGCAGTCTGTGGGAACAACTCACATTGGAGAAATTCATGAAGGACTGGGTGGGATCTTGCTGGACCAGGTGAAAAGAGTGGGGAGAAGGGAATGGTAGACATGAAGCATTATGAACTGACCACAACCCCCGTTCCCCATCTCCATGTGCTACTCAAGGGGAGGATGTAGAGAATTGGAAGAAGAGAGGGACAGGGGAAAGATGTTTTATGATTTGTTCTTATTTCTCACTATCCTACTCTGTTATTAGTTGGCAATAAAATTAAATTAATTTCCCCAAGTCACATCTGGTTTTTCTTGTGACAGTAACTGCTGAGTGATCTCCCTGTCCCTGTCTTCACCCATGAGCTTTTCCATTGTATTTTCTCCCTGTGTCCTCTTCAGGAGGGGGAGTGATAGAGTGGCTTGGTGAGGACCTGGCAGCCAGCCAAGGTCAACTCACTACATTTTCTGCCAGGGGACCTTTTGCGTGTTGCTAAGAATTATAATCCAAATACTCAGAATACCAAATTACTTAGTGCCCAACGATTAGTGAAGAACAATTTTCCTAATGTGCAGTATGATTCTTGCAGTGCACAGGTTGAAAAAATTGTTGCCCAATTACCCTGGCTTGCTATCAGATGAAGGCTGGTAGACCCCCCAAAAGTTATCAGCTGTTCTTCATTCCACTGAATGCATGACATAAAAAGAGTCATCTTGAGTCAGACCAAGGGTCCAGTGCCTATTTCTACTAACTATCGAAAGCAGCAAAGGGAGAGTAAGAAGACTGCATCCTTAATATTGTCTCAGCTAGCAGATATTCTTACCTCAAGAACGCCTCGAGCTGTATCATTCTTCTGTAGATTCCACTTCCACTAATTTGTCATTTCTCTGAGTACACCTAAAGTTTTCCCTCACTCTCCCACAGTTCTGCTGCCCTGAGATTCTTGCTGTGTTAGGGAAAAGATCTGAGAAAAGCTAGCAGAATGATCTGAGAAAAGCTTATTTTTGTTGTCATTGTTACAAGCAAATGAAAAGATTTCTTATTAATGACTGCACTCTTAGACAGCCTAATGACTCAATTTGTTGCAAAGATTTCTGTGGCTGCCAGACCACCTCTGGTTTCAGTGAAGATTTCTGTGTGCCCAGTCATTCACCAGTGCCTATATGGCACAGCAGGCATAAGAAGGTGAGAGAAAGGGCTTCAGCTGCTGGGTTGAAGTGTGGCCCCAGGGAGAAGGAGATTTAAATAGCCTGCTGGAGATCTTGTAGGAAATTGGTCCATGTGCTGCATGTTGTGCAGAGTTCAGTAGCTCAGCTACTGAGTCTTTCCCCTTGGTATTTCTATCTTCCTTCCCAAGAAAAGAAAGATACACTTGGGACTTAATATAAAAGGATGGTTTTCTTTGATCTTCACCCTATTAGGGGCATTGCTTTTGTATAACAGTCACCAAGGAATAAGAAAGAAATTGTACAACACCCTTTCTGCAGCATGGTGAGATTGATAAATCCCAAGAGATTGCCCTTCCACACATTTTGGGAAGGTACTTTAATCAGTGTGCTACAATGTAAACCACTAAGTTCCATTGATCCACCATAACTGCTTTTCATTTTCAAGAAATGTCCTAGTTTTCTGTCTCTAGAGGTCTGTCTGGTCAACCAGGAGGAGAAATAGGAGGAATGAGGAAACACTGTGATGGGAGGAAAGGTAAATAGGAGGATGAGTTGATTTAGGACTGCATTGGTTTTGTGTGGAAAAGTTTTGGTAGCAGGGAGGGCTACAGTGGTTTCCCCTGTAAGACAACAGAAACTGCCCCCCGTGTCACATAAAGACAGTTCCAGCTGGCTCCAAGGTGGAACAATCACTGGCCATAACTGAGCCCACCACTGATGGTCATGATATGATAATGTATTTAAGATACAACAAGCCTCTATGACAACATTTTTAAGAAAAGGTAAAAAATGCTGCACAGCAATGTGAGAGAAGAGTGAGAAAATGTGGGAGATAACCCTGCAGACAACAAGCTCAATGAAAGAGGGGGAGAAAGTGCTCCAGGCACTGGAGTAGAGGTACCCCTGCAGCCTGTGATGAAGACCATGGTGAGGCAGGCTGTCACCCTACAGCTCATGGTAGTCCACAGTGAAGCAAAAATGCACCTGCAGCCTGTGGACAATCCCACTCCACAGCAGGTAAAACTGCCCCAGAGGAGTCTGCAGCATGTGGAAAGTTCACACCAGAGCTGGCTCCTGGCAGGAACTGTGGCCCACGAAGAGGAGTCCACTCTGGAGAAGCCTTTCTGGCATGAACTTTCTTTCCCTTTGGAAATTTAGCAGCCCTACACCTACAGTTGCACACCTATCTCTAACATCTGCTATACGTTGTACTAAGGAAGTTGTACGGATAATGCTGTACATAAATTATACATACTATATGTATGTATATTATTCTTTCTATAAATACTATATATATTTGACTGTATATTGCACTAAAGTCAATGTTTTCAGAAAAGACAGCTGAATTTGGACAGTCACTCAAAGTTCTTAATTAACGCAAGTTAGGTGGAATCTTTCTACTGAGCTCCCAGTTTCTGGAATTGCATGGGTCTGTGGGAATTTTGTCTTTGTCAGTTTTAGCAAAAGGATTATTCTGGATCTCATTGGATGAGAAAAGCTGGGAGAAAAATTGTATGAAGCCTTCAGTGTTCAGAAATCAGACAAGAAGGTTTTATTTTATTTTTAAAATAATCTTATGACTCCAAAACCAACATGTTGTTATTTGAGGATAGTTTTCCTCATGACCTTTGAATACTTGAAAAGCATTTTTGTCAACATTGTATTTCCTGTGTCTCCCTTGTATAACAGTAACATACCCACTGACAGCTCAGCAGGAACTACAGGGCTCCCATAGTTCCGGAATTCAATCTATTTTCACTTGAATACTTTGTTGTAGATACTTCAGTGTATCTATTCTGTGGATAGTAGGCATCTACAGACAGGAGACCTGCTCTAAATCTTTATTGTTTCTGATGCCATTTGCAACTCTAATTTCCTCTCTAATAAATATTGTACGTCTGCAGTAATTTGCTATTGCTGATTCATTTTTACTCAGTATGTCACAAGAAGAGCTACAATACTTTCTTGTTTCCCTTGTGAATTTGCAATGTTTTCTTTCTTTCCTGTTTAAATTGAAATAATTTTATCATGTTATTTCCTACTTTGTGTCTTTTTTTATCATCTCAACACGTTGCTCCACCATGTTCTTGCTGACAGCCCCATCTGTTTGACATACGCAATTCTTCTGACTTTCAATTATTTATTAATGAGAGTATCCTTGTATGAATCTCCATTGTAAGATTATTTTTACGTCTTCCTTAACACTTAAAAGACATTTTGTAATTAATTTCTCCCTCTTTGCATTTTTTCTTGTTTGGTTGGTTGTTTTATTTTTAATTTAATTTCTCAGTTTCTTTATTAGATGGTTAATCACACCACAAATGCATATATTATTATCAGAGCAGAAGACCGATGTGCATCCGGGGGTATTTATAACCTTTGTATCTCTTAAATCAAACCTGGCTTTACAGAAATGCAAATGCAGCTATTTCATTTCTATGCACAAAGTTTACCTGTGATGCATAAACACACAGAGGCAATATATAAAAATGAGAAGAGACAGCTGTTATAAAACCCCAGAGGACATTTTATAGATTTGATAGAACTTGCATCTCTAAATCTTCGACTTGATTCGTAACTGTGCTTCCACAACAATACCCCGATCACCATGCCATGGTCTCTCTGAGCTGAGGTGTAAGGCTCATAAAAGCTGTGATGAAGCTCATTCACCCTCTGTCAAGCAGTTTAGGATTTATTAAGGAAAAGGAAACCTCTGGCCATGTGGCTTTGTTCCATACTGGTTATTTCATCAAGACAGAAATGGAAAAGATATGAGTTCTGCTCTTTCCTTCTGTTAGAAAAAAACCATGGACTAAAATGCATGAAAGAGTCTGTCAAGCAGGGAAAGTAATTTAAGTCTTTGCACACTTTCCAAGTGAGTGCTTTTTCTTCCAGATTAGATGATCTTTTGACTATTTCAGTTCAAATCCTAGTCCCCAAATGGTTTATTCTAAGCAGGCAACAGTTGTATTGCTTACTCCACCTCAGGGCAACCTGAGATGGGGCTTTGAAACCCACCAGGAGTAAAAGGTTGACCATTTTAACCAGTGGGCTGTTGCATAGAAAAGACAGTGGCATTAATGCTTTGAAGCTGTTGTTTAAAAATTCATAATGAGGAGCTCTGTAGTGGAGGAATACTGAGAATTAATTGGGTATTAAGCTGCTCAATCCTGTCATTATGGAAGCATTTGTGAGCATGCCAGGAGGCAGAGCTGAGGCACCTGGAGCACTGCTATTGCCAGGAAGTGAGGTACTACAGACCTGGACATCTCAGGGCTGGCAGTGGCCTCTGTATTTTGAGAACTGAAAATATGGATTTCAACATGTGTCCTCCACTGAATGCTTTCATCCCTTTTCAGGTCTGGCTTTCTTTTCTTTAAAGATTTCCATCAGTACTGGGAAAGACTGCATCTAAAGTGATATGGGGCTGTGCTAACAAAGCACAGGTAGGACTCCACAGAAGTTGTAAATTGCTGACTTGCATGACATGTTGAACCCATTCTCATGTGCTGGCCTCATCAGGAGATAAGAGTAATGTTCTCTTCAACTGCATGCTTGAGCTGAGGTTGTGTGCTATTAATCCTTGTTCCCATTTGCCAAGAATTCAAACCACTGCCTGGGACTTGGATTTCCCCTGAACAAGCAGAGGAGATGAGAAATTGCCAAAACATCCTGAGTTCCTCATGTGAGGGGATCCAGTCTATCAGTATCAGTGTGGCATTTTCTAGACCTAAACAAGATACTTGAGAAGTGAGTCCATTGTCTGGTGTCACCATTGGACTTTTTAAGGTCTGCTATCTCAATGTTAGCCCAGCAAAGCAGTGTTTAAGGACATGATGAGGTCATATGAGACAAATCTGGGTTTGACCTTGACAGCACATGGGAGGGAGAGGAAGCATTCACCTGAAGAGCTGTGCTTGATATATCCCCATGCCTCTTCACTCCTGGAATTATGTGATCCAAAAGAGAAGTTCCAGCTGGTGCTGGTAGGGTCCTCACTATATCCAGACACCAAGGACGTGCCAGAATTCTGTATCATCACCTCTGCTGAAAGACTACCCAGCCAGTACCACAGTGCCCATCCGTGCTAGTCTGAAGGGAGAATAAACCTCTATGCCATGGCACAGTGAGGAATATACACTAATACATAGGATCCCCATCCCTGGAAGTGTTCAACTGGATGATATTTACAGTCCCTTCCAACTTAAACCATTTTATGATTCTATGATTACTTTTGCCTGTCAAGGAGCTGTTGGCGAAGAACAAAGCTGTCGGCCAAGCACAAAAGGAGTGCAGCATCTCTGCGGAACCTCAACAGAGATGCTGCACTCCTGGGAGCCTGCCAGAACAACATTGTGATTTATTTTACAGCTGGAGGTAACCTTCACCATGACCCTGACAAAATACCATTCGGACAGTCTGTCCCCAGACTTGAATAAAACCTCTTTCCGTGCATCTGGTGACCCTGGCAGGGCAGGCTGGCTCCCTTGTACCATGGGCACACATGGGCTTCCCAGATGTGTATGTGGTAACAACTAGTCAAGTAGACTGATAAAACAACTTTTTTTTGACCTGTTATTTTCTCTATTCCTTGCAACATTTGCTTTGATTTGCTTTTCATTTAAATTCCCACTTCATTCCAAACATGGTTGATGCTATTTACTTTCTGTGTCTAAAAGTTGACATACTGTCACAGCCTCCAAGGACATCATCATAAGTTGTCTCATTTTAAAGTCATTTAGACCTAAACTGTGCTTGTCTAGCCTTGAGATGACCTTTGCGCAGATGGAAAACACAGTGTATTATATTTTGCATTTTCAGGCTTGTTAAAAAATTGTGGAACTTTGATATTGTGTTTATGACAGAGGGTTCATATTCTCATATGCTACTGAAAAGATCTATGACCGTAAAAGTTTATTGTTCATGTTCACTATTTGTACAGTCCAGTGCTTAGGATTTCATCTACCTACCTAGGATGCATGGATCCCCTCACATAGCTTATGGCTTATATACATCCTGTTTATAAAATATCTAAAGGGAGTGAGGTGATCTCATAATTTAACAACTTCCCTCCCCCTTTCAATGCTTAGGTGAAAGATACCTTTTCCCAATAACCAATTCAGGCTATCTTTTAGGAAATCTATTAGTCCTAGCCAAAGAAATTAGAAGTTTATAAATAGCTTTTATAAATAAAATAGCTTTATAAATAAATTTTATAAATAGCTTTATAAATAGCTACACTTTATGAACTAATTGACCAAATCTGCTAATAACAAGTTTATTTAATGGGAACAATAAGAGATTGTAACTCTTGTTCTTTTTCATCTAGTAGATACAACTAAACCAAAGTTGCTCCTAAACTATGTTTTCTTTTTAAAGCACAAAGAGGTGTCAGGAAGAGTTTATTCCACCACAACAAGTATAAAAAAACCCCAGAGCTTCCATTTGTATCTTCATTATAAAGGGCTCCAAAATTTCAGGACACTTCCGGACTAAACAGCTGTGTAGTAGCTGTCACATGCAGAGCCTCCAATTGCATATTAAGCATACAGCCATCAGTAGACAGGGAAATGAGGCTCTCTTTAACAGTCAGCAGTTTGACAGGTCTCTCTGGTTTTCACGTTACATGCAGTAACTGGCTTCTCAGAGATTTACTTCTGTCTGGAAATAACACCTTTTACGCACACAGTTCCCAAGGAAGATACGGGGTTTTCTCAAATAGTCCACTTCTGTCAATATATTGCTTTTGTCAGGGAAAATCAAAGAAATTTGTAAAGTGATGCAGAACATTTAATACTGCTATTTCTCCCCACATGCTGCCTGCATGCCGTGTTTTCCAGCCTCTACATCGCAGTCAGGAGTGGAATCAAGGTTTTTCTCCTACAGTTAAAAAACCCGGGGTAGGATTGACATGCCAACCTGGCCCAATTGAAGCCTTAAATACCCATTAGCTGTATATGCCCAGAAAAAGACATAGACTTCCAGAGGCAATTGCCTTTGGGAAACTTCTCTTTTTAGCTTCTGTCATGTTTCTAACTTTTTTAGTTTATTCAAATTTCAGCCACATTGAGACAAGGCACATTAACACACTTTGCCTACAGACTGGTTTATGGATGGTTTAAAGTATCTTTCCTCTTTATCAGCCATGTGTTGCAGCACTATTGACTGTCACCAGTGATTAGAAATGCTAATACAGGATGACAAGAGGACCTTGGAGGCATGATCTGATACAAGGTGCATAAAGACTGCAGCATGAGCCTCAGTCCTAATGACTCTTGCAAAAGCTCCTCACTAAAGTGTCAAGACAAGGTGACGAGATGGCACCAAAGGCCAAAGAGAGAGAATTCTTGAAAGAAGCTAGATATTTTTGTAAAGCAGTAAATTTCAAGGTACACAAGGTAAAAACATAGCTCTTTGTGCCCTAGAAAATTCATAGTGATAAAGGTTTAACACTGCATCAAATTTTCAGTAAGCGATTTCTGAATCTCACTGAGGAACTTGTTGAGCACCTTTCATTGCCCCTCAGTGCTTGTTGAATTGGTCCTGACTCAGTCCCAGATGATTCTGTCCAGCCTGGCTCCCTCTAGTTGTGTTTCTTCCCTTCCTGTTCATTATGCTTATCTTTGCAAGACTTTGGATGTGGTTGAAGATTATTTGCTAAAGGACCATCTTGCAGTTTCCCTTTGATTGCATGGTTTGCGAAAGCCAAAGGCATGAATTCACAAAACCAGAAGATACATGGATAGATAAGCATGGGAGCTAGATAACCAAAATGACCTTCTGTGTACCTTGAAAATACTTAGGCACTTCTGATTTTTAAACCTTTAATAAAGATGCTATTTCTGAAAGAAACAGTCACTTGTCTTTTAAAACTACTTAAACTCTGTAGATGCCAGGTGCAAACATTACCAGTTGCTGAGGAACTGAGCTACTATGGCTTAAGTGAAAGTTCATTTCCTGGAAGAAACCAGGCAAATATCAGACTACAACAACTTTGTCCTTTTCTTGCCATGCAGAAAAGTCTACCAGGATATGTTCAATTGTTCAGCTTCCACTCTGGGGAGCCGCATGCTGTGGCTTTGCTCAGTTTAATATCTTATCTTTGTAAACTATTATTACTGCATATTACTACATAAAACACAGAGATTCCAATCTTAATGAGGCAGCTGATGCACTGCCACTGTAAAGGAGATGATTTTCAGGAAATGAGTATTTCCAAATTGTGCAGTTGAAGATATTTCCTCATTATGAGGTGATGGGTCAGTGTAGCTGTGAAGGTGCCACTAAATGCTGGGGATTTGGCTGTGGGTCTTGCAGCACCTCCAGCCACAGAGTGTGGGAATTTCAGGTTGCACTATAAAAAAAAGACAACAAAACCAGAATGTTATTTGCTTTTTGTGTCTGCAGAACAACTAAAACCTGGAAAATAAACACTAAACTCATTCTGCAGGTATGCATCTCCTCTTTTATTTTCTTTCTCCTAATTAATAAAACAATCTAATATTTCTAGGGAATCATGAAAGGTCAAGTGTGTAACATAGCTGCAGGCACCAGCTTGCCCTAGCAGCTGAAGGCAAATGCAGTTCCTACACTCTAGACATGCAGCTGCCCAACTTGCAAATATAGGTCATTTATTACCCAGCCAGACTTCCAAGAGTTGAGTGTATGGTTAATAATGAGCCCCCAGACTGAAGGTGCATTTATTTGTGAGCCAAAAAGTCTGCCTGTAAAATTAGACTTTGAACTGAGGTTCTTTGAAGAGCTGCATCCATAAAAGCTGCATCTGGAATTGCATATCAAATAGGATGATAAAGGGAGAAAAGGTAGAAAGTTTCTGGTTCAGATATGTAACCTTTAATCAATGTCAAACACTAACCTGGATGGTTTAAAAGAGAGGTTGTATAGAAAGTAAACAGTCAAAATGAAACTATCAATATACACATATATATCAGAGACTGGCTACATGTGAGGAAAGCTGAATTAATTTGTGGCTGAATTAGTTTTGAGGAACCTGGTCAAGCAGGAGGTGTCCCTGCCCCTGTCAGGGGTGCTGGAACTAGATGATCTTTAAGGTGTCTTCGAATCCAATCCATTCTATGATTCTATGACTCTACTTGTATGTGTTTACTTTGGTTAATGAATTCATTTTACAAAATACTCATATTCCATGTTTTGTTAGAAATATATTTTATTACAGTAGAACCTGCGGTCACATGCATAAATATTGGTGCAGTAAAATATATTTTCATTGATTGTTTCCTGGCAATTGACATAAAATAGCATTTCCCACGTCTTTACCAATTTCACTTCATCCAGCTAGACCAGCTGTTTTAAGTAAACCAAAACTGCTATTTAAACATGCACCTTCTCCCTCCCCCTTTCTTTTATATGGTCAGGTAGGGTAAAATAGAAGCAAAAAAAAAAAAAAAAATCTGCAGATAAAATATTGATGTACAACAATTCAAGCTGCATACAAAAGGTACTGTTGGGAACAATTATTCATTAATAGAAAAGTTCAATGAAAATAGATGATCTAAAAAAATTGGCACCTAAAAGAACAAAGCCTGAATTGCAGAGTCCAAATGGCTTTCTGATGAAAACTCATCCTGGTCAAATAAATTATGATCTTTCTGGAATAACAATGTAATATTTACCTTTCACTCCATCCATTTTCCTCTCAGTAATATGTATATGCTTCCCAGGGTATTTAGGATCATGAGAATTTGTTTGTAAGCAGCTTGAAAGACGGAAAATGAAAGACACCTGGTCATTATTGGAGTTGTAGCTGAGTTGGTAAATGATGCCTTGGGTTGGAGATGCTACACCACTATTTTTCACGAGTGTTTTGGGCTGATCCCTCATGCCCAGCACTTCACCTCCACAGCAACCTGTAGTTCTAGGTACTGTGATACCCAGAGAGGCATTTACGGAGAACTGGAATGAAAATGAATTTTGAATCCACTTTGCAGTACTTTTGCCCACTTTGATGGCAATAGAGACTCATGTGTTTTATTACACATTGCAAACAGAAGGGGAAAATGTTTAATTTTGAAATGGTCATGCAATTAATGAGCCTGGTCCCTAATGACCATCAAAGAGGACATAGCACACAAAAAAAAGGAAATACAACCTGTTAGGGACTGACACATTATAATTAAATTTTACATTTGTTCCTGAAAGTGTATTGGCACAAACTGAACTCATTAATTCTACATTAAAGCTTTTATTCTGGCCTGCCTACAACAAGCCCTTCTAAGAAGGCTCTGTTTGCTAGATACCCGGGTGGCATTCGCACATTTATTACATTAAAGAAAGAGATTTGACAGGTTCTTATCACTTCAGTACAAATCAAAATGAACATTTGGAATTAAGTAACCTCCTAAGGAAGCTTGATTCTTCATGATACTCTTCTAATTATTACAGTGTAAATATGTATAACCTTTTTTATACCTCATATAGTGGGTAGAAACTGGCCAAATTATGTCCACTGTCTACCAGAGGTAGAAAACGCACCCCAGAGCTGTGAATGCAGTGAAACCCAACACAATAGAAAGAAGGGGAACAGATGATGAGTTCATAGTTTAAGTCAGGTTTATATAGACCTGCTTTTTTACTAATGTGGTTTTTGAATTACTGTTATACCAAATCTTTTGCAATAGCTTTCAAATATTTGTGAAAATTACCATTATGCTTAGTGAATATCGGCTAGAAGCCACCAAAGACAAGTAATCTGAAGATAACTAAAACACATTAGCAACTGCTACGTTTATTGCAAGTTGAGCACAAAATAATTTTTGAAAGAAAATACAACTTTCTCTGCTTCACCTGAGGCACCCAGATTAAAACACAAGGTTCAACTCTTAAAAACTTAACACTTTAGAAGCCATCTGATTATCTAGGTGCTTGTGTTCCTCCCAGTGTCGGCTCAAGGTATGAATTAAGCGTTTTCCTTAATAAAGCATCCATATGACTCGACTTAAATAATGCTTTACTTTTGAAATAGCTAACCTGGCACTAGTCCTGAATTGCAGCTCTGTTGCTGGGATTATTAAACTAGTACCATGACATCTGTGCAGCCATAGCTTCCGTTTGCAACCCATCTGCAACTAATCTAATCATCCCATGCAGTCACACGTTGTTTTATAACCTCGACTAGGTTAACTGAGGTGGAATAATTGAAGCTAATTGTTGCAGTACAGACAAGCCCTGGATAGAATTAGAACATTAAGGCATTACAGCACCATGTATTTATGCTAGAGGGCACTCATATTTCATTCTGAGCAGTAATAGAGCTTGGCATTTGTATAAGATATATCTTCAAAGCACAGTGCCAACAGTAACATTCAAGGAGTGCTGTGAGGTAGGTATGTACATCAATCCCTATTTTACAGATGAGGAAACTGAGGCAGAAAGGTTAAGGAATTTGACCCAGATCACAGGAGGAGTTAAAGGATGTTTAACACAGTTGTCAAAGGATAACACTGAGATCAAGACAACTTGAAAATTACCCTCCTCAAAAAAAGCCAGCTCATGATCTATATGGACCCTTACATCCCTGTGTGTGTGTAGATTAGTTCTGGATGTGGCTTTTTATTTTTAAAACCACAGACCTTGCTTTCTTATTCTAAAATTCTGTTATAAAAATATATCAGCCTCAGGCTTTAGGAAGAGCACATCAAGAGGTATGTCTCTGTCCCTGGCTTTCCTCTGAAGTGACACATTATTCAGTAATGGGCTGAACTTTAGAGACACACAGACCCTGTAGGTCTCACAGGATAAGGTCACCTTGAGGATTTTATTTTATTTTTTCGTTTTTCCTGCCCATTTTTCCTAGCCTTTGAGAGTTTCACTCCATTTCCAAACAAATATTCAGTGAAGTATTGCAGTGGTGTCTGCAAGCACAAGGTGACATGGGATTCTGCCTCCTCCCCTTAACGGTGTTACACACCTCTAAGGACAGAAACCCACCTCAGAAGACAGCTCCTGCCACCAAGTTTTCACAGCTTAGGAAGGAAAAGGCTGAGTAAGAACAAGAAAAAGGAAATGATTTTTCTATGGCAGGAGACAGGAAAATTTTGTGTCGCAGAGGCTTGCAGCCAGATGTCAAGATTCTTGTCTAGACACACTTGCCTATTTTTTGAGAGTCTGAAAGTCAACCATTTCGTTTCCACAGTACAAATTCACACATATTCCAGGAGTGTTTCTTAGGATTTCTTCATTTTGTTTTCTATGATCATTCATACAATTATGCATTTTAAAAATAATGTTTTCAGAAAGAAAATACTCTGCTGTTCAACACAGATAGGTTCCTGAAAAGTTCAGCTGTTATATTATAGTGTAGACACTGAATTTTCCCATGAGAATCCACATAATGGAGGGATGTATGCAAGGACTTATAGAATATACAGATTTTAAACACACAGGGATAACATCTGTGGCCTGAAGGATGGAGAAGAAGGAACAAAAACAATGAATGATTTTCAGAAGAATTGCTGGCAGTCGAGAATGAGTGACCTTTCTGAAAACTCTCAGCTGCTTCACCTATGAGACTGTACCCCTGATTTCCTGTTCTGTCACCACTCACTCTCAACTTTTTCCATTTTGCTTCACCTGAAGACAATGTTAACACCTGTGAGAGTGTAACTCTTCAGAAAGTGGCAGCTAATACCATGTCAGGGTTCAGTCTCAGAAGGTGAGATCTTCCGAAGAACTGAATGACATGAAAGACTGCTTTATGTTCTGTCCTGCCACTTCACCCAGGAGGCTGAACTTGCAATGGAAATATTTCACTGTGAGAGTTCCTGTTGTCTCTGAACAGCTAGATTTTCCTTGTCATCATGAAACAAGATCATTCAAGTGTGAGGTGTGACAAAGCAGTGAAATGATGATGTTTGCCTGGTTATTGAGCAGATGGACTGGAGGACCAATGGATAAGTAGGGTACTGCTGCACCTATATCACAAACAGGAGATTTCAGAAACCACATTGCAAAGAAATTGGTTTTGATATTACTGGTGGTGGTACTCAACAGGGACAATACAGCCATCGCCATGAATCTTATTTGACCAATAGCCTAAGACAGTTTTGAATAGTTGCTATCAATGAACAGTTCATAATAAATTCTAGCTGTCAAAAAATTCTAGAAAAATTAAGGATATTTTTTTGGAAAATGGCAATCTGATATGGACAATCTGGGCAGGCTGGGTACATTGGATAATGTATATATTGTGAATCATAGTTCAGCTCTTGCAATAGTCTGGAAGTCTCTTAGGATTTAAAGCAAGCTGAACAACTGACAATCTTGGAGGAATTCAAGTGTGGTTTTATAATATCTGGTTCAACCGACTGAACTGGATCACTCTCACTATCAATTATGTGTTTCACCAAGCATCTGGAAGCTTCATTGATGTTTATATTTTCCTGCAAGTCAAAGAGAAAGAGAGGTTGATTAGTCAACATTAATTGTACCATACTGCATATTTCCTGTGCATAATTAAACTTTTCTCTAGGCAACATCAGAAGTTTACTTTCCTTAATAAACAGCTTTTAAATTTTGACTTCATTAAGTAATGCTTACTGTAGATTTTAGTTAGTTAGTTGGGTTATTTTTTTATATTATGATTCATACCTCCTTTAAATTTTACACAGAGCTCACTTTAAATTACCCCAAACTCTTGGTGATTTGATTGCTTCAATAAACTAAGCAAACAACTGCCAGAGGGTTGTTAAAGACGGGTGCCTGGAGTAACGCTCCAAAATCCCTACTTTACTGCTTGATTAACAGTTACCCTGATTTTCAAATTTTTATTACCTATCGGAATTTACAGCCATCAACAGCCCTTATTTGTTAAAGCCTTTTCCACAGTTTCAGAAAGATTTATGTACACAATGCTCACAATGAAACCTGAGATGAACCAGATTCATTGAATAAATGATACAACCTCCAAGTTATTCACTAAAGAGTAAAAAAAATTCTGTTTTGTTCAGAGTCCTCATTTTTTGTTGAGGCTGACTTATCTCCAATGTACTACTCCAGAAGAGATATATCACCATGGGTTTCATTTGAAAGACAGAAACCCTCACTCCAGGGATTTAGAATGAAAGGCAAAGCACATCTTTTTCTACATGTGCCTTACTTCAGCAGCACACTTAACTCACAGCAACCCTTACACTTTTTGCAGAATAAGCAAAACTGAAACAGTCTGATCAGGGAGACATGGCTCAGAACAGCATATAAAATAAGAAGTAATACTGAGTTAGGATGGTTTTTTAAGCACCACCATTGATATGTTTGTAATGAAAAGTCAGGCATTCTGATATAAAAGACACTCTTCTACTCCAACTGTTGTCATCGGTTACTTATCTTATATGACAGGAGATGGAAACCTCACTTAGCATCAATATTCTGGCAAATCATGTTACACGCTCACATACATTCATATAGAAATGCATACAAATATATATGTATATATTTATGTCTATGCACATTCTCCTCTTGATCCATAAAGATTATGTTTTTATTTGCAATCTAAGACTGACTCAGATTTCCAAGCTGAATCTGGAGCCTGTTGTACTGAGACCATCAACACCCACACACACAATGCCATGAAATTTACCTTCATCAAATGCTCAGCATCAATCCAGCATAACTGATAAAATAACATACAACATTTAACATGTGAAATGTTTGGGGTTTTTTTTTTCACATGTGTATGTTCCAAGAAGTCAAATGAGTTGTTTATTTATGAAGGCCAACCATAAAAAAAAAGGAAACTGAGGTAGATGTGTCTGTGTTTCAGTAGAGATGGTACAATTACACGAAGATCAAAAGCTAAAGTAATGGATTCAGTGAAGCTGATTTCTAACACTCTTGCAATCAATGGCAAAGTTCCACAAACTCCATTGACCATCCATTTGCACCACAGTATAGAGTTGAAATCTGGGCATCTCACTGAAAATGATAAACAATGCCAAGATTTCACAGTTTTCCTCCACTACATAAGTGAACTTAAATATTTGAACTTTGACCTGGAAAGAATATCAGCTGGTTGTAAAAAACCAAATCTTTAGACAACTCATTTACATGCTAGCCCCTAGAAAGTAATACATAGCTGGGAATCAGCTCTGTACTGAGATGTTAAAATGTTACTGTATCACATGGCTCTCTCAGACCAGACAAGCAAATTCCTCAAGCATGCATCAAAAGCCTTTTTCAGAACACTGTGAAATTTTATTCCAAAAAATAGACAGTGAAAAATATCTCTCAGAATTGTTAAATGGACAAAACCACAAATGTAAAACTGTTTCACATTGTGTTTTCATTTATTAATGAACTGATAAGCATTTCATTTACCTATGTGCTGATTTTCTCTTGGGATTGCAACATGCATTGTTTCAATAATTTTTTAATGACTATCTGAGATTATGCCCAAACCGATTAATATTCACATTTATTAACAGAAACCTTCATTGTCAGAGGCTTAAGATCAGCATTTTCTAAGAGTGGAAATGGGCAAAGGAACCGAAGCCCACAAAAGCATAAAATAGGTATAGGTGGACACCCCTCATCCCCACTGGTGAAGGATGGAGGCCCATGTGCCAGTAGCAAGCCTAAGAATTCACAAGGTAAAAATAATGCTGTTTTATTTCAGCCAGAATTCAAAGCAAAGAGAAAATGGATTATTAAACCTCTTTTTAAACCTCTATAACTTTTGGAGAGGATTAAAGGCAAATTTGAACATGCAAGTATTGTTTAAAACAAAACCCCCAAACCATTTAGTTTTTGGAATATGAAAATTAAATGCTTCTTTTTCTGCATTGCTCTTTCTCCTTTTTAATGAAATTATTTACCAAATATGATTGTAATTTTAAATTATTTTGTTAATTGCATTTTTTATTTAATTTGCTCTTTCCCTGGTAGGTGTCTGCCCAGATCTACTGAATATCTGTGAAATACAGATACAGATGGAGATTTTCCCCAGCTCTGGCCATTCCACCTGAAAAGCCTTCTGCTTCCAGTCCATGCCCACCTTCCTCTATGCCAGGGCACCATCCCTTCAGAGGCACCTGCTGAAGTTTGTGATTGGGCTCTTGCTTCTTAAAGCAAAACTTGCTGATTTGCAATAATGTACCATTTAAAACATTTGAACCTATGCAATTAAAATTCTGTCTTTTGTTCTGCATGAAAGGAAATGAATAAAAAGTCCTGTCTATAGTGTCTGTCAGATCAGAGAGGCTTTTTTTTTTTTTTATCCTGAACATTTATATGAACTGTTAAAGCTGTTCGTGAAGGATGAAAATTTCTGCTGGTGTAGAAGGGGAGCAAGAAAGGAAGAGTGGCTCTGGCAGACAGCACAGTTGGTTTTGAGCCTGTGTCTAATTCCAGACTCCTCCCATGGTTGAGATAACAAGTGGTACATGGTAGAGTCTCTTGCTGCAAGAAATCTGTGTTCGTGCCCACAGAGCAACCGCTGCTGTCCCAGTCCTGTGCCTTGACCACTTTTCTTTCTGATGCTACTATTGCCTTCTGTTACAACCCTAATGCTATCCCGTCTGCTCTGTGTCCCAGGTCTGTGTATCAAACTTGGCTGTATTCTGGTCTGTATAATGAAATATTGATTTCTGTACCTCTCCTCCTACAGTGCGTTTTGAAATAAAAAATATTAAAAAAAAAAATCGATATTCTGCTAGGCAGCAAAGCAGCTGCAAACAGTAGAAGGTGATCTGCTATCCAAACACAGGCACCCAGAGTCCTGGTAATTTTAGAGAGCAGGATGTGTTGAAAGGCAATCTATGGAAGGACAGAGAAAAAGGAGCAGGTGAAAATCCGCCCAGCAAATACAAAGGGACCAACAGTCATAGCATGCAATTGGACAGAGAGGAATAAGCACAGACACCCTACTAATTGTGCTGGAACAGGAAAACAGCTCCAGTTATGCTTAAAAATAAAATAAATCACATTGCAAAAAAGGTAGAAAATACAGTTGAGACAACAGAGTGAAATGACGTCTTTCAGGGGATCTTAATGTTGAAATGCCTTAACTGTCGTCTCTCTTACAGCCTTTGGTTTATACAAACTACCACAGGAATTGTGACGATGTTGTTCAGACCTCTTCTCTCCTCTTCTCTTCTCTTCTCTTCTCTTCTCTTCTCTTCTCTTCTCTTCTCTTCTCTTCTCTTCTCTTCTCTTCTCTTCTCTTCTCTTCTCTTCTCTTCTCTTCTCTTCTCTTTTCTCAAATTCTTTAGGTCATACTAAGGACCTACTTTGCCTCCTTAATGGGGCCACTTCTGAATACCAAAGATTATTGTTTTCCATCCTCCTAGGAAATCACTTTTACCTTCACAGTTCTCCAAACACTGGGGAAGTTCTGTCTACCTACACTACTTTTAAGGCTGCTATTACTCATCTCTGCATCTTGGATTTGGTTCTCTTCACAGCATCTTTCTGTGAGAAGGAAGTGCTGTTATGGCCGTTTATCAAATGGATAAAAAGCAGAGCCCCAAACAGAGGAAACTGCAAGGAATCTGGTCCAGCATAGTGGCTAGTTGGAAAGTGGAAGACGACATAGTTTGAATCCTTCTCAAAACGTAGGATAATGTAGTAGTACACCTTTCTTTCCCAAGGCTTGTTGGAGAGTTTTTACTGCAAGACCGAAAAAAGAAGTATCTTACCCATATAATGGTGCCTTTTTTTGTTATCATTCCTCTCTTCCTGCTTTTGCTCTACTGCTCACATTGACATCCTGTTTTATCATGCTAGCTTTTATGAAACCCTTCCTGGGCACATCCTCTTGTCCTGTCCTCTGTGGTGCTTGACCTATTTCTGTTGACTTTTGTGCCCCAGCACCTGAAAGACACCGTCACAGTCAGTGATGCAAGAACTCAGCTGTGAATCCAGCCCTAAGTGAGCGACCTATACTGCATCAACCTGCCAGTGTCTGCCAGAGCAAGGCCCTGAACCGAGCTCCTGTGATGGTGTCTGACTATTTGAGTTGGTCTCTCTCTTGACCCCATGGAGGATGAACGCAAAAGTGAAAATCAGCACATTCTACTGTTTACTCTATTATCACATAAAGCAAGGCAAAGAAAATAATACTGAGCAGTCTCTGAAAGCCATAAAGGAACACTTGAAGACACAAATGAAAATACTGTTTGCTTTGTAGATCAATTTCCTTCAAATGTATGTTTTCAAAGGGCAGTTTTAGGGAAAAGATAGCAACTCAGGGCATGGAAGTAGAGTTGTACGATTTACAGTCTTTGAACCTTTGCTATGGGAAACAATGTCATAGTCTTGTAATGCAACAATCAACTGAAAGGAAAATAAATACTTCATTGACAGCGTCTCAAAGCAGTACATAAACTCAGCAACCTCCTTTGCCTTCTGGATTGCCTTCCCCCTTATCTGTCAGCTCTAATGTAGATGCAGAACATTAACATTTAGAGCATTCCATTTTAATATATAAAATAAATCCCCTCAGACTATACTGGCTCTTAGCTCTCTACAGAAGAAGAAAAAGGGCCTTCACTGGTTTTATGGGCCTGTCTCACTTCCAAATGAAACCTGTCTTTGCCATGCAGATATCTTAGATTTGTCTGTCTGGTTGCTTTCTGATATAAAACTGCTCCTTTTTGACATTTGGGTAGTTTCTTTCTCTGACTGAACCTGATGCTTTTGAGTCTTACCTTAAAAGTCGGTGTGAAGAACAACATGTATGCAGGCATAGGTACCTAACATGGGCACTTGGGGAGGTCTGAGCCAGCACCGCTTAGAGATGTGACCTTAGACTCTACTGCTAGAGCTAAAGGAAATCAACCTCCCTTAAGTGAACATTTAGAAATTCTGAAATATTCAGATATTAGATAGGAACCTAGTAAGAATCACACAGTTTCCATATTTTATTATTTCTATAATACACTAAAATCCAGGAGCAGGGATGTGACTTTCAAGTTGTTTTAACCTGCAGTCCCCTGTAGCATGCAATCTGAGGGAATGGCTCCATGTGCTCCCTTCCAGAGCTCCCTTGGAAGCCACCGAGCCTTATGAAGATGTGCCATACTGCTGTGGTTGTGTTTCTAGGAAAAACACAACCTAACAAGTTAAAAGCTATCCAGACGCATGAACACAAAATTCATGGATGTGAACTGCTGTGACTGCAACTCTGAGAATAAGATAATTTCTGTAACTGAATTCTTAAAGCTGGTTGAATATTCTGCAACAAAATTGTTAGACTAAATGACTTTCAGTGGCCCCCTCCAACCTCAGCAATTCTGTGATTCAGTGAATTTCCAGATTTTGGCTGGCCCTAAACAATATATTTCATAAAAGTGAGAGCTGTAGGACAGCTCCAATACCCACAGCGTGATCTGAAGCATATCCTCTCTTTTAGTCACAGGAAACCAGCTATTTGGAGGATTCTCCAAAAAAGTGACTGTATATCTGAACTGAAGGCTTCTGCCTTAGGTGTCACCTTCATTCCTTGGTTTATAGAAGAGGCTGAAATATTTTCTAAGATTCTGTGCAGTGAGATTGGTTAGACATTTTTTTGGGTGAATTAAAAGGACCATGTAGGGAACTACACATCCCTAACTGGGTCTGGCAGTCTCAAATGGATTGCTTTGGTTTCAGTCACGAGATCAGCAAATTAGCTGTAGTGTGTAAGCCTAATTCAAATACATGTCCAAGGCTTGTTTGTCTTTATGGAAATCAAAGCCACATATCCTGTTCCTCTGCAATTCTACAGAATAGCTTCTGTTTTTTTCATCTTTCATAATTGTCCAGTCAGAAGAACTGAATAATATGATTTAAGGAAGGGCTAGTAAATTCACAGAGCTCACTGGTAAGATGAGCAGAATTTATGTCCTTGCTTTTGGAAGAAGATCAGAGGCGAGAATTACTTTCTGAATGTCACTCAGTAAATCAGCAGCAAAGAGAACTCCTGATTACTCGTTCGGAATTTGGGCGCTATGATGCACTGTGGACTGCCTGTCAGACAAAAGCTGGAGAAAAGATGTATCATCCACATTTCTGAGAGGACGAAAGACTCTCAGAAAAATCTTTTTCATGGTCCACATAGGGTGTGTCCAAACAGCCCAGAGACTCAGTGCACATTCAGTCTCCAGGCCACAATGCTCAGCAGAGAAGCAGCTGTGTGCTTGGTCTAGTTTGGTAAGGGCCCGAAAAACACAGCTACCAGCCCTCCAGGGCAATTTGGCGAATGTCTTTTCATCTAGTTCTGTACTGCTGACAGCAGAATTGTAGCAGGAGCTCAGGCATAATCACAGCACAGATATGGTCAGTTGTAAGGTATCTCAACTTTTTTTCTGAAGTAGGTATTTTCAAGCATGTTTAGTTTTGCCTGACTTGTCTGTTTTAATGCACAAGTTCCATTTTCATTATAAAGTGATAATAAGCTTGAAATTGCGTTTTTTCCAATCCAAGTAAAAAAAATCACCTCTTTAAACTAGGAATGGTGGTGAAAACTGTTTAAAGGCTTGGAAATGTGTGTGAAGCTCTCAGCTGCTCTAGTCTGCTCTGGCCACATGTGGGATAATTAAATGTGTGACAGAAATTTCCTTCTTTTAAAAAAATGCATCTTTCACAATAGTTATGATAATGTAATTTATGAAAGACTTTACTATTAAGGTTATTTCTTGACTATCTGGGGATGGGCCTTTTAGACTGCAATCAATACGAACAAACTAAATAACCATATGTTAAAAAGAGACCAGGCTTTCCATTGGGTATATGGTGATATGTGTAACCTATGACTATAGTGCATTGTGCTGTTGTCCCACAAGGCCCTTCTTACATGGCAAACTATCAGAGCAAAATCTATCTTTGTAGGGAGCAGAAGATTGGAACAGGCTCAGTATTTCCTTTAGATTAATGTAAGAATCAAAACTAATACATGAGAATGCATTAGGTGGCTCAAATGTTTTATACTGAAGTTGTTAACTTAAGAAAAACAACACCAGGGAATAATGCAGTGATTTTTTTTAGTGTAATATGCCAGTGCTACAGGTAAAAATTTTAAACCATTGACAGCTTGAAATATGGTAGGCACACATATAGCATGTTATTTTCTGCAAGGCAACCAAAACCAAAAGATGTATTATAAATAATCACCTTTGTTTTTCCAAAATGCATAAATCATATTCAGTTTGCTCTGAAGGCTCTAAGATTTCCAAGCACGTCTCCAGAAAAATCTCTGGAGATCTAATTATTCCGTGATACCACAAAAAAGAGATATTACTTATTTGAACTGCTAAAACTGCTAGCTGCAATATGATGACTTATCTGTCTGTGTTATTCTGCTTCAGAAAAGAATTTCTATTCTCTATAGCAAACATAGCTAGGTTGTTTCCCCAAACCTGAGTTCAATTATTTAATATGCTGTAGGCTGAAAGAATACTAGATACATGTTACATCCAATATTTTAAAAAATAACAGTAATAACTTTTGTTTAGAAAAAAAAAATATGGAGGTTCTATTTCTGAAGTTAGACCAAGTGGGGAAATTATTTGGATTTAACAGCCTAAATGTTGAGATTCTACCTTCTTTAGTGGAATTACTCTTTGCATTATTTTAAAGTCAGGACCCAACAATTCTGGGTGGAAATTAGGTGTGGGGATTGCAGAATAATAGCCTTTAGTCTATAGCAGCAGAGAACAGGCCGATAACAGTCAGGTGTCCTCAACTCACTGCTCCCTTCACAACAGCTGATGAGGACAAGCCTTGTCATAGCTGGATTTCTTTGTGTTCCTACATGATTGCTCTGGAAACTCGAGGACTGCTTGAGTGTCTGAGTTAAATAAAGTAAGAAGTATCTAGATATTTCTATTGTTTGAAATAACTCTTAATCCTAATTCTATGTGGTTTAGAAGAACTTGGACTGAATTTCCCTCTATTGTGACTTTTTTAAACTTTTCATGTCCTTTACGCTTCCCTAGTTCTGCCCAAGACTGGCTCATCATCACAGTAAAACCCCTCTGCCATCTTTGAAATTGTTTTTATATTCATTCTCCACCATGACCTGCAATGGCCCTTGGCATGGTAAAGGTGGTTGCCCTTTTTAAGAGGTGGACAAGTTCTTGCTTGGGACTGACGTATGGAATTCATGGTAGAGTCCTTTCTCATAGGCCAAAGAGCAGTGGCCAGCTGCATGACTTTGCTGATCCAAACCTAGAATAATGAATCTATGGCCTTTTACCCTTTAAACAGTGGTCCATCCTGTTCCCTCTCATTCTCTTTGAAGTCTTTTAGATGCAGGCATTCTAAAACAATCTGCTATTCATTTCTCTCCACATGATTTTTCTGATGGATTTGCCCTCAGGTCTTAGTTTTCAGTGAATTGGTTCTTGTCCCCAGGAAATGTAGACTCACGTACATGTCAGAAATGAAGGAAAAGTAATTCTGAAGAAAAGAGTCATATACAGTGTTACTCAGTGTTGTTCAGCTGGAGCCCAAAACCTCGCAATCAGATATTTCATGTTATTTGCAGCCTGAAAGACAGTTGGACACCTAACAGAGTATTAAAAATGAGCAGAATATGTAATTTTTATATAAATAATAATGTCTCCCTAAAAATTGCATTTTGAAGAAACAGTGACTAGTTTTGAGGCTGATTCTGCAGCATAGTAAAGGAGCTGACCACAAAGACATCTCAGCCCAAAGCTCATGCAATGCTTGAGGCAGACTAAGACACGCTGCTAGTCACCTGCTGTTACTTCTGCTGATTACAAGTGAGACTTCTTTTAAGTATTAATGCTTAAATAAGAAGTCAAGATGAGAAAAGTGAAATACAAATATGTACTCCAAAGGTTCTTAAGTAACTTTGATGAAGTGCTTAAAATAAATTTTAAATGTAAATGTACATTTTAGCTTTCAGTCTGCTAATTATTTAGGTCAAACCAGAGCCAAACTGTTTACATTTAAAACATTCAAACATTCTCCAAAACTGTTAATGATGACACCAGAATTCATAATCAGAGAATACAGTAAACATAGTATCCATTCAGCTGTTGTGTTCAAATCAGTATTTCACATTCCAGCTCTTCAAATCTCATGCAGCGAAGTTATGTTAGAAATCTCTGATTGCCTACAGAGCATTGTACCCTGGGCCTTCATACCCTGAATGTCCCAGTGCCTTTTCTGGCTTTTATCTGTTTTCCTATAGGCGAGCAAGAAATCTGTACCAAGGCAAAGAACTGAACCTCAGAGTAGCTCATTCAACCCTTTGACCACTGATCTTTCCTTCCTCTCTCCCCAGATATGTGATTTTTTTGAAAAAGCTTTTGAGATTGAGAGCTCGTAACAGTAAGCATCATACAAGCTCTACAGTAGACTGACTTTCTGGAATCTAACACAATAAAACTCTTGTCTCAAATCAGCATTTCTCAGGCAAAGTGGTTATATAAATATTTAGAGATACTATTCACTGTTAAGAATTATGAAAAATATCCTCATATCATTCATAAGAGGTAGCTTTTGTCTCTTGCCAAAGATCACCTTCCTCCCCAGGCTATTACACAGTAAGTTGTTGACCAGTTACATACTTTACTGCTGGCCTGTTGTATTAGAGCAGCTGTACTTCAGAACATCACATATAGTTTGCTTTTCAATTTTCAGTAGAAGGCCTAAAACAATTAGAAATGTATTAATTTAAAAATTAACCTTAAATTAATTCCACCAATCGATTTCACTGTACTTGGAGAAACATTTAAAAAGAATTGGAAACATTACCTTGGCAGAAGTTTCAAACCAACCCACAAACCCATTCTCTTTGCAGAACTGATCCATCTTGATGCCGTTGTTCATAAGAACATCTATTCCCTGGTCACATTTGTTTGCTAAGAGAACTGTCGGTACAGGTTTGCCATTTGGAAGAACCAGCTTAGAGTCCAAATCCTCTTTCCATTTTGTCACTGCTTCAAATGTTGCAGGTCTTGTAACATCAAAGACAATAAAGGCCCCCATGGCTTCTCTGTAGTATACTCTGGTCATGTTTCCAAATCTTTCCTGACCTGTGACAAAGAAAGTAGGGGGGGAAAAAGTACCGCTTTGTAAAAATCACTGCTTCCATTCTAGGTCAATATTTTACAGAAGATTTTCTAAGAGAATATTACTCAAGGTAGGATTTCATTTTTTAAGTCTCTGGGAAGCTACTGTTTGTTTAAATAACTATAAGTACCATGCTAGATTCATTTGTATGAAAATGCAAGAGACTACAGCATGAAAAAGGAGTTTTAAAGTAAACATCCAAGGAAATTTGATGATTTAATGACAAGCTTGAACATCAGTGTGCAGTCTTATTAAGCTGCCAAATTTCTAGGTCTGTGGACAGTACCAAGGGCCTTGGACTTATAGGACTTTAAACAGGAGTCACAAAACAACTAGGCACCAGACTGGAAACTCTGTAGAAATGTATGATATTATGTGGGAAACATCTAATATATCTTGTGCATGAAGTGGATCCTTAATATATTCTCAGGCAAGTGATAATAAATAACAGTAACATAGTTAAGCTCTGCAACCATACCAGTCATTAGGGTCAGTATGAATTTACTTTTACTGGCAAACTAAAATCCAGAGGTGATTAAGGTGAACATTGGACTAGATGATCGTTTTCCAAACTAGAAAATTCTATGATTCTATGATCCTATGAAATGTGGAAAGTGTTATAAGAAATGGCACAGCAGTAGCAATATGAAGAGCTGTGTTGCTCTAGTGAAAAGATCTGAGAGGACACATTTCGCACCAGATCTGTTCAGAAGATTTATGGTTTTACTTACTGAATTCAAAGTGCTTTCTGAGAAGTTATTTACAGTATTTTTGTAAGCTAACCATATATTATTATATTCAAATATGGACATTTATGAATATTTATCATTTTATATGATCAACAGTGTAAAAATTAACATAACTGATGTCAGGATGTGGTCTGTTGATTGCTAATATAAATGTTGTTTTCATGGGAACTTTGAAAAAATGTTTCCCAGAATGGAAATATATTACAGATAATTTCTCTTGAACAATGAAAAAATAGAATTCCCATTGATGTCTACCGAAAAAGAAGAATTATAAATTCCTGAAACATCTCACAACAACAGTAGTCTTTAAGCAAGACAACTCTTATATTTAACCATATGCTTCCATAGCTGAGGAAAAGTGCTATGAAAATAGACAACATTCATCGTAAACCTGTTTCTAGCCTTACTTTCTCAATGTGCATAATTTTGAGTACGTTAGGAAGACAAGAAGATTGTCAATTGAATATAGAGTGCACCATCAGTAAGTTTGCAGATGACACCAAATTAAGCTGGAGTGTTGAGCTGCATGAGGGCAGGTAAGTTCTACAGAGGGACTTGGATAGATTGGATCGATGGGCCAATGTCAAAGGGATGAGCTTCAACAAGGCCAAGTGCCAAGTCCTGCAGCTGGGCCACAACAACCCCATGCATCACCACAGGCTTGGGGAAGTGTGGCTGGAGAGATGCCTGGCAGAAAAGGACCTGGGGTTCTAGTTGACAAGTGGCTGAACATGAGCCAGCAGTGTGCCCAGGTGGCCAAGAAAGCCAATGGTATCCTGGCTCGTATTAGAAATAGTATGACCAGCAGAAGTAGGGAGGTGATTGTCCCCCTGTACTCAGCACTGGTGAGGCCACAGAGTACTGTGCCCAGTTTTGGGCACTTCAACGCAAGATAGATGTTGAGGTGCTGGAGTGAGTGCAGAGGAGGGCAACAAAGCTGGTGAGGGGCCTGGAGAATAAATCTTATGAAGAGCGATTGAAGGTCTCTTCTCACAGGTAATTAGCAATAGAACAAGAGGGAATGGCTTTGAGCTGCAACAGGGTAGGTTTAGACTGGACATTAGGAAAGAATTTTTCACAGAGAGAATGGTCAGACACTGGAATAGGCTGCCCAAGGAGGAAGATATGGTGTAGAGGAGAACTTTGTAAAGTGGGGCTGATGATAGGACTTGATGATCCCAAGGGTCTTTTCTAACCTGAATGATTCTATGATTCTATGAAGGTTACCTGTGGAGGTTTTAATTGATGGAAATTGTGCTGTCAAATGTAAGGTTGGGTTGAGAAGAGAAGAGTGCTGATTACTAGGTTTCTAGACCATTCATTTAATGGAAATAGCATTGAATGTGCTTATGGAGGAACACCATATGTTTGCGACATTTGTCTTGGGTTTTATGCACTAGCTGTTGCAGCAAGGAGAAAGTAATTCATATGATGCATAAACCAAAAGTGGAAGTCTGCTCCAAATTCATGTTAGATTTTTCTTTACCTGAAACAAAACACTGCATCCATTTGATAAAGCAAGATAGAAATATACAATTTCTGGGAAATATGAGGTCATATTGAAAATTTCTTATGGCTATGCTTTATAAAAATGTCTTATGATTCTTATCAGTGGGCTAAATCAGATAAATGGCCAAGTCATGTGCTATTCAATAATCTCCTTGTTGAGAAATTTTTTGATCTGCAAGAAGGTGCTTTCAAACAAAAGTCAAGGTCTGAGTGGAAACTTTGCAGTGAGGCAAGGAACAACTTACACAATTAGGGTTTGATGCATATTCTATTTCAGTGATACTTTATACTTCTCATATGCAGTTCATGAGATACTTGCACTGTAGATAATATGTAGGTGATGTAAGGACAGCTAAACTTGGGCCTTACATGCATATATTGGGACACAGATCTAAGTATGGGTGGGACATTGTCATAGAACACCAACTAAATTATTAAGTTGAAACATAAAATCATTCATCACACACAAAGTTATTAGAAAAATAAAAGGCTCCTATGATGTGACCTAGTAGTGACCTGTAAAATTCTGACAAATGATATGACACTGCGTCTGGCTGCTTTTGCAGATACCTGGGTTTTTCACTGCACAGAAAAGCCACCATGTTTGTAAAAACAGCTTTATGCAGGAGGGCAGAGATTATTAATTTCCATTACCAATCACTTCAATGAAAGAGAAAGAATGGAGCTGCAGGCTGAATAAGTGCCTAAACCCTTCTTGAAGTGGTCTTTTTCCCCATTAGCATATGAACATACCTGTCATAAAGACATTATGCAACTTTGAATGGGAAAAGAGGTGGTTTGTAAAACTCAGAATATTAGTTTTATGTCATTTGTGTAATGGCTTTGCTTTTATTTAATTTACAACATGAAAAAAAAATGATCTCTAGTGTTTGCTTTATGCTTAGAGAGCTAAATATTGTGTCTAAGGGTCCAGGAGGACTCTTTTTTCCAAAGATTCTTATTCATGTGTACAAATGCCTACCTTAATAGATGAGGTTCCTGGAATTTTTTCATTTATCAGAATTACTCATTAAAATAGGCACTGTTTGATGTATTAAAGGTGTCAGAATCTGGCCTTAGGTTTTCAGCAGCACAATGGCTTATCCAGTAATTAGGCTAGAAAATAGATCAACCATTAGATATTCAGTGGTGTGTTGCAGGCCACCTTGAACTACAGAATCTGCTTTACTGTCGAAGATGGGGGTTGCTTTTCATTGGAGGGGTCATAAATGTTTGTTTGATCTGGCTCACTCTATTTTAGTGCATCCCTTGCAAGTGCACTGGCATCTGGCATTGAATCCTACGAGTTTGATGGCCTGTGCCCACAGAGATGGTATTTTACACTGGGATTCATCAACCCTAATTCAGATCCCCCCAAAATTAACTGTGTATATCTAACATTAAGGACCCTTTATAGTCAGAGACCAAGAAAAGGTATCTAGAGGGCATCTTCTCAACAAGGGCAGACATTTAAGAGTGGTCACATAAGCTTCATTATGGAGGTATTTAATCTCTACCCCCCTAGTGAGCTCAGGGTGAGAAGTTTATGCCCAGATGGTTGAGGACAAGATGTCTAATTGTTAAACCAGACAAATCCTACCCCACCTTGAAGTGAACCCAGTGAGACCAAGGTGCCATAGCAATAAGATTTCCATTAAAGGGAAGGACTCCCTTGTCTGAATGGCACCTGCCTGCACATTTATCCTAATCTCGGTGACACCTGTGCAGCAGGGAAAGGTATCATTTCATGGGCTGAAACAAATCAACAGCTGAATTTTCAGTTTATAAAAATGCATAAATTTGCCGGCATGACTTGCACAGAAATCTACAATCTTCACTAACCACTGTCATCTCCAATGAAGATATAAAAACAAACGATAAAGTAGTAAAATTCAGATAATTTCCACCATTGTGCCCACAGTATCTGAAATATAATGCAAGATAAAAATTGATTAAAGCTGCCTAATGAGCAGTTTTACAGTAGGTTTTACTTCTTGCTACTGTGCCTCATCCTCAGAGGCAAAAGCTTCTGGGAACCACTGGGTTTTACTGAGGGCTTTTGGCCAACACTTAGAAGCTGGAATGTGTGGAGAATATTTAAACGATTTTTATCTTTCACTTCAAAATAACTTTTAGAATTTTCACCTTTGAATTTTAGGCACTGTCTGTAGGGACTGAAACTCAAGGCAGCCTTAAGGTGGTGTGGAAGAGGATGTGGAAGAGCAGGCTGTGAGCAGAATCCACCCCAGGGACCCCCCACAAATCTAGACTGAAATGAAATCAGCACAGTGAGTGACTTATTTATGTTTGTAGAACAGTAATTTCAAGGTAACTTAGCCTAGAAATCACCATGACTATCTTATTTATGCATATGTACCGCAACACTTAGCAGCTAAACTGCTGAGGATGTGCTGTGCCTGGCTTTAGTGAACAGTCCATTTACTCCTTTTGGAGCATAACAGTCTTTAAAACTTTACAACTGCAGAAACATTTGCCTACTTCTGTGCAAAGACTTCTGATTCCAAAGGTAAAAGTTGCAGTGAAGGGAAATTTAACTTTTCTTTTGCCACAGGTATTGCACAGATGTCTCCAATGCATCGGTCCAAATCTTTATGATGTGAGATCATAGAATGTAAAATCATAGAATGGTTTGGGTTGGAAAGGACCTTGAAGATCATCAAGTTACAACCCCCCTGCCATGGACAAGGTCACCAACCACTATACCAGGTTGCTCAAGCCCCATCCAGTGCCCCAGTGGACCTGAGCACTTGCAGGGATGAGGCATCCCCAACTTCTCTGGGCAGCCCGTTCAAGTATCTTACCACCCTCGCACTAAAGAAATTCTTCCTAATTTCTAGTCTAAATCTCCCCTCTTTCAACTTAAAACCATTACCCCTTGTACTATCACTACACTCCCTGATTAAGAGTGTCACCCCCTACATCTTTTCTGTAGGCCCTTTTTAGGCACTGAAAGGGGCTATAAGGTCTCCCTGAAGTCTTCTCTTCTCCAGGCTGATCTAGCTTTGTAAAAGCAAACCAACATAATTTTGGTAGCAAAGAATAATCCAGCCCACACATATGCAGCAGAAGAGATGCTGATGATGCTGACATGGCTGTGAAAATGTAGGAGGGCAGGAGGGAGGCTCTGATGTGCTGCTCTCTGCCCTCCACTTCACTCACAGAGCTGCTTCCTGCCATAAATCTGCAGCTAAAGCTGGTCTTCAGAGAAATCTCAGGGCTGTATGGACATGAAACAGGGACAGTGGCACTGAGAGCAGCTTTGCAGAGAATTGAACAGGAAATATACCCAGATCAGCTGTCTGCAATAGCTGGTTTATTCAAAAGTGGTCCCAGCCTGTATCTGTAGGACCAGCTCCGCCACACACGCCTCACTCAAAATATGATTAAGAGTTTCTTTCAAAGCTTTCCTTCAAATTTTCAATGTTAGTAAATTTACAGGATACTCACACAGAGGGAGCAGAAAAGATAAGGCAAAAAAATAAAATTGACTGAAGAGCAAGGCTTAAAGATGCATAACACAGCAGCAGAGGTGATGCCACACTTCAACAGGGACATGAACACCAAAATCAGGAATTTGGGACATTCAATGAAATTAAATGGAACTGTTGGGAGGAAATTAAAGACGAGGAGAATTTTATATGATATATATATTATATATATACCTCCTCCTACACACAGTAGTCAAAATTCAGCCACTTGAAAGTTGGGCACTTCGCTGAATCAGACAAAAATTCATGGATTTTAATGCCATTGTGTTGTTAGAGATATCATAACATCATAAACAATGAAGTTTTGTCCAATTATTCCTGTCTTGTTGCTGGTTGCAACACTGTCTAAAACCCATAGCTTCAGGAATATATTATCTGGTAAAAAACCGCAAGTCTTAATGTAATAATGTGTGATCCAGAGGCTACCTTATCCTTTAGTTAATTTTCTAATGCTAGTTATCCCTACTGTTCAGCGTTTATCTTTCATCTGAATAAATACCGTTTCAGCATTTAGCTATCAGATTTTGGTGCAGTTTTGTTTACCAAATTAAAGAACACAGAAATGTAAACTGTTACAGAAATATAGACTACATTTAACTATAAAATTAGACAGCACTCAGTGAACCAAATTTGCTTTTTCTTCATATATCTGTATAAGTAAACAAGGGTAAACCGCTTGCCCTACCATGGCTGGAGTATTTCACCCCTCCAGGTAGATAAGCTTGACACTAGTTTTACTCAAAACATCTTCTAAGGAAATTATTTCTAAATTTATAAACAATTTACTACCCGCGCAGTGAAGTGCAAGGAAGAGCGCACATCATGCTTAGTATTAAGTTCACTTGCTGTATAATGGAGAGGGAGGAAAGGATGTAAGATCTAAAATGATACCTGAAAGAGATAGACACACATGCACATATATACATATATATCCATATATTGATACATTTGCAGCATTTGCTTACACTCAAGATATCCTAAATGCTAAGCCAACTTCCTTCAGCTTAGTCAGAGACTAAAAATTTATTGCTTGGCCCCCAAAGCTGAACGTGGCCTAACATCAGAGATTTTACCAAAAGAGAGAGGGTGTTCTGAGACCAGAGCTTTTATTTTCCTCTTCCTTATCTTTGCATATTTGTGTTTTATAAGGAGCGGTTTAATGACCAGCCATATTTCCAATGAGTTTTACTTCGTTTTCATTTTTAAACACTCTTTCTCAGCAGTCAGTCGCCTTATTCATGGTAACATCTATGCCAGCACCATGCTAATCTGAATTCAGTGTGCTGCTTACAGAACTTATTTTCTATGTGTAGCTATCAACAGCTAAAGTTCCTTACACAGAAGTCATTAAAACTGGGACAGCAACTCTTTTTATTACTGACCACTGTCTTGACCTTCACAGAGATGCTTTCAATTGAGCAATTCATATGAAATTTAGTACTGTGTTGTAATTCTCTCTGTCATGTGTGATAACTCAGAAAGCATGCTAGTCATTCAGTACTACAACTTGGAGTAATTGCTTCTGCAGCCTGACTGAAAGCTACATCATATGATCCGCCAGCACATGATTAGTAGTGTAATAAATCTCTGAAACAAGGCATACAAAATACATTCTTTTACTCCGTAATGCATTCAGAATTTACTGTTAAATGCTTTTTCTAATACAGAAAAGTTTTGCTGGATGTATATGTATTTATTATTATAACTGGTCACTGGTG
This sequence comes from Nycticryphes semicollaris, assembly GCA_013400055.1. NCBI lineage: Eukaryota > Metazoa > Chordata > Aves > Charadriiformes > Rostratulidae > Nycticryphes > Nycticryphes semicollaris. The sequence continues at coordinate 439,339 of VXBJ01002637.1, read as the reverse complement.
GGCAATAAAAGCAATAATTTACCTATTATTTCAACTTTTATTAAAGAAAACTGAGCGTATATGTATTTAAGATCATAAACCCACAAGACTACACCCATGGGTAAAAAAGCCGAGGTTATGCATGTTTTGCATAAAGCAACGTTGTTGCATAAGTTTTGGTACCTTGGTGCCAAATTCAGAGGCCAGACTTGAGGCAGCTAAGTGCAAAAGAAAGGCACTCCCTCCGCCGATAAGAATGTCAAGAATTTTCTCGTTTTACTCGGTGCCGCTCCAGACTAGATCACTGAACCCGCAGCTCAGGCCACAGGCTGGCACAGTTGCCTAACAGCTGACACAACATTCACCTCTATTTCTTACTTGACAAATGTAACTTCTTAATTTAATAGCTTTTAAAATGCCCTCCTTTTTGCTGTAACCTGTTGTGTTCTAGCTGCACTTGGGTTCCTACATACGCTGAAGAAAAGATGATTGCTTATAGCATGCGAAATATGCCACCGAGGTACATTGTTATTTTGCGGACTGAATCGAAAATGATTAATTCTTAGTAAATGGGGTGGCAAAAAAAAAAAAAAAAAAGAAGGGTTGTTGTTCTAACTAGAAACCAAATATAAAAATCTGAAGCACTAACAGCGACAATGTCAAAGTCCTTATTTTTTAATTATATAAGCATGCAAGGGTGCTGGACTTCTTTATTCTTTTTCTCCCAGAAGAGAGAAAATTATCTTTTTTTGCTTGATGTGGACAAGTAAACACGAGTAAATAAATTTTTATCAACCAGGATTATTGCCAAATGGAAACATTTTTTTTTTAAAGCATGTCAGCAGCTGTTTACATTTCATTGGGCCAAATGAAGGAAGGTAGAAGAAAGAGAAAGGAAGAAGGAAGGTATTTTGATAAAGTAAGACAGTGATAGATTTTCCTTATTTTGTAAACTATAAAAATTATTTTAACCATCTTATTGAATCCCTTCATCTCTTCCACCAAATTAAGTAGATGTAACAGGAAATTCTTGTTGCTCTCCGTCCCACCACAGAGCTCTATCTGTTAGTCTAATGAGGGGAGCTGAACAGCAGCAACTGCAGGGGAAGAATTTGGGCATTTGGAGAGAGATGCCCGTGTCCCCCCCACACATCAAAGGGCTTGGGAGAAAAACCTGACAGGGCAGGTTTCTCTCTGACACTCCTTGTTTGGGAGTCTACTGGCCTTAGGAAAACTCCAAAATTTCAGTTTGCTCCTCAACTTTTCTCTCTTCCATCTCCTCTCCCTCACTGCGTGGGCACTGGCAGTTTCCAACTCAAAGATTAGTACAAATGAATTGTATGTATTAGTACAAATGACCTGTATTTTGTATCGTCTTTGGCTGAGTTATGGAGCAAAGGGTTCTCCTCCGTACTCACCTGCAATATCCCAGAGCTGCAGCCGTACTACAGTCTCAGCATCCCAGCTCAGCACCTTCAAGGCAAAGTCCACCCCGATGGTGGCCCGGTAGTGGGGGGAGAAGTTCTGGTGGACATAACGTTTGATGATGCTGGTTTTGCCCACTCCCAGGTCCCCGATCACCAGCAGCTTGTAGAGGTGCTCCTTCTGACTGTGCTTCTGCATCTTTCCTGTGGCTGCGGCTGCTCCCTGCGAACTGCTTGCATGCTCTGCCCGAGGAATCCTGCCAGCCCGAGGGGGAGAGAGGGAGTGAGGAACCGGGGAGGGAAGGAGAGAAGGTAGGTGGAGGCTCTTTCCCTTTGTACGGAAGCAAGATCACCAGGTCCAGCCGGCAGCCCTGCTGGGAGATGAAGTAAGCAAGGAACTGGGGAAAGAAAGTCTCCCAGAAAGTTTTGTGCGTATGTGTGTAAAGGTCAGCATGAGGTGTGTCTGGGATTAGCCTGGCTACTACAGGCTTTGCAGAAAAAGTCATGCAAAAGTCCCCATTCCCTGTTTCCCTCCTCGCTGGAAGGACAGTGTTTTTGTTGTGCACTAGTTTTACATACTTGTTTTAATTTCTGCCTTCTTGGTGATAATTTATCACCCTACGCTTGTTTCCAGACATCTTTAAAATGCCAGTCGCTGCAAAAAAGCAGAAATCTTCTTTCAGAGGCTTCACACCTCTATTGAAGTGCAAAAATTAAACCAGTGTGACTTTAACTTTGGATGTGACTTGGTTTTAATCAGTGTAAGGCAGTGAGAATGCAGTTATATCACTAGAATTGGCAGTTATAGCAACATAAAGCATCTTTACATGTGTTCATGCTAGCAGGGCTGTATGAATTTATTATAACAAATACATATTTTTAAGTTTCATTTACAAAGCTGGGACTTTCTGTCTGTACCTATAAGCATGCTCACAACTGCTGAATTCAGCACACAGCTCATGCTTTGTTTTTTCATACAAATGGACTAAAATGCAAAAAATCCAGATTTATCCCATGACTCTGATAATCAGAAGTTATGAAAGCATAACAGCCTTAGAGCATATGAATGCCAGTGTCTCAACAGTCTTCTATTTTCCAAAATAAGTGACATCAAACTTGTAAACAAGTGAACACATTTGAGTAAATCATCTCACTGATATGATTAACCCTATATTTTAAGTGTAGAACACAGTGACAGTTTCAGCTTGGCAGCTTAGCTGGAGCCCCCTTTTCACTGCCTAGAGGTGGTTGATTCCTTTGACAGTTTTCACAGCAAACCCCCAGAATTAAAATATTGTGTGAAACTCATCCATGAATGATTTTTACATTTATTGATGATCTTGATAAAATGAAAACATATTTTACGCTTACTGAAATATTATTTGATGGGGTTCTTATCTAAATGTGCACTGCAATGGCATTAGAAATTTGTCATGTATCCAAAAAGCTGGATTTTAGTAGACAAAGAATCCAGAACACTTATGTTATGCAATCTTTTATAATCAATCTTTAAACTCAGACTTTAATGTTTGTATATATGCACACACAGAAAGTGGAAACAGTTAAATTGAGCGGAAAATGTCTTATTTTCCTTGAAAGTTTTTAATAAGAGGTCTTTTTCTCAATAAGATAAATTCTCTTTCCGTCTCTGTTTGGAGAGAAAAAATTTAAACAGCTTGGCATTGTTAGCTACAGACATCATCAAATGCTACCGTTTGAGAATCAAACTAGTGCACTCAAATCAGTACGGCCTTTGCATGATTCAAGCTTATTATTGTTGCTACTGGTAACTTGTGCTCTGTGACTCTTACCTTCGAAGCACTGCTATTTTCAGAGAGGATGCAATACCCAAGCACTTGTAAGCACTCACAATTTCCCTCCAAAGTTGGAGATTTCCCTTTTTAGAGGTTACAAAAAAAAAAAAAAAAAGAACAGGCTGAGAAGATTTAGCAATTTAGGAAATCATTAAATTGGTGTTTTGGATGAGGTTGAAATTACATCTGATCTTTTATCCATCTTTGATGATGGCCAGTGTTCAGAGAATAGTGCATGGAAGATCATTGTGAGCGGGTATTAGGTAACTGGAGGTCTTAGGCTTAGTAATTGTAGTTAGAGATTGGTCCACACTCAGAAGCATGAGGCTTTATTTCTCTTCCAAAGTTTTTGTTAACATTAGCTAAAAATAGCTCTGGATAATCGTGTTCTTGTTTAAATTTCCAATTCTTCTTTGAACCTGGCTACATGCTTGGCCCCAGCAACATTCTGGTACAATGAGCTCCCCATAGGCTTAATCAAGATCACCCTGGGACAGCAGCAGGGTTACAAGCAAGGTGTTCACTGAGGTGTTCAGATGCAGGGTGAGGATGTAAGAGGCTTTGTTGCATTTAGAGAAATGATTTGCTGGGCTAAAGTGAAGCACGGACTGAGGCGTCTTGCCAAGTAAAAGCTGTACCCAGATCTCCTAACTCCATGGTGAACTGGCTTTTACAGGCACTGCCTGCTGAATGCTCCTGAGGCAGGATAAGGCCCTCAGCCCTGCCTTGCTCCACCTTTTCAGAGGACGGTTGCCATGTCCTGAACTATGTGTCTGTACTGGTTTGACTTCATTGGCATCTGAAGGCACTGGGGCAGGGAGGTGTGAATATACTGCTCATTTGCAGTTCTGCTGCAGGAATAGTAAGTACTGCCATGCAGGAAGGTGGATAATTTTGGCTGGTCATGTCTTAAGAGATGACTGCTAGACTTGTTTGACGATGCCAGCTGATCTCTTCAGGCACACAACCAGGTTACGGTGACTCAGTGATTTGCTGCAGGCAGAGGTGTCCAGGGACGCGTAGTTAGCCTGGAGCTGGTGCAATGCAGTCTGTGGTAGCTGAGACAACAGTTAAGGGCAGTTAATATAAACCACATTAGCTTGCAGTTGCCACCCACAGGTAAGTAGTTAGCATGGCTCAGCTGACAGGAGTAACTTGTTAAGCTGGGAGAACCAGATGGTATCTCTGAGCACTAATTCTGCCGCTTCAGTTCCTTCAACAATGTCCAGGGAATCAGAACATGTAAACATGATGCCAATTTAGTTGATATTTCAGTGTTTATGTTTTGGTTGTCTGTGCTTTCTCTGGCATACATTGTGAGGGTGGTGAGACACTGGAACAGGTGGCCCAGAGAAATTGTTGCCCAGAGAAATTCCCCATCCCTGGAAGTGTTCAAGGCCAGGCTGGATGGGGCTTTGAGAAACCTGCTCTAGTAAGAGGTGCCCCTGCCCATGGCAGGGGGGTTGGAACCTGATGATATTTAAGGTCCCTTCCAACTTTAACCGTTCTATGATTCTCTGAAATAAATGTTTATAATAATTAAAATCCCATGTGACATTATATATATTTATGCTGTTTCATTTTTGTATTCTCTGCCTATCCACTATGCTCTTTGCCAAAATAGTGTCATCCCATGCTCTGCTATCTCTATTTTACCATGTATACTAATATTCAAAGAGTATATTAACTCTTTGTTTTAATTGACAGGAACTGATACAAACTCTGCCTGTCTCTGTTGTAGATAGTATCATTTAGGAAAGTTCCATCAAATTGAGGTATTATAGACTGTGTCAGACTCAGCACAGAAGTGAAACTAATTTTACAGTGGTAAAATCCAGGAATTTCTCACTATTTCTCTGTCATTAGTAGACATCTCCTTTTCTGAGAGAAGTGATAAAACTGAAGATGCAATTACGTTGGCAGGAGTCAAGGACAGCATAACTGCAACCTGGATTTTATCACTGCTCTTTGCATGGCACATACCACAGAAAAGGATGTCAATCCTGACTGAGCACCATGGCTGTAACAAAAATACCTTTAAAAGAATGACAATGTTGTCTTGAGCTATTGAAACCATGCGGTAACTGGTTTTGTCCAAGGGAATAGACTGAAATTATTAGAAATGTATGTACTTAAAGGATCACCATCTAATTATCTAGGTGTTTTACACCACAACTATCACTATTATAGCTGGTAGCTTTCAATACCTGGACAGGATTGACCTTTGGCAGATATCATATCATATTATATCATACCCAGCCTATGTATCATGTAATGTAATGTAATAAAAGGACACCATAATCCAGATAAATGGTAAATACACACGTGTGTATGTACACACATATATATACATTCATATGATGTGATAGATTAAATTCATATGATAGAAGATTATTTTATGTTTTAGGAAAAATACAAAACATTTAAATTCTACACAGTGTTTTGCCAGACTTACATATCACAATTAATCCTGGGGTATGGATTAAATACTAAATTGTTAACTACACAGAGGACTGTATATCTTTTATTAATATATCATCTTCCTTATTTCGGTCATAGCACTGCCTTCGTTATGGGAACAGTCAATCATGGCAAGAATAATCTCTTACAGAGAAATAGATTGTTTTAACAAAATGGAGCATTTCTCCCAATTTTTTTTTAGACTAGAAAGATTTAATTAATTTAGATTTTCCCTTCTTCCATTCCAACTGTTCTTGAGATTAAAAAATTAAGTTAAAAATTACTGTTGACTCATCAAACATACCCATTGTGGAATGGTTATTGAATAGCCAAACACAGCAAGAACTCTCCTTTGATTAAATTATTATCTTTGTTAACTTAGCAGAAAAACTGCTTTATCATGAAAGATCCCTCAAGGAATATCTAAACAAATATTTATGCAAGCAATGGAAGTACTGGTTAGTTTTTATGGTCAGCTGTCGTCTTGTGGTTGTGAAATGAGTTGTAACTCCTGGACTCAATTATTCTCACTTGTTAAAAGTTCAGTCCACACCCTGGCTGAAAGCACTCTATCAATAACATAAGAATATAGACTTAATGGGCATGCCCAAATGCAACCTCTTGGGAATTATGCTCCAGTTGTCCTACAAAACATGGGCTTTATATCAGGAAAAGGCGATGGCAGTGTCTGTTATATCTCAGCAACTACATCCCTTGAAAACAGCTGAAACCTTTCCCTCTAGCATGATTACAGCCCTACTAAGAAGGTCTTAAACCGGCACGAGTTAGGGGTTGAGGGTGCAACTTTGCCCCCAAGAGCAATGGATCTGTTTCTAGAGTTTGACATGCTGCAAGATCAGGCCTCAAGGCAAGATAGGATTCAAGCCAGAGAAATAGTGAGAATACAGGGAATGAGATTCCAAATTTTAGCAGCTGATAGGTGCATGAATCATTGCATTTAAAGAGTGAGAGCTTGTGGCTCTTTCACAATTACAAACTCTAGTCTGGTAAAGGGCTTTGCTACTTATTGCACATTCCAATATACCTTGTGTATCCACCAGCCCTGTACCGATGCCTCAGGGCATCTCAGGTAGTTTAATGTTAGCTATGTAAGCACAGTGGGTACTCAGATGCAAACACAGGTTTCTATTCTGTCAGACTCAAAAAATAATAATATATTGATGTAATTGCCTGTCTCAAGACTGAATTATTTTATTTTTTCTTTTTGTATAGATCCACACAGCCTAATAAAATCCAAGTTAAAGGCTACACTTTGGAGTCTGCAGCAAAATCTTAGATGGGTTGCAGTACATTTTACACCAAGTGCATTTGAGCAGTCACCTGGGAATACAAGAATACAGTGCAACCTGAAAAGCAATAAGGGGAAGGACCAGAGTGTCTGCCAAGGGTAAAATCTAATAACAGGGGGTCAGTAATACTCTGGGAAAATTAAAATGGTTTGTCCCTGAGGTCAGATGGCAGTGAAGCATCATACAGCACAGAATTAGTCTGAAACATGCCAGTTCCAAGCAAATATTGTTTTGTCTCAGATTCAATAAACAAAGTGTAAGAGCCCTCACTGGGGTTGTGGCCTGAACCATCACACTTATCTCAGGGTTGCTACTATGGAGCTGCCAACAAAAGCCTGGACCAAACTGACAGCACAACAGGTTTAACCCTCTTCAGGTACTTTTTGATGAAGATTGAACAGCTACAGTGCTACAGGTAGGTATGTCTACATTCAGCTAGAAAGTTTCTGATAGTCAGTAATCTGTATTATGCCCTTCTAGGAGGGTCCATATGCAATCCTCACAGCAGAAGCTTAGAGATAAGTCTACCCTGTCCTCCACAGAGAAAAATCTTCTTTAAGGACAGGGTTGAATCACATCAGTGAAAATGAAGACTTACAAGAATAGGAGGAGTTTTATATAGACTATAGTTTGTAAATTGCATTCACTATCATTTAAAATATCTCAGAATCACTGAGGTGGGAAGGTACTTCTGGAGATCATCGAGCCCAAATACCCTGCTCAAGCAGAGTCAGTGAAAGAGGTTGCTTACAGCCACGTCAAGCTGGGTTTTGAATATCTTCAGGGATGGAGACTTAATATCTCTGGGCAATTTATTCCAGTGTTTGATCACGCACACAATAAAAAGCTTTTTTCTTGTGTTTAAATAGAATTTCCACCTTAGCTTGTGGCCTTTACTCACTTCATCGGGTATTTATAAATATTGATAAGATCCCCATAAGCCTTGTCATCTCCAGGCTGAAACTGTCCCAGCTCTCAGAGCCTCTCCTTGATGCCCCAAGCCCTTAGTCATCTTTGTGGTCCTTTGCTGGACCCAGGCCTCCTTGTCTCTCATACTGGGAACCCAGCATTGGACACAGCACTCCAGGTGTATCACACCAGGACTAATTAGAGGTGAAAGATCACCTCCCTCAACCTGTTGACCATGCTCTGCCTAACGCAGGCCCAAGAAGATATTGCCCTTCTATGCTGCAGGGCTCAGGATCTACTGGTTGTCCACCAAGACCCTCAGGTCCTTCTTTGCAAAGCTCTTTCCAGCTGGTTGGCCCCAAGAGTCCAATGATGCTTGTGGTTATTTCTCTCCTGCTACAGGATTTGTCATTCCCCTTGTTGAATATCATGAGATTCACCTCTGCGCAATTCTCCAGGCAACAGACCTACCTGGTGTATCAGTCACCTTGTATCATCTGCAACATTGCTGAGGATGCAACCTGTCCCCTAATCTAAGTCATTAATGAAGATGTTGAACGGTGTTGGCCCCAGTATTGATCCTTGAGGGTACAGCACTAGTCAACGGCCTTCATCTAGGCTTTGTGTAGCTGATGACAACATTTTGAATCTAGTCAGTTAGCCAGTTTTCAGTTCACCTCACTGCCTATTCACCTAACACACACACACACACTCCCATCTCGTACTTCATCTGTTTGCCTACGAAGATGTTATGGGAGACAGCATGAAAATCCTGTTCACACCCAGCCATTTCATCATAGTTGGCTATCTGTCAGGCATGATTTCCCTTTCATGACTGTGCTGACTATTCAAAATAACCTTTGTGTCCTTCCTGTGTTTGGAAATGACTTACTCCATCACCCTTTCTTGGATCAAGGCCAGAAAAGCTCATTACCAGGCCATAGGTCCCCGAATTATTATTCTTGCTCTTCTTGAAGATACCAGTGAAATTTGCTTGCTTTCTGTCTTCAGAAAACTCACCTGATTACCATGACCTTTCAAAGAAAATCAAGAGTGGTCTCACCCTGACATCAATCAGCTACCTTGGCACTTACAGGGGCATTCCTGCACACTTGGACAGTGAGTCTATATTCCTCATCGGTCACCTGTTCCTGCTTCCATCTCTCCTGTTTCTTTTTCACACTTGACTTTAGTTATGACCACCTTGTTCATCCATGCAGGCCACCTGCTGCCTTCATTTGATTTCCTGGATGTGGAGATGGACCATTCTTGAGCTTAGAGGAAGTGATTCTTGAAAATCAATCACCTCTCATTGACCCTTCTTCTGTCCACAGCCGCCTGAGAATTCGCCAAGCAGATGCCTGAAGAGGCTGAAGTCTGCTCTCTCTAAGTCAAGGCTTGTAACCCTGCTTTTGATTTTTTCCCTCTTCTCAGGATCCTGAACTCCACTCTTCTATGGTCACGGTAGTCAAAGCTGCACCTAGTTTTCACGTCACATACAGTTCTTCCTGATTTGTAAGCATGAGTTCTAGCAAGACATCTTCTCTCATTGGGAATCACCTCAATTACCTTCAAGTTGACATCACTGCACCTCATAAACCTTCCAAGTTGTTTGTGTCCTTCTGCGCTGTCCCTGTAGCAGATATTGGGGTGATTGAAGTTCCCCATGAGGACCAGATCCTGTGAACCTGAGGTTTTCTTGAGACATGTGAGGAAGGTCATAATATATAAGAATATTTCTAATACCAAGGAAAAAAGGCATTCAGGAATAGATTCAGTTTAAAGAGCAGGTCCATCAATGTATTCAGGACATTACGGATTAGATGCCTTACACTGGTTACCTATTATATGAGAAATCAAGAAATTTATTCATACAGCACTGTCAGCTGCAATCCTTTTTGCCACATTTGTCTCCTGCTGCACCTCTTTCAGAGGGGATGGTGTGCAGAGAAAATCTCCTGAGAATGAGAATACTAGTTGAAGTACTAGAATAGGCTACGTAATAATGTTTATCATGAAATAATTAATACCAAGAAGGCCTGATCCTATGTGGTCCTGACTATTTCATGGAAGACACGAAATATCCACGGTACTTTGCCAAGTCAGATAAATTTAAGACCTCTGGGTATCTCAGAAGAAGAGCTCAGAGGTTTCTGATAGCTGACGGATATGCTGAATTAATCAGATTACTGGTGCAATGAGTTTATAGCCTAGTTCATATTTCAGTCAAGTCACATTATATTTTCAATACACGTTGTGTCTGCAGAGGCTGAACAGCAGTCATGCCCAAGGAGATGCTTAGTTATGAGATACCTGTTCATGGGCATAAAGGTGAGCTGTGCAGTAGTGTGGAGGCCCTAAAACCGTACAGTATGCCAGGCAGTTTATCTGTGCAAAACATCATTATGAGTAAACAACACATGCTGAGATGATAAAGAATCACCCGCTGTTATGTCTGCAACAGTCCCCTTTCTCTGCTATATCTAACTTGCGTTTCCCTTTCTAGTCTCTCTCTATGGCAGGCTACAAACAGGATTGCTAAACCCTTCAACAGCCAATGGATCCCATCCTGAAGCACTCATGTATCAAGGCCTTTGTTCCACTCAAGCGAGTCTTTCTTCTCAGAGAAAATTAAATACCCACCTGGGACTCAGGCAATGAGGAGAAGAAATACTGATATCCTCAGGTGCCACCTCAGCTACAGATGCTGCTACATCCAGCACAGCGGAGCTATGGGAAAGCGAGCAGTGGCTTCAGGTAGCTTCATAAAATGCCTCAACACCTAGCACTGTGTGCCTTACCTAGAAAATAGAGGCTAAAAATGCCATGAAAGTTGCATCACTGGTAACAGGAATAATGTCCCCTTGGTTGCCAAAAGAAGCTTGAAAGAACAGAAATGCTGTTGGGAAGTTGTGGAGACCTTTACAAATCTCAAAATGATCCATTTGAGGAGGGCTAGCCTTTCTGCAGGGTTCTGCACCTGGGCCAGAACAATCCTCACTATCAATACAGACTAGCAGATGAAGTATCAGAAAGTAGCACTGAAGAAAGGGACTTGGGGGTGCTGATGGATGAGAAGCTGGACATGAACAGACAGGGTGCACTTGCAGCCCAGAAGACCAATCACATCTTGGGCTGCATCAAAAGATGTGTTGCCAGCACATACAGAGAGGTGATTCTGCCACTTTACTCTGGTGAGAACTCACCTGGAGTACTGTGTGCAGGTCTGGAGCCCTCGAGATAGGAAGGACAAGGACCTGATGGAGCAGGTCCAGAGGAGGTTCACAAAGATGATCAGGGTGTTNACCATTCCATGATTCTATGATTCTATGATTCTGGTCACTTCTGTGGTGTCTTGAGCATGTCTGGCCACCATGCAATAGTCTGAGGTGACCAGTGCCGTTAGCTTCCTTTCCCTAAGGCCCCACTGACATTTTGTGTAAAGAAAGTATTGATCCAAACCAAGCTGTACTCATAAGTAGAAAAAAGGGCTGACAGACCTATTAAAATTATTATTATAAACATCAACAAAGGGCTCTTAAAAAAATAAGAAACAAAACAACCTTAATCTTGAAAAAAGCTGCACAGAAGTTGTGCAAAACACCCAGTGCTGATGACAACTTTCAACATCTATCTGGAACACTTAGCAAGTTCTGCTGCCTGTGGGTAACTGTCTACCCAAAAAAGGGAGGGCAGATCCTACACTCTTACACATAGAGACCAATTTTTTGTGGCCTGAACAGTTGCACTGAAACCGGTGACATTGTTCACTGTAACATTTATCTGCCCAAAAATAAAGTGTTTGAAAATTATAGATGATTTTCTGAACTTTCACCCTGTTTTCTCTCTTCTAGTGGCAATTTAACATTTGCAGAAATTCACTCTAGCTTACTGAAGTTTTCCATGGTTATTCAAGATTCAGAATCACAGATGGACACAGTGGAACCCAGTCGTTACCAGTGCCTACTGTGTCTTATCACAGCCCAATCCTCAGCATTTAGATGTAAGAGCATAACAGGCGAGTGAAATGCAACACGAGTAATGACCCAGTTTAGAGAATTTCTAAATAAGCAGCAACCTCTCCCCTGTTACTGATTGCAGAGAGGCAGAGGCATATTGAACTGCATACCTATTACCTTTTGGGGACACATTATACTGCCATTCACAGGAGCAGCTGAAACATTATTATTGCTCCCTTCAAGAGAAAGGTCAAGAAAGAAAGGAATTGCTATACCTGCAGAGATGAGGGTTGGGTTTTTCTTAGAGAAAAAGCCTTTTTCTGTTCCTATTTTTCTTCCTAGGGAAATATAATAATTCTGAACATTTTTACACAGAAATATATTAGTGTCTATTGTTAACAATAATAAAAAAATAATTTCTCAAGGCACATTATAAATGTATTGCCACAGCATTTCACTTGCATGAGTGAAAGCCTGAGATCTGACTATATATTCATGCTTCCCCCAGTTACAGCAGCTTTTATTAATCACATAGCAAAGCCCAGAAGCCTCATTTTTAGCCAGAATCACGATCTCATTCTTCATTGATACAACCAAAAAATACAGTGTTTCCCCAGGTTTAACATCTCCTTTCCCTGCAGTGACAAGGGAATGATCCATTCTGACTGAGGAGTTGTGCTGACTTCATGCAGTGATGATGTTGCTGCGATGGCCAAATACTGGCCTTGTGCAGCCCACACAAACCAACTGCAAAACATTGTCACAAACATCAAACATCAAAAGCCATATCCTGCTCACAGCAAACATTTCTTATCAAAGTGGTGGACATTTTTGCCTGATGAAAGGTTTAACAGAGTGGCCTCTTGACCAGAGAACCAGCTCCTCTCCTGATGTATTCCAGCCAGGCTACCTCAGAGGTTCTGCCCCAAAAAACTCTGTTTCCATACATACAATGGCTCAATAGAGCACGGAAGTCTGCGTGCTCCTGTAAGAGCAGGACCAAGCATTGAGCTGACCATTACATGGGAGAGGACTTCTGTGTTGGCCAGATCAATCGATGTGATAGCACCATTTCTTGGCCCACCAAAAGAAACTGAGATGTTAAAGGTAGATTTTAGTAGCACAGGATTTAGAAAAAACCCATGGTTTTGGGAATTCAGAGAGATGAATATCCATCTCCTTGCAGCACAGGTTCAGATCCCTTTAATCTTGCTCACAGCAACATTTCAAGCTTTCCCCACTCTCAGAAACCTCAGTGTAGACTCCTTGGGACACTAAGCGAAGACCTTTTCCTGGTGAGTGCTGGCTGTATTAGCTGCCTTTTGCCCTTTTTATCAGTGCCCCCTCAGCCTTGAGGCTCTCCCTTTGCTGCTTCTCCTACCAGAGCTCTTCCCTTGCCCACCACCCTCACTCATGCTCCCAGGAAGGAGCAACTCAAGGAAGAATCACCTGACCCCAAAACAGCAGCCAGGAGACCATTTTTCTTCCTGTTGCCCAGAGACAAGACTTTGAAAAGGGATTAAGACGCAGTAAATGTGTTTATAAAGACAGTGCTGGGCTTGAGATCCTTCCACCTTTTATTGCTCATTATTTAGCCTGCTCTTGGCATAGCACTTCAGGGCTCAGCAAGAAAGGCTCCTGTGTGCTGAACACTGCTCAGACTCTGGATGGTGGCCAGGCCTGGTCCTGGAAGCCTTATCTCAACAAGCAAGACAAGAGAAGGTTAGAGATAAGGAGGGCAAGTAACACTGCGTGGATCTCAGTCCATCTGGTGAAGGGTTTCTAGATTGGGAGGTTTGGCTGCGTTCTGAAATGTAAAAAAAAAAGAGAGAAAAAAGTCCTTTCTGTTTGTATATATATATACACATACATATATATCTTTGGGGTTGTTTTTATATATATCTATAAAAGGAATGCCAGGACATGTTGCTGAGCAGCTGAAACTTTGTATTTTTCTCAGATCTTCCCTTTTTGTAGTTTTCTATGAACACATTAAAAAATCAGAAAAAATTACTAAGTAATTTAGGAATGCCAGAATGGGTTAGCTTCTTACATTTTTTGACCACTTTTAATCTTTTTTTTAGCACTCTTTTCAACCCAAAAAACCTCACCCTACCCCTTCAGGAGGTCATTTTAGCAGAGAGAGCTGCCCTTTCCACTGGGAACCAGGCTACCAGCTACGATTTTTCACCTGAGCCATAACACAAGTAAGTGGGCCATTGCCTGTCTTGGTAGAGGTAGAGTTGCTTTTCTTTGTGGAAGTGGGATTGCAGGGAAGGGTGTTAAGGAATCAGAAGGTAAACTCAAGCTTTGCCATACGTGATTGTTCATAGGTTCAAACCAGCACACGAATGAATGCTGAGGAAGGCAGCTGTACTTGGAGACCTGCAGCTGAACTCTTAAGCCAAAGATTTGGCAGTAATTAACATTGCTTCCCGGTAGCAGCAGCATAGCAAATCTCAGTGAAAGGCCTATAGGAAGGGAAAGTGTTTTTATTTTAAAATATACAGGAACACTCTCACCCTCACCTTCTTACGAGTGCCATGCTGTATGGTCAAATAGCCTGTACACCTCTAGCCATCTATATCCCAGTGCTTTGGTCAGGATTCCTTGCAGCAACAAGAGGGAAAAGGGATGTCAGCTCCCAGCCCTCATTGTCTCCTCATCTTTACGTTAGCTATCAGGCATTGGCTTTGGATAAGAATTTCTTGTCCTGTTTCTGATCTGAAAATGGTTGTGATCATTTGCCTCTCCATTCTGTTCCACTTCTGTGAAGCATTAGAATTTGCTTATTAAAGTATCTAGGCATTTTGCCTGGATGCTGCTGAATAGATCTGTCCTTTTCTTCTCAACATCACCTCTTAATGTCATAGGTAGTTGATCTGTCCTTTTTCCTTTTTTTTTTTTTCCCCAGATTTCTCCTTCTTTTAGGGTGTTCCTTGCTTTAGGTTGCCCTTTCTTACCTGTTCTGGGTGTCCAGATAGACTTCATGCACAGGATATGCTGGGAACTTCATATGCTGCCAACCCAGGCACCTCCAGCCCATCTCCTGGTTCTTCCACACCCAGACCATCCCACTCATTTGCCATTCGGAGCAGTTTTAATGCTGCCATTACAAATCTAACAGATAAGACAGACCTAACACCAAGTTCTTTTTTGCCAGCCTCTTTAATTAAAATAAATAAATAAATAGAACACCCTCTCAGTGTTACATCTGAAAAATCAGCCCCCAGCAATTAGGAAGATGCAATCACCCTATTTCTACTTCTTTCCTTTGGGCAACACATATGGGAAATAGATAAGTTCTGTGAAAATAAGCACTGCATTGCTTATATTTTATCATCCCACTGCTGAGTTTTATGTATTTGATTTGGCATTTCAGTGAATTTCTTGTAATTGATTTTTTTTTTCTTTTTCCCCACAACTGGGTACAGCTTCCTGCAGTTATTATCCTGCTGAAATTTAAACCTGTGCATTTAATCCCAAGGTTAATAGAGGGCTTCAGGAAAGGGGGGAGCAACGTAACTGGGTGACAAAATTCAGAGCCTCAGCAGGCTTATTAATGTGTGAGATTTAGCAGGAAACCTTTGCGTAAAGCTACAGTACAGTATGGATTGCAGACTTAGTCACCCAATCTGCAAACGCAGAGAGTTTTGGAATATTCCTATTTATGCCTAAACACTTACAGGGTGAGGTGAGAGGACCCAAAATAGGATGAGGATTTCATGTGGGCTCAAGAAATGTATCACGACCGTGATCCAGAAGTGGGGCTGGAAGCAAGACGTAGTCACAGCAGGACCAAGAGAGAAGCAGTGATTCAAAAGTCAGGAGAATGTTGTTTTGGGTATCCTGGCCTCCAGGCGAAGCGATTGTCTCCCGGAGCTCATGGCACGTCTGCTTTCAGGAAGTTTTATCTTCTGAGACACTCAGTTTTCTTCAGACACTGATAATAAGAAGGAAAATCTTAGGGAATCCAATGTACAGTCCACACAAAAAGTTGTACGTATTGTGGCTAAATGGGAAACAGAGCAATAGAAGAGGCCATATGATATCATTCTCACAAGTGTTGAGTAAGTAAAGGGAGTAATAGAAAAGGTAATTAAATGAGGCATTAAAAAATCCACATGCTGTACATACTGTATTTCTTTTGTTTAAAATAATGTTAAGGATTCTGTACAGTTGCTTAAAACTTTTGAAAAGATTCTGTGTCCCGTCCCTCCCCCTGCCCTTTACAGAGCATCAAGATTAGAATTTGGTACAAAATTGTATGTAAGAAGTTTCATCCAAACATGAAGAGGAACTTCTTCACTTTGAGGATGGCAGAGCACTGGAACAGGCTGCCTGAAGAAGTGGCAGTCTCTGTCTCTAGAGACATTCAAAACCCACCTGGAAAAGTTCCTGTGCAACCTGCTCTAGGAGGATCTGCTTTGGCAGGGGGGTTGGACTAGGTGATCTCCAGAGGTCCTTTCCAACCCTGTATCATTCTGTGATTCTGTAATTGCTGGAAATTTAAGATGCACAATGTTTTCCAAACTTCTGAAATCCTCCTAGGGCAAAGATGTCACTTTCAATATCTTTGGTGCTTATGACAGTACTTAAAATTTATCCCCTGTCATATTGGTAAAGGGATATCACCTTTCTACACAACCCTTCAAAATAGTCTCTACTTAATGAGGTCACTCAGAGGTCCCAGGGAACACTTCAAGCACAAACATGCACATATATATCTTAAAGTGCAAGTACCAAAATGTGCTTGGTGAAGAAAGAGCTGAACTATCAGCCTGGCACCACCTTACCATGAGAGAGTGATATTAATTCAACTTGTGCATCTCATGCTAAATGACATCTGCAGGATCGAGTCAGCTGATCCAAATGAAGTTATTAGGAACAACTGGCAGAAGTGTGTCTGTGTCTTTCCCCTTGCAGATATAGACAAATTCCACATGTGCACATGCCTGTTTCTCTATAACCTGTACAGAAAGGTTTCAACTTCTCCTCCTCCTTCCCTCTCCCAGCACCCCCCACCCAGTCATTCAGAAGGAACTGATGATAACGAATGCTCTGTTAATGTACTGCCCCCGACCACCTCCTAGTTTTGCAGGTCATTAATAACTTCCCAGCTGCCACTAAATGCTTATTTTTTTTGGAAACCTGAACATATACACACGCAAGCTCACACGTTGTTTCAGCCTGCAGCTGGTCCAGAAGCCATAGCAACCAGCAGAGAAATCTCTGCTTGCCGGAGCTGCAGTCCCCAACACTTTCTTCTCATCACTCTACCCTCAGCGGAACAGGGTGAGGGCTTTTACTGAAAACTCACCGTTCAGAAGGGGTAGCTAAGTACACTTTGTTCTAAAAGGGGCCTACAGGAGAGCCTGGGAGGGACTTTTTATGAGGGAGTGTAGTGATAGAGTGAGGGGTAACAGTTCTAAAATGAAAGAGGGGAGATTTAAATGAGATACAAGGAAGAAATCCTTTGCCGTGAGGGTGCTGAGACACTGGAACAGGTTGCCCAGAGAAGCTGTGGATGCCCTGTCGCTGGAGGTGTTCAAGGCCAGGCTGGATGGAGTTTTGAGGAACCTGGTCTAGTGGGAGGTGTCCCTGCCCAAGGCGAAGGAGTTGGAATTAGATGAACTTTAAGGTCCCTTCCAACTCTAACCTTCTACGATTCTATGATTATTTCATACTGCAATCGAAGGTTCTTTGGTTATCAGATGCCACCCACACTGTTTGAGATATGGTATGGGTTTTTTTTGAATACCCTTGGGCTCTTCCTCAAAATTTCTAATTCAAGCTACAAATTGAGATCAACTTGAGATCAACTTTTTAAAAAAGTAGGCAGAGATACATCTACATGTGTAATCCACTGTAGTGGGGGAAACCAGGATCAGTTTGGACACAAGACTGTCAGCACCCACAGGCTTTCTGACCTGGTGAATACGCTTTATTTCACAAACCAAGTGCTGTTTTGCTCTCAGGTGAAGGGTACAAATAAGGCAGAGACACTCGGCAGGCACAGACACCTGCACACAGTGGTCTGGGCCACGTGTGACCTGAACCCCCCTTGCTTCATCTCTGCAACACCCCACAGCTCGACAAAGCCTCCAGCAGATTTGGGCACAGATCCCTACTTGCCCCCCCCCACCCCGCACTCCCCTCCTGCCCAAAGGAAAAATCCCTCCCTCTTCACCCAGTGCAGCAACACATCCCTGAGATGCTGCAGGCGTTCTGCTGTGCTCTTCAGCACATTCTGGAGCCCACACCATTTCCCATGTTATTTCAACCCGAAGTGAGCCACCCACCCCCGGCTCTGTCAGGTGGCTCTGTCCCTGCAGACTGTCAAAAGCGGAATTAAATAAACCTCATCCATTGAGGTGAAAGTGAAATCAGTGATAGCTTTGATGTTTTAAGGGGAATTTTAATACACATGGAAAAAAGGCTTTTCATATGAAATGATTTGTTGGAAAAAAAATGCTATAGGTTTTGGGAGGGGAAGGGAAGAATAAGAAAACAAAACCTGAAAATCTTGGTAAAGGATACTCTTTTGTAGATTGAAATCACTGAGAAAATGTTCCTTAGTCCACCTCCTTTTTCTTCTTCTGGGGAAAAAAAAATAAATCAGCATTTGTCCCTTTCTAAATACTAAAATTAAGAAAAAAAATGCTTTTCAAAATTCTCCATTTGGCATCCTTGCAAGTATGCCATTAATAGTACCTTCAACCTTGTTTTAGTCACATCTTGAAAGTCAAGTAGTTGAGAAATGTAACTTAGTATTTTCAGAGGTTGTAAGAAGTCTGATGTTAGCAAGAGAACTTTCAAAGCAGTCCAATGGTCTTAGCTCTGCTATACAAAATGGTTCCAAGCCCACAGCAATGGAGGGGAAGCAATGGGTGAGAGTACAGCTCATTAAAAAAAAAAATAAAATAAAAAGCAGTTATCAAAGTATAATATTCTCCCAGGCTTGCTATTTTAATAAGCTCCATTGGTGCACATTGTAGATTTCCCTGTCTTCCCAAGATCCTTGGACCAACACAACTCTAAAATTCAAACAAATCCAGGAAAATGTCTCTGCTGTCGCTTTATATGAAGTTTATGGTACAGAATTAGACTGACACTTTGGAAATTAAAAGTCACCTTGCATTTCAAGTCCTCAGATCAAAAAGGAGTCAGGATGAACCCGCCAGGTTGCCCATCAAACGCTACCACAGGATTCCCTGAGCCGTTCTTGTGCCAGGGCAAGTGCCCAAACTAGAAAATCACTCAACTCCAGTGATGGAGGCTCCACCCACAGCCCTTGTCAGATTTTAAGGATTTATTGCACTCACTGCTAAACAGGTAGAGTTTATTTGTCCTCTGCATGTTTTCATTTACAAAACACCAAATTTTTAATTTCTCTATTTGCTGGGCTGATGATCACCTCTGTTTCCGCTGTATTTATCAGCCATGACATTATTTATTAACCTTCCTTGATAAGTTAAATAGATTGGACTCCTACTTGTTCACTGCAAGGCATATTTGCCAAACCTGTAATTATTATCCTGAGTGATTGCTTGTTTCCCATTTTAAGCTGCTCCAGGTAACGCATCATTTATAGGTAGAAGCCATCTAAACAAACTATAGCCTCTTAAAAAAGGGTAAATTGAAGTTGCAGAGACCCACGTCTATGGGTCTATAATTTTTTATGGGTCTATAATTGTGTCTATTCTGTGGGCAGTAATTTACTTCCAGTCTTCTGGACTACTTACAGCTAAGCTTAGAATAACGGAATGGTTAGAGTTGGAAGGGAGCTTAAAGATCACCTAGTTCCAATCACTGCCATGGGCAAGGTGACCAATCACTAGAGCAGGTTGCTCAAAGCCCCACCCAGCCCGACCTTGAGCACTCCAAGGGACAGGGCTTCTGCAACTTCTTTGGGCAATCTGGGCCATTATCTCACCACCCTCACAGTAAACAATTTCTTCTTGGTATCTGATCAAAATCTCCCCTCTTTCAGTTTAAAACCGTTTCCCATAGTCCTATTGCTACACTCCCCGATTAAGAGGCCCTCTCCAGCATTCCTGGATACCTGGAAGCCTGCTCTAAGGTCTCCCCGGAGCCTTCTCCTCTCCAGGCTGAACAACCCCAACTCTCTCAGCCTGTATTCACAGCTGTCTCTTAGCCCTACTCCTCAATTTCTGATTATCTGGCAGGACACCAGTGGGTGAATCTGTGTCAGAGCCAGCACCATCATGAAGTGAAGCAGTACCTCCTCACTTCTTAGGTTTACCAACTCCTGCAGTTGCATCCCTTTTGGCTTTGGCCTGTGGAAAGGAAATGCTCCGTTTGGTGTTCAGCCTGTCGCTGCTGGATGTACTTTCTGCACTTGGCTCACAATCCCAAACAGAAGTTGAGAATCCAAACATGTCATGTTGGCCACATCCTGGCTCCATCAGACTGCCTGGCACTTCTCTGTGCAACTCTGAAACACACAAAGAAGGGACATTCACAAACCGCTGTCAGCCAGAGGCAAACAATAAGCCTGATGACAGTCGCTGGGGGCAATGATAGTGACAGACCGCTCGGAGAAGTCTCCCTTCTCCACTTTAGCTGCCACACACAGGCAGTGACAGACAGGCAGACACAAGAATTTCTGAGAAAAATAGCACACACTGTTATTCAAAAGGCATGAAACCAGCATAATACGAGGCTTGGTGAACAGCAGTATTTGTATATTTGTAGCGCCATAAGCGTCAGCAGCAGTTTGACGATAATGAGTCGGTTCCTAATAGCTGAAGGACACTAAAAATCCTAAGAAATACACTTTCATACCCTTATTCTCAAGCTAATCTCAAGTGCTACAGATGTTAAAGAAATCCAAGAACCCAGCACATCCATACAAAGCCATTATTAGTTCAGGAAAAAACCTGCCTATTAAGAACTGATGCTTCAAAATGCCTGGAATATTCCAAATGCATTGTTATGTGTGTAGTGAAACCACAGGCACCCACGGGTGGCAGGACAAGCCTGAAGATCGCCTACACAAAGAAAGTCTTCTCTATCTCCTAAGAGTTTATACTGGTGTCACTCCAGCTGCTGATGTATAGAGAAGCTGTTATCCAAGCTGGGTCAAGCTGTGTAGCTGTAATATCGGCACAGCAGGAAGCTTGCTGCTGGCATCGCACTGCAGCCAACAGTGTCTCATCTCCCACAATGAAAGCAGAGGCCACAATTTCTTCCATCCTTGATTATTTCAAGCAATTTTCAGCTTTAGTTTTATTACTCTAAGTCAAATCAATGCCTGGAAAAAGGGTAGCAGGTGACTTACTGAGATTTATTTATCAGCACGTGAACTACCCCAGTTATTACAACCATTAACACCACAGACAAACCACTCACATGGTGCCAGGGGAAAGCAGTATTGCCTCTCCCACCCCAAAAACACTTTCCACAGGAAAAACAGTGGTGTGGGAGAAGAAAGAGGAGGAGAAGGAGAATTATAAGAGAATAGGTTTGTGCTTGGTCATGTATTTTAGGCAAAGAGGGATGTGGGAGAATTGTACACCTTCATGATGTACAGGCAACGGCCACCAAAGGATTAAGTCCTTGTGGGGCTCTCAGATTTGAAGTAACACCAAATAACCCAAGCAGAAAGGAACAAGTGTCCTGCTCTCCCACCTCCAATTCCCTCAGCTAGAACAATCCAACGCACAGCATAAACTATTCCAGAGGTTCTTGTACAAATTCTGGTAAAACACAAGTTCTAATTATCCAAACTTGACCTGGCATATTTTTGGCAGGGGTTTAAAAAAAAAAAAAAGAAAGCCAAATGGGATGTCTTCATCTTAACAGAAGATTACTGAAGAACTCATCTTCCACCCACGAAACCATGGCTTGCCTCCAAGCCAGTCCTATTTACTCATGTGAAGGACAGCAAATTGTGCTGCATTAACCAAGTACTTTGTTGCAGCGGAGTTTCATCGAGAAATAAGTGGTTAATTCCAAGTACTGCAAACACCCTTCCACCCTCTACTCTATTTTTTGACCTGGTATATTTGAAAGGAATATGGCAACAGATTAACAACAAAGATTTAAGTAGGGTTAGTGGGGAATCAGCCAATTTACTCAATGAATTGTCTCATGCCCACTGCTGGATAACTCATAGTTCCTCTCCCCTTGCATTCTGCTTTCCCCACAGTTTTAGATCCTGCTAAAGTAAAAAAGTTCTTGACAGGAAGTTCAAAACTTAAGACAGGTCACTGAAATAAAGAACCAGCTACTTCCACAGGTACAAACTCCTCCAGGAGTGGGGTAATTTTTATTGAACTCTGAGATGATCAATTGCAAAGCACAGCAATAAAATCCAGGACTGGAACATTTAGTAGCAGCCTGGAATGTAGAATTGATTTTTATTGTCATAAGGGTTTGACATGCAGTTTTTGCAGGACACTTAAAGCTTTAAAATTTCCTTTTAATCAGTGTAATTTCCCCATTCCCTCCCCAATACGCACTTAAGTTCTAAATTGCAATGACTTCTTGATTTCTGAGAAGTAAGGCACTAACTACAGTGTCCTCTCAGAGTAGTTACAGATTATGATAGCAGATGCTTCCCTCTGATACCTGAAGTTCAAGGCAGTCCACGGAATAAAAATGCAACTGGGGCCTGAAGATGTGTATCTAGGGATGACTAACTACCACCACTGTTACCAAAACAGCCATTGCACCGTTCCAGGTGATCCACTGTCAAGACTCCAGAGGAAGCCTTCAGTGCACAGAGCAGAGCTAACAGTGTTCATCCTCTCAACTAGGGAAACTGTTTGCTCTATTCCAGAAAATTTTATTTAAAGCTCCCCTGTTCAAGCAAGGGGACTGATTTTAACCACAGTCCCTAACAAACCAGTATGTTCTTGTGGCTGGGGAGAAGGCACTGGATGAAGACCTCGGCATTTACAGTTTTGGAATAGGAGTTGCAGCCACTGCAATGCTTTCAATTGCACATTCATCAGTGCCACGGCGGATCCTGAAGTAACCATCTTCTCCCCATGAGGTGCCCCAGCTGTTCTTCACAATCCAGAATTTTTCACCACTTTGGGGGTCTGTACCGTAGCCCACCAGCAAGACAGCATGATTGGTCAATTCAAAAGGATTGAATTCATCCTGCAGCCCAGTGTGATGGTAGATCCCCTCTTTATAAAGCATGAAATCACTATAAACCTCAAAGGCAACAGCCATCGGGCCACGCAGCACAAGTTCGAGTTTCATCAGGGCTTCATTGCAGCCTCCATAGAAACCACCCACGTAGTGGTACTCAGAAGTGTAGTAGTGGTAACAGTTGTGCTTGAAAGTGCACGGAGAGTCTTGGGCTGTGTAAGGGAAACAGTCCTCTTCCACCACACCAAAGTCTTGGACATACTTTCCAGCAATGAGGTATGGGAAGCCACCATCACAACCTAAAGAAAAAAAAAAAAAAAAGAATCTGCTTATTCCCCTGGAGAGTTATTTGAGGTGGAAGACTCTCCTACTTCGATCTTTTGGAGTACTTTTAGATAAAGTATTGAACACCAACTGCAGTGACTCCAGTAGTCCCAATATTCCTGTTAGCTATAGCTAGTTTCTGAAACACACAAGACAAAATTCACATCAGTGAGAGCTCTGCTGGGAACACTAATGTGTGGACCACCTCATCCAATTGCTTCTGACGATCCCCATCAAGAAGAGCAGGTAGTTATATGCAGTAAAAAGACCTGTCCTAATACAGGTACTGTCCTTTGGAAAACTTTAGTTATTGCTTTTGCTCATATTCCCCTCCCTGTATGCTCCTTCTCCCCTTCTCCCTCTGAATATGCTTTTGGGAGGATATTTGGTTCCACTCCTTCCAGGCATGCATTACAGTTTAGCTATATTTTTTTTAGCCCTCCTCCTTAGATATTCCCCATCTCCCAGGTAGATCTACCTAAAATCCCATAGTATCCTGAGCACTGGGCCCTACAGTAAGGTGGGCTGACAGCTCCAGAATATTTTCAGCAACCTTTCAAAAAAAAAAGAATCATTATGAAGTACAGCCTGCCAGATACTTTATGAAAAAACTAAATCGTGGGTGATGAGAAAAACATGGAAGGTTTTGATATCCTGTCTCCTGCAGCATTATCATTATGAGAAGTTGTCATTGTACACATTGTACACACACCCCTGTACTTACCCTGAGAATACTGGCTGCAAGACACAACCTGCTGGGGACTAAGGACTGGCTTCTGAGTGTTGTTTGTGAGGATACGTATTCTTGCTTCCAGCATACCCATGGAGGCAAATGAGTAACAGCTGCCACATGAGGCTGTGGAGAGGAGGAAAAGGAATCACGAAGAGCAGTCAGTAACATAAACAAGGCAAGTCACCCGCATTTAGGTACAACTGAGTCCAGGGAAAGAGTCAAAACCTGCCAGTGATTAGAAGCTGAATACTGATGGAGCAAAAACCCTAAAGATACATTTAGCTTTTAAGCATGCAATTAGGAAAAAAAAAAAAAAAACAAAAACAAAACCAAACCAAACAGGTCTAAGAACTTTTAAAGGAACACTGAGCTTATTCAAGAACAAGAGACAATATATTGCTTTTCAGTGTTCACCCCACACTATCATTTAAGAGCTATGCTATTCCTCCAGAATGAACCTACTGGGACCACATTAGCAGGGCTGAGAAGGTTCATAACCTACTGCCTCAGACTATAGACCTTTATGGAACACACATGCTAAGAGGCAATCACCTATTTTAAGTAAGTGCTGGCAATATTGTTCTAGGTTATTTCAACCTATCAGTGGATTTAACACTGTAATTTCCAGTGGAACAAAATATTCCACCTCTAAAGCTACCCCTAAAATAGCTGCCTTTTGAAAGTCTAGTGCTATAATATGAGGTTTGACATAGTGGATTCATCCCAGCTCCCCTCATTTCCCAAAGGCATGTAATTTTTACACTGGCTTTTCAGAGACACCTTAATTTCCCTTCTGTTCCCTGGCAGAGAGTTGAGTCTCCTTACTTTTGCATCAAAATTTAGTATTGCTTCTAGTTTTGGGCCTCTTCACTCCCTAGGAGCTTCCTGGAACACATTAAAAGCCTTTGGAAGTGGAATGACAAGCATCACAGAGAAGGACAATTACTTGGATGAGGTCCTATTTTATCTACTGATTGTCACCACGGTGCCCAATTTCCTTTTGTTTCCTGACAGTAGGAAAGGCAAATATTGCAGAGCTATGAAAAGGAGGGAGGCCTGAGGAACAAAACAAAATACTTTCTCCTGAACTGTGTAGGTGTATAAAAGCAGAGCTATTACAAAAGCAAGACTTCATGAAATTGCACCTCACTCAGTTAGACATATCTCTGAAAAGAAGGGGCAAAAAATCAGCCTGTACATGAAGGCTCTTTGCCCAGCAGGGCAAAGGGAAGCAGTGAAAGGTGCCTCCCACTCATCATACAGTCACAGCATCTGAGATGGGCTGAACTGCAGAATGCTTTTGTTGCATTTTGTGTGCAAAAATGTGAAAAAACACCATTAACCCAACCACTTCAGTTTTACGGCTGTTGGGGCGGTTTCTAAATTTCTTTCCTGCTACCACAATGGTATTTGAGGCTGACAGCATGTCAACCACACTGCATCAGCAGAGAGCCAACACAGCTGCAAGAGTAGTTGCTTTCATGAGACTTAACTCAAATTCTCTTCTAGAGTAAATTAAAACTTCAGCCACACCAGGTTCCACTAACTACTGTGAAGGGCTGTTACTTTCTGAGCAGTAAGCAGAAGGCACAGCACATCTGGTGAAGAATCAGCTGACCGCGCTTTTCACCTGCTTTGTTCTACAAAAACAGCTCGCAGAAAGTAGTCAGCAGGAAATCAGAACTGCACTCTAAGGCTAACAAAATCTGTAGGTTCCTCTCTTCTCCTCCCTGTAAAAGTTGATAACAGGCCCGACAACTGCAGTTGCATGAAGCCTGCCATGTCTCAAGGTATTCTACAGAGAATGCACATTTCCCTTTTAACTCCTGCCCACTTCAGGTGCTGTATTATTTTCTCCTTTTTAAAGGGCCATGGATCCACAAGCATGTGAGATCTGGGAAGCCATGATCTTGTAACTGATACAATTCTCTCCACGTGTGCCACACAACTTGCATCATACTGCTTGCAGCCTTCTCCCCAGAGCATTTTCTAATTAGCCATCTAATAATCTTAGTGATATACAACTAAAACTTTCTAATACCATAGTTTTAATGAAGTATTGATAACCAGTGCCTCAGAAAAATCCTACAAGCTACCACTTGCATACAAGCAAGACTTAATTTGTATGTCAGCAATGTTTTGCACAAGGTCATCTTTTGGAGATGTTGGTTTGTGCCTTTTCATTTATTTTTTTTGAGAGCCTAAAAGCTAAAATTCTTATTTAATGGAGCAGAATGCATATTTCACAGACATTTAACACACTCAGCATGGAATCTCAGATTACAGGAAATGTGGAGGCAGCTTTGCTGTTGGAAGCAACAGACTAGTTCTCATGTAGAGAAACCCTGAAGCAATATAATGGAGAAAAGGTAAGTTTGGAACCGAGTGTCCAACTGCTTAGAAGGTAAACAAGGCCTTGGGTATTCACAGTGCACATCAAGGGGAAGTACAGGACTCACACCTACACAGGGCTGCATCATTTCCTGTTGCCATCTTTCAGTGATGCCGGGTGTCAGTTGGTAAGCTAGAACTCCCATAAACTTCTGGGGTGTATTAAAAAAACAGCATGGCCAGCAGGTCAAGGGAGATCATCCTCTCCCTCTACTATGCTGCAGATGTGGCCTCACCAGGGCACTTTTCTCCGGTTCTGGGCTCCCCTGTTCAAGAAAGACAGGAAACTACTGGAGAGAGTCCAGCAGAGGGCTACAAAGATGATGAAGGGAATGGAGCACCTCTCATATAGGAAAAGGCTGAGACACCTGAGTCTGTTTAGCCTGGGTAAGAGAAGACTGATGAGGGGAATCTCATCAATGCTTATCAATATCTAAAGGACAGGTGTCAAGAGGATGGGGTCAGGCACTCCTCAGTGGTGCCTGGTGACAGGACAAGGTGCAACAGACACAAGCTGGAACACAGGAAATTCCATCTCAACGTGACAAAAAACTTCTTTACTTTGATGGTGACAGAACACTGGAACAGGCTGCCCAGAGAGGTAGTGGAGTCTCCTTCCCTGGAGATGTCCAAAACCCACCTGGACACAATCCTGTCCATCCTGCTCTGAGTAAACCTGCTTTGGCAGGTTGTTGGTCTAGATGATCTCTGAAGATCCCTTCCAGCCCCTACAATTCTTCTGCTACCAGGAGTCCAGCTGGCTGAATTTGGCATAAGAATTAAACCAGAGATGAGAGACCGGTGATCCATGTGATCCCCTCCCCACCATATTAATGTTATGTTCCCTTTCCCTCAAAGTTGTAACAAGAGAGTTACCAGCAGATACAAATTTACTTGGAAATGGTGGAGCAGGGAAGGGAAACATTAACCAAGTCCACTCCTGGCCTCCAGTATGCAACTACCAAATTCAGATACCTCACACCACAGTACTATAAAACCACTCCCTATAAAATAAACATATAGCAGAATGGTATCCTCTTAAGTCTACTTTGAGCTAAATACTTCCTATTCACAGGGGCAGAAAAAAATAATTTTGACCAGTATACAATATTTATCAGTGCCCACCCTTTTCATAGTGACTGACATCTCTTCTTGCAACAAGCCATTTAAGTAACTACTAAAGTTATCAGAGTGGTAAGATTCAGAGATAGTATATACCGTTCTCATGGTTTTTTTCATTAAAGCTGCATAATAATTTGCCATCCGCAGGAATAAGGAAAAGAATTTAAGGTACATCCGTTGTGTCAGCGTGCAGAAAACCATGACTGAGACTGTTTGGACAAAACTTGACAGCTGTCTTTATGCAGGGCACTGTGGTTAATTGGCTTTCACTCCAGCAAGAGACACTGCTGTTTGGATAAGCCAGTACCACCACCTGTTTTGGCACAGTGCTGTCAGCCAGGACTCCACCCGGTTTCCACAGGTTATTCACAGTAAAGATACAGTGTGTCAACTGCAAGGCACTAGACAAAACCTTCTTGTTAAGAGCAAATTACAAAGTACATCCAAGGAGCTCTACAGCATTTCATTCAGAGTTTCGTGCCTTTTTCCCCCCCACCACCCTTTACCTTGATTCCTAACAGGACTGACGTAATTGACGCCATTCACATTTCTCCAGTCCCAAGATTCTGGCAAGCCTGAAACTTTTTTGAGTAACTCAGGTGTTAATGGTGCAGTCTTTGGTCTGAAGAAGAGAAAAAAGCTTCTGAGTAACATATCGCATTCTAGGCAAGGAAACAATCACACAATGCTCTGCTCTGCTGGGCTGTTATCTTCTGGCTCCTACTAGTTGTATTTACTTTACAAGGAATTTGAAATAGCCTCCATCTAAACTGAGTGGGTGTCAATCTCAGGAGATTAGTTTCAGGAGGATGCAAGACCTACTCAAATCCCTCCCTGAGGCAACTGTATTGTGAACAAGCTGGTGAGGTCAAATACTTTTGAACCAATGTGAAGCACCGAGGTAACTCCCAGCGACTGTAGCAATGCAGCTCTGCAACAACTATTTTGTACCTCTGCAATCACTCTGAGGCGTGTAGAATATCTGACTGCAGGAGGCACCTCACTTTGGCAGCCTGCACTGACAGCAACTACAGACTGTTTAATTGCAGACACAGAGATGGCTTCCATCAACACTTCAATAAACGCAGGCCCACTTGCCCCTGCAGCAAGATTTTGTTGTGACTGTTGAAGAAGTATTGAGTGTTACTTGCCCTCCTGTGCCACTTGCAGCCAAGTCATGCTCACGTATCAGCATGCCACAAGAGCTTCCTGCATTCAGCTGTCACATAACCTGACGTTTGTCCCATAAGCCGTGACATCAAGTGCTGTTCACAAACACCAGGCACTGGAGTCTGTTCTGAAAGCATGAGAGGGCCAACAAAATACTGTCACGGCACGGCATGGTGCTACAGAGCTTCCAAACAGGCTACTGTATTTAAGACCATCTACACGCTAGCTTCTATCTATAGGACAGAAGCACCATAATCTACGTGATACTCCCATGCAAATTAGAAGTTTTATTGCATTGTAGGACCTTGTTTTACAAACATAAAATTGCCACAGTTTGGGAAAGTAAGTAGCATTCTCCCACAGCAGTGTCAGAGTGAAAAGAGCAAAAACTACAAAGACAGTAAAACAGTTGTAAAGGGAATTTGCAGATCAAAGAACTCCAGTTCCTCAAATTAATGTAGAGGACCGTGTGTCAACCCTCATTACCACCCTCTGCCACGTGATCTGCAAGATGCTGAAGACACTCTCAGGGCTACTTCATGATTCTTCCCTGAGACACTCTACTCGTGTTGACCCTGGTTGCAGCCACAGCAAATTATCAAAGTAACCAGGGAATTTCCTCAGAAAAAATCTCTACTAGTTGTGTTTAATAGCAGAATGAGGTTCACTGCTTTTTAACTGCAATTATGAACTAGCAGAACCAGAAAGGTGGTCAAGCAGAAACTCCTGACAATGGCAAGCAGCTGATGGGTAGGCAGGAAAGCAAGATGACAACTGAAACAGTCCTGACTTCTTCCCTGCCCATATGAATTCAGTAGTGAGTTACTGGGCAAGATTAAAGGGCAGATGACTCTATTTGTCTTAACTGCTTAAGAGAACAGATGCTCAGAATAATCACTCAAATGAAGAAATATGTTGGCACTCCATGAAAATTAACTGGAAGGCCTTGAAACTTGATTAAACATCCAAACTATGAGCTAAAACACAGCTGGGAAGAGCCAGGACAAATACAAGCAGATTCTCTGCAGCAGCAGGGTTTATGGCTAAACAAAAGGTCTTCGTACCTTGGAGCTCTGGAATAGAGACCTCCAGCTCTTCTAGTTAGTTCTTCCAGGGCAAAGTTGTCATACTCCTTGTATCTTGTTGCTCTCCATGACTTCTGACGAGCATTGATAGCATTTACAAAGTCAAAGTTGTGCACGTAACGTCTGCTTGAAAGTCTGCAAACAGAAGCAACCAAACAAAACAGTAAGAAAAAGACTTTGAAAAGTAAAGGTGTTCTCTAAACTGAATATGGAAAACACTAACTCTATAAGTGTCTTCTGGTAGATGCTGATAAAGAAACATGCAACTATATAATCAAGGCAAGGTTTCTGAACTTTGAGAGAAACTAGAAGGACAATCATCATCTTTAGACATGCGTTTGTAATTGGGCTTCACCACAGACTGAAGGAGAAACTGAGTGATGTAAAAGGGACACCTTCCTCTGGTTTCGTGCATCCAGATTTATTTCCAACGTTATTACTGGCACTAACTTTGCCCTCAGTAACAGGATTGGTCCATATGGTTTTCACTGAAACCTGAAGCAGAGGCATCAAACATTTTCTTCCAGTAAAAGGTTACTTATCTCTTGCTTACCTTCCCCTGGGCTTCTGTAGTGGTAGCTCATTTACGTGAACATCTGAGGCAGATGAAGAAATCTTCTGTCCAGTGAAACAAGCCCAGTTGTGGCCAAGTACATCATGAACCCATCCTGGCAGAGTCTCATTACAGTAGCTGGTTACATTCTGGCCTTCCTTTTTGTACTGTAATATGAAGATATTATGCTTGTGTTGGGTAGATTCATTTCTTAGCACAGCAGCAGTCCCTACCCACCCACCTGCTTCTCACCTCCGTTTCAGAGGAAGTGGCCAAATATATAGTTCAGATAAGCCAGCATTAAGTTTGATTTCAAAATAAAGCAGCAAAAAAAAAGTTCAGCAGATGAAAAAAACTGGACTTTACCAAGTTGCTAGGGGAAGACAAACAGATTGTGACTTACAGTTTTAGCAACAAAGTGTGCATTAGTATCAGGTTCAACAGTCACTTTTCTAGGCGAAATGTAGAAGACCTCTTAGTACTTATCCTTGTCTTCCAGGCCCTGTATTTTCTTGCACCAAATGTGACTGAACTAACCCTGGACTGCTGCAAAAGTCTGAGATACTAATCCTCACAGCATGTTTCTCCCCCAGTAATCTCTCGGGGAGAATTTTTACTATAGCATTTCTGTTGCAGAAGTCAGAACCCAAGATGAGACCTCCTGCAACTGCTTTAAGTCTGAGCTGTGGTGGAAGAGCATCATGAAAGAATTTCACCTGAACTATTAATATGAGTCAGTAAGAAGTGATGATCCATTGAGAGCAACTCATTTGAAACTGGTGGTGAGGGGAGCGCTACCAAAGCCTCAAGTTCTAAGCCCTAATACTTCTTTATATAGCCACACAAGTCTTCCTTTTACCACAGAAAAGGAGTAATAAATTAATCTATTCATTAGAATCTGTCTTCATACAAAAGTTATCACTAACACTTTGCCCAGCTGCTTAAATTTCCTGGATTAGAAATTCTTTGACAGCAGAATGTCACAGGGAAGGGGGGGGAAAAAAAAGAAAAAATATCTTTACTCCTCTCTTAAGGAAGGTTAAGTCTGTTTTGTGCTAAGCTACACAGGAGCCTGAACACCCCATGCAACAAAAGCTTTAACTTCACTCTTCTAATCACACAAATCACTTGCACAGAATCCAAGTTTCCTAGTCCAAAACCACTACATTAAATCCCATCCAAGTTGCACATGTACAATTGTACAAGGATTTTGCAGGTATGTTTCAACAAAATGCTTGCTCAGCCTCTTCACTGAAGAAGGCAGTGTCTTACAGTGATGGAAATGCCTCAATGAGGAAAATAATGTAAATAAAGAGACTAGGAGGTTTGTGACTATGTCAAGGCTCTGCGGGGAATCTGAAGGAGAATAGAGAGTGAAATAATTAAGTTTAACAGAGTGATAAAGTTAGAGGTTAATCTTCTGACTGTTCTAGAACAGTGGGAGTTTGTTTTGTGCCCAGTTCAGAGGTTATAGACCCTTGCTTGCCCAGCAAAGCAAGCATGTTTGCTGACCAGAGCAGGATGGGGGCTGAGCTGTTACCTTGGCCTATTCATCCAAACTTACTGTGCAAGATTGCACGATATGGGAAATAACTACATTTGGCCAAATACCAAGGGCAAGGTCCAGTCATGACTTTTGAGAAATACCCTCTTCGCAACAGCATTGCTAGAAATCCAGACACTACCAAAAGCAACAAGTTACCGACTTTCTATTGGTAAATTACTGCAGGAGCACTTTATTTGGCTCCACACGACAGTGTAAATTATTACATACCTGTCTTTCTTATCTAAAAGCTGCCACAGATAAAAACAAGACTAAGCACAACCATTCATGATAATATAAGCCTTCACTCTGAATGCTTGAAGAATACTCAAGGAACCGACCTGCTTCCTGCAACAGTCAGATGCAGAGCCTACCTAGAGTGGAGTTATATTGAAACAAACCAAGTGGAACAGATGTGGGACTTCTCTTCACAGGAAAAAAAAAAAAGGCAGTGAGGTATCTGCTAACCAGCAAATTAAAACAACTTGCCCCCTGTTTTTTTTACTCCCTCCTAGAAATCCTCCTCCTTTTTCAGGAGATTAGATTTATTGCCTTTTTTTTTTTTTTTTTTTTTTTAAGATATTGATGGATAACTGGAGTAATATTCACACCATTTGCGCAACTCATCTTTTGAGAAAGTGAATTTAGCAAGTTTCTTATGCTGTTCTTTCAGTTCACACATATCCACACAACTAGGAAGGAGGTGAGGGGACAGTCAGTGATAATGCTTCAAGACAAGGCACAAAAGCCCATTTCAGGCAATCTATAGAAGCCTAAGATTAAGTCTAGTCCTCCAAAATTAGTTCCAGACTGTAAGCTACTACTGAACTGGCTTTAAAAAGGGCACACGGAGACTTTGAGACTGTGGCCCATCAATGACAACTAGATAAAGGGAATCTGAATATCCATAAGGTCCCAGTTTCCTTCTTCCCTCCCTGCTTTAACTTTTAACTGAGAGACACTGACAGAGAGAAGTGGCAGACAAACCTTTAAAAAAGCCCAATACTTAAGCTTAATTTCTACAAGCTACTTAAGTTCCCACATACTAGAAGAGTTACAACAGGACAGTGAAGTCCTCTGTGCCATGACAATGACACCCACTGCTTCCTACCAGAAGGTATGCCATTAAATCAATTATTTCATCACAAAAACCACATGCAGCATTTGCTATTGCTACCAGAGAATCTGACTGTACTAGTTTTAGGGGACCTACTACGAGTATGTCTGCCCAAAAAACAGTCACGCAGGAGCATGAGTAACTTCAGCTTCATCATGCACCCACTGCATGAACAACTACCACTGATGGATGTTCAGATGCATGGCATCAGGTGGATGTCAACTACAACGCCAGCCTCAACTCAAACTGCCAGCACAAATGTGGAACTGGAACCCATCACAGAATCACATCCTTCATGGAGGACAACAGCCACACAGCTGTGACCACCAGCTACTGCTGCACAACTGCTGCTGCGTGCATGTGCTCTGCAGACTTAAGGTGGCTTTCATTTTTAAGTTAATACAAGACCATGGTAGCCATGGCAAGTGGTAAATTCATCAGCCAACACTTCAGTACTGAGTAAACTTCATCCAGTGACTTGACCAATCTGGAAAATCTCAAGTGCCAGGAAAGGTACCCAAACTAAATTGTCAGTTCAAATGCTAGGGTTTGAAAACATTAAGCTTTAGTTCTATTTCAAATGCCTACTTTTCTCAAGTCTGACAACCCACATGCCTTTGCCTAATGCCAGAATTTAGCCAAGCAACCTCAGCATTAGCCATAACAGGATTCAGGTACCTAAATTTCAAGGTTTGCTGTTAGATACCTGAACCTTTTGGTATAGTGTACTTTTAGTAAAGTCTTTCCTGTGTTGGGCATCATGACTTAAGCTAATTGTGCGCTAGTCCTGGTAAAAAGAAATAGTATGTAATTGTTTAAAGCTTTCTTTAAATTTTTAATCTCCCTAAGAGGAAAGCAAGAAAGGATGGAGACCTTATTGGACACAGCATTTTAACAGGGATTCAGCAGTGCTGTATATACAGGCTGCCATCCCATCCTTTTTTACATCTATTGTCCTCAATTCAAGCAATCTTCAGGCAATAACCCAACTCAAGCTCCAGGAGGCAGGACCACCCAATACATTAAGCCTAGTGGAAAGACTTACCACTCATTTATCATCAAGCTCTGAAGTGTGCCTATGTATTTTAATACGGGAAGCACCTACTTAATTAGAACAGGATTGCAGACTTGCTGATGTCCTACTCTACAAAAATACAGGAGATCATTATTATCAGAACAAACGACTGCATCTTGCTACCCAAGAGAAAATGCAAGCAAATATCAGCAACATATGCATCTTCTTTCCTCCAGGGAGCATTCTGTAATTAGTGATTTACGCTTTCAGATTTACACTTTAGGGAAGCAGAATTTGCACACTGCCAGTTAAATAATCACAACTAAGATGGCTTAAAAATTAGCTTTCAATTGATTTGCAGGATGATTAAACAGAATTAGCAACTCCTATATCTGTATTTTAGCAACATGGAATAAAATGCTTTTGGATTTCTTTTTTTAATATTCTGACACTTTAACTACTGTCACTTGTCTAGGCTAGTCATTTCAGAATGGAAGTCCTCAGTTTCAGCCACATTTGGGAGCACTGAGGAAGAGAGGAAAAGATGTGACAAAGATGTAATCAAGTGAGTCTGGAAAAAGATTAGTAATTTGATTAGTGGAATATTCTATGAGCTATTTCTTTTTTTTTTTTTCCTGAAGTAATGCTAATGTTTTAATATGGAAAAATGCCAGAATTCTGGGTTTTGTTAGAGGACATCTCAGAAGTTAAAAGTAGAACAGGTTAGGTTAAGGGACACACAGTGAGACTCATGAGACTTCCCCTTCCAAGCAGTTGTCTTAATGTTAAATCAATATTACAAAAATAATAATAATTGAAGCAAGGTAGCCTCAACTTTCATTTCAGCCTCACTCTAGGTTTTTTTGTTATGCTGTTCCTATTTCTTTTGCCATCCTTCAGGAGAAAAAAATAAAATATATTTTTAAAGCCTTTTATCTTGCATAGCCCTACAGAATCCTTGTATCATCCAGCAGAAGCAGATGCTCAAGCTTCTGCCAAGAGTCCATACACTAACTTCACATCCAAGTTCAATACAGGGAAGTTTCAGCAGCCACATTAAATGAGAAATAAGAGTATTACCATAAAACAAGCAAGTAATTTTGTGCTGTAAACAAACACCAGGCAGAGAAACTGTGACTTGTGAGAAGCAGAATGCAGTAGAACATTGCACTGAACTTGGCAAACCTTGAGGGACAAGTCTATGTACAACAGTTAGAAATAAAACATTGTTAGAGCTTCTCTATTTAAGCTAACTGAGGGGAAAAAAAAACCCAAAAAACCCACAAACAAAGTACCCACAACTAACCATTGATAAGCTCACCCAAGCCACTCGTTTGGTGTGGAAAGTCATTGCCCCACTTTCTCCAGGTGAAAGAACAAAGAAATTGTAATAGCAGTGAGTCTCTTTGAAAATTTTAGCAACCCTTTGTTTGGTAAGCCATAGGACCAAAAGGCTTTTAAAAAAAAAAAAAAAACTGAAAAAAATGTACCATCAAACAGGCTGTGTCTATATCCTCACAGTATCATAGCTCTGATAAAGCCCCCACTTAGACAAGCCCAGAGCATTCTTGTTTTTATTTAATTAATATAATCGTTCTTTAACGTTAAACAAAAATATATGGCAAGTCCAACTAGCACTAGTTTTCTATGCTCAAAAACACATGAAGTACATAAATGCCACTGTTCATTTTGCCTTGCAACTCTCTGTTCAATGCAGAACATGAAGAAAGCGTTCAAGCATCATAGTACATAAATCAGGGTACTTCATCTCTCCTGCCACCACGATGGAGGTTCAGCCAAATAATTTTTTAGTACAACATAAACAGAACTTGAAGTTTATGAGTGGCCTTTAAGCCCTGAATATTTTCCTGACAAGCCCAAACCCACAGCCACAGGAAGAGATGCGTAAGGCTTTCTGTGATACAGCTGCTCCACCACCACAGACTGCTCCATGAACCAAGAAGTTACTCCGCAATCAAGCAGTAACTCCAGAAGAGTGTTCACACTGGAACGTTATTACAGAGTGAAACTAAGTAATTTTACCAAGCAGTAAAACAACAGCTAATTACTCCGTATTAAACAGGCTAGTTCTGCCCCTTCTTGCTGTAAAGCAAGAGAATGCCAACAAAGACAATTCTTCCCTTCCACAAATTCCAAAGGGACTTTGTGTAATGATTTTCCACATTCTCAATAGCAATCAAGGCTAAGCAATATTCTAATACATTACTTTTATATTTTCCTCTTGCTGCATTTCCAGGAAGGATGGCCCTGGCAACTTAGCATTCCAGGTTACTCTATTTTCCTCCAAGGGTTTCTAGATTATGGCAAACACGAAGCAAATGAAGTCTGCTGTTTACAGTACTCCTACTATTTGCACCTGAAAGTATTTTAAACAATAGGCAATCATTCTTCAAAAACCTCTGAAGAATGCATTCAGCAGAATATATTACTTGTCTCCTAGAAGCTTTACAGTAGATGACAGAATAGGTCCTAAAAGAGCATTAGCCGTGTTTGATAGAAGCCACATTTTTAGTTTATAACAGGACTAGATTATCTTGTATTTCCATTTCCTACCTACCTACCTAATTTCCATTTCCTTCCTACCTACCTAATGAGATAGGTACTGAATTAAAAGTAAGCAGTATCTATGTCACGAGGTCAGGCAGCTCCTAAGGAAACACCTCTTGCCAACAAGTCCCACTGACAATGGTGAAATAACAGTTTTGCAGCTAGACAATATTGCACGTTGTTGCTCAACAAAGTCTACCAGTTGTTTGCAGCAAAAAAAAAAAAAATCATTTACTAAGTGCTGTGGTATTTCCTTGTGCTTCTCAACCACTACACTTGCATCTTGGTAATCTGTCATTTCCTTTACAGCAGCAAAATTATAGAGAGGTTAAACGAATTGGGCTTAAATCCTCTCTATAAAGTTTAAAGAAAGCCTTTAATTTAAGCATGTCTTGCTGATGGATTCCCTACTACTGAACAACAAGGCAAAGAAGATTGCTATTTCACAATACCAAAAGCAACTGCAAAACTAACAATTAACCCATTTGCCTACAAAGGGCTAAAATACATTCATGACCATGAAATGCAAGCTATTGTGCATTGCTATTGCTCAGATGTATATCCAAATTGCTTTGTTTTGAGCAACCAGTTGCATCAGATGACCTCCAGAAGTTCCCTCCAGCCTAAACTATTCTATAACACAGTTTTGGCACATCAAAAATGGCACATCTGCAAATCAATGCACTTCTGTTTTCATAAATATGCTTATCAGTCACCTGACTTAGCCCTCATCTTCCAGTGATGTATTTCACAAGGTATAGATAGCTGCAGTAAAGCCTTCAGTGACACTCAACTGTCTTCAGGTTGGTGCTCCATTTTATATTCCAGAGCCACTCACTGCTTCTATGATTGAATCCTTCACATCAGTATTACTGATTTCAGTATTACTCATTTCAACTGCTCACCATAGTGGCTTGGTAAAGTAACTCTGCATTTCAGCATAAAGTATCAGGCTAAGGATTCTCAGATCAATAGTTCAATTATATTTCTCCTCAGACAAGTCCATCAATAGCTGCTGAATTCCACCTGCCAGACATGACACCTCAAGCCTGAGTTCACAGACAATTCTACAACATTTAGTGCTTCACTGTCCTCAGGGAGGCAGCAATTCCTGCCACTTTCAAGGCAGGCCCTCCCACTGTATGGAAGCTCACTGAGGTGTCCCTGCTGAAAAGTTTCAGAGTAATTCTGCCCAGTTAGAGTCCCCTTCAGGGTCTGTAGTTTTTTCTGTATCACCTGCCAAACTGATGAGGGGTGTACATCATGGCAGTTTACTGTTACTACCTTATACAGATGAGAGAATGTACATCAGGTATTTCTCTCTCACACTTTGCTTTTGCTCAAGAACCTGTCCAATGCAGAAGCATTCTTCTTTTAAACATTTACAGCTATAAGAGCTGACTACTTTTGGCACAGTTCATTTCATTTATAGCAGCTCATATATTGCCACATTTTGTGTTGTGATCATAACAGCGCTAATAACACGGTGATGTTCTCGTTATTGCTGAGCAGTGCTTACACAGCATTTGCTCCTCAGACAGCCCTGCCAGAGAGTAGGCTGGGGGTGCACAAGAAACTGGGAGGGGACACAGTTGGGACAGCTGACCAAAGGGATATTCCATACAATACAACATCATGTTCAACAATAAAAGCTGGCAAAAGGAGGAGAAAAGGGGAACATTCAGAATTACGGCATCTGCATTCCTAACAGTTACATGGGATGAAGTCCTGATTGCCTGGAAATTGCTAAACACCTGCCTGCTGGTGGCAAGTAGTGAAGGAATTCCTTATTTTGCTTTATCTATTGAAGTACCTTTATATTATATTAACATTTTTTGTAACTTTTACCCTTCCAATTCTCTCCTCCATCCCACTGCAGGGGTGAGTGGGGAATGACCAAGAGGCTTTGGGCTGCTCATCTGCCTACTGAGGTTAAGCAAAACAAAGAGCATGTAAACGACCCTGCCATTGGTTCTGTAAAACCTACATAGTCCTTTAACTTAAGTGAGCTCCAACCAGCATGGAAGAAGACACAGTTCAATCAGAGCTTCGTACATCATTTCTGTTCAGTAAGGGTTACAGTTCTTCCGGAACAGTGGATTGTTCACTTTTGTTAACATCTGGAAACAGACTTGAAAATAGCTGCTGTGAATAAAGCTGCCAGAAAGACAATATAAAGCAAAAGTAATTTCCTCACTCTCCTTACTGCTACCCAAGGTTCAAAGATTTTATGCTTGGACAAGGCCTGGGTGTTTATTATTGGCTCATCTGAAACCAGATACAAGATCACGATTCCTGAGAATAACAAGAAACATGTTCCCTGCTCCTGCCTAGGGCTGCACTGACCAATTGGACAGTCTTGCTGCACAAAATACCTGTCTCCCAGGTAATAAAGTCATTCTGCAGAGATTGCTTCAAGTCTCCTTCCAGATTCATAACGCCACTCATCAGGACAGCAGCAGAGCACTCCTTAGCAAGAGGGTCTTGCCGTCTGCTCCCTGCCTACCAGCACTGCTTTCAGCTTGATCTGAAGTTAGTAATAGGGATGACAGATATACAATATTACTCCAAAAGAACAATTACAGACAGCAGAAAGGTTCCTTAGCTATTAAAGTGGTATTCTGGAATAAAATATAAAGGACCCAGAAAACCTCCAGCAAGTAGAACAGATGGCCTTTTTAAAGTTTTCATGCATTTGAGAACATCTTTAAAGAAAGATAAAAGCAATGAAGGGTCCATGGAGTCAGGAAGAGAACTATAAAAAAACACAAAAATTTCCAGTCTACCAAGAGAGCTAGCTTTATGAAGGCCTTCAATTGCTTTAAGCATGCCTGGAAGCAAAAGCAGAAGCATCTGTACCAGATTTTTCAGATAATGCCCCATGTGGGATATAAAAACCTCTTCCCTCCCTCTGCTTCCTACCCAGCCACTGATAACTATTTCCTTACATTAAAAAGGGAAAAATCTGGTAATCCAGGCAAGCCTCAGTGTGGAAGACAATGAAGTGTTCTAATTACCCTATCATGACACTCAAGGACTAAAGAGAAGCAAGTGTAGCTACAGGTTATTTTAGCAACAGTCAGTGGTACAGAACACACCAAGTTAACTCACCTTAAAAAATGCAAACCATTTGTAGTCATTTATCACAATTTCAAAGCCTTGATTGTAAATCAAAGTGAAGAAACCATAGTTGCCCCGACTGTCCTGAGCCACATCTAATTTCTGAAGATTCACAAGCACCTTTCTTTCCACAGGCCCTGCAAAAAATACAAACATTATTGTATCCTTATGGTATGGAAGAGATAAAGAGTTAGTACAAAGAATGTTGCAATATTTATTTTGCTCCAACAGGTGCTAAAATACACTTTTTAAACATAGCCTTCTGCAAAAAGGAATCAAGCAAACACACTTCAGGGACTTCGCTTATAGAATAACTGAATAATTTGGGTTAGAAGGGACTTTTAAAGACCATTTTGTCCAACCCCCTGCAACAAGCAGGGGCATCTTCAACTAGATTAGGTTGCTCAGAGCCTTGTCCAACCTCACCCTGAATGTTTCCAGGCACGAGGCATCTACTACCCCTCTGGGCAACCTGTGCCAGTGTTTCATCACCCTCATTGTAAAAAACCTCTTCCTTATATCTAGTCTAAATCTGCCTTCCTTTAGTTCAAAGTCATTATACTTTGTCCTGTTGCAACAGGTCCTACAAAAAAAATTGGCCTCATCTTTATTATAAATCACCTTTTAAGTGCTGAAAGGCAGCAAAAAGGTCTTCCTGTAGCCTTCTCTACCCCAGGCTGAAGAACCCCAACTCTCTCAGCCTGACTTACCTGTCAGTGGGTCTATGTGCTCCTTTTTACCACTGCTAGATAGTATTTGCACATTTAATTAGCTGCAGCACCGAACAGCTGTTACTGGGAAACATCAGCATATTTAAACATAACTTGCTACACAGCTACAGAGAACTCTGATGCTGTGTCACTCTGGCACTGTGTCTGCAATGACAAATCTTCCCCTAAAATACCCGGGATGAGGTCACCAGCCATCCTATGCCCCTTCACACAAGTGCTTCAACTCTACCGCCCACCTCACCTCCACCGCTCCTATCACCACCTGCCTCACCTGATCAAAAAGCAGATGACTTCGAAAACCACAAAATATCTACTGTTTTTTAAAGAACACTGATGTATAATGATTGAATAATAACTCTCCGCTACCATTATGCCCACAAGGGAAGGGACAGTCCTATTTCTGATGCTCTCAGACTCCCTTAGGCCCGCAGCCGGTGGCCTCCCAGGAGCCG
The DNA here is from genome assembly GCA_013400055.1 of Nycticryphes semicollaris. Taxonomy (NCBI): domain Eukaryota; kingdom Metazoa; phylum Chordata; class Aves; order Charadriiformes; family Rostratulidae; genus Nycticryphes; species Nycticryphes semicollaris. The sequence continues at coordinate 398,433 of VXBJ01002637.1, read as the reverse complement.
GCCAGGGGACACTCAGAAGCAAAGCCACTTTGCTGCTGGGAAGAGCCACTTTCTGGCCAGACTGAGCAGAGAGGGCAAGAAGAAGGAAAGGAGGAAGAAGCAAACTGGCATGAGCCGGTAGTGCTCATGAAGAGGCCTACTTGAGTTTAATCGAAACAAATTAAAAAAAAAAAGAAAGGCAACAACAAAAAACTGAAGTGGAAGATTAACAGTGCTGCCTGCAGTGGTCACCCAGAGCCAGACAAACATCAGCGTTCCACACTGCTTAATTCAAATTAACCCTTTTCTGTCTTAAGCCCGGCAGGGACCCCCGCAGGAAAGTCGGAGGCCGGTGTGGGGACCTGCTATAACCGAGCCGAGCACCCGCTTCCCCGCCACCCGCTTCGCTGTTAGGCCCTCACGGCGCGGAGCAGCGTCTCTCTTCCCGCCCCACTCCCTCCTCAGGCTCACAGGGAACCCCCCTCCGACCCAGGGAAGGGGAACCGGGTCCGGGCCGCCGCGGTCTCACCCGCCTGGGAGCAGTTTCCGTGGCGGCCGCCACCCCGCCAGACGCTGAGCTCCCAGGCGCCCAGCAGGTCGGCGAAGGAGCAGTTGGCCGGCGTGTCGGCCCGCACCGCCGCGGGCAGCACCGCCAGCAGCACCAGCCCCGCGGCCCACAGCACCCGTAGCGCCATGGCGCCGGCTCTCGCCACCCGCCGCCGACACCGCTGAAATGGGTCCGAGCACCGCGACCTCTCCGCCCCGCCGCCTCCCCGCCCCCGGGACGAGGACCGCCCTGGGACGGTCGCGCCGGGGCGGGAGGGGCCGGGCCTCCGCTGGGGAAAGGCGGTGTTACCCCCTGCGAGGGCCGTGACAAGGAGATGGCGTCCCAGCCCACAAAGGTGCACTCTTCCACAGAGAGTGTCCTTCCCAAAGGTCATCCTCTCCTGCAAAGGGCACCCAAATCCCCAAAGGGCGTCCTTACTCACAAAGAGCATCCTCCTCACCGAAAGGCAGGCAATGCCCACCCCGAAAGATGTCCTTCTCTACAAAAGGAGTCCTCCTCCCCGAAGGAGCCCTTCACCCCAAAGGCTGTACTCCAAGGGCACCCTCTCCTGCAAAGGGCACTCTTTTCCTCAAAGGATGTCATCCTCCAAGGCACCTTCTTCTGTAGAGGGCACCCTCCTCCCTAAAGGCCATCTTTCCCTCCCAAAGGCTGTACTCCTCAACAAAAGGCATCCTTGACTCCAACAAATATCCTTCACCCCAAAGGGAGTCCTCTCCAAAGAGCATCCTTTTCCCCAAAGCCCACCTACCTCCCCAAAGGCCATCCTTCCCCCCTAAAAGGGCAGCCTTCTTCCCAGAGCCCCTGTCCCACTATCCAGCCCCAGGCCTCTACAATGGGAGAAGTCCCCTGCAGAAAAGAGCAGGACAGGGGTGTTGGACCCTGGTATTACTTCAGGCAAGCATTTCACAGCTGTAGAGGACAAGGCCTCTTGTCCACCACGGTTTTGGCAGCACAGAGTGACTCAGAGCTTCTGTAGCAGCCATGCATCACAGCCAGGAAACCATGCGATGCCCTTCCTGCATGGAGTATGGACCTGAAACACTTGCAGCCTCTCTGGGACCCTTTGTAGATAGCAGCAGTCAGCAAAATAGGCAGAAAATTCCCTCTGAAGATGGAAGTTTTAGTGACATGCAAAGTCTTGCACATGCCCTAGCAAGACTGTTCGCAGAGGACGGGCGCTGTGGAAGGGTAGAGGTGCCGCCACTGAAGCGTGAGCCCAGTGCATGGCTGAGCGTGTAGGGAAGTGGTGCTTGTCCCACCAGCTCTCCAGATTCAAAATGTGTTTGCTTTCACATCCTCAAAGTTATGAATGCAATCACGAAGGCTGAAAGACTTACTAATGAGTAAAAATACCCTAAGTTTGGAAAAAGAATGTTCTAAAAAATAACCCCTTTCAGGGGAACAATAAATGCACATAGTACTATGTTGGCTATGAAAATGATGCACTAGCTTATCTATGGAGACAAATTTAAAATAATTTTGTTAAACTGCTGTAATTCTCCATGTAGTTCCTCATTACTGATATCAGCAGTTCAGCTTTAACTGGCTCACTTAGGAGCTACACTAGGTTTAAACTGCAAGTGTCCTAGGTTTTTAATTGTATTGATTTAAATGAGGACATTAGGAATTACATCAGTAAATTTTAACTGTTTTAAGAAATACATTATTTTATCACCGTCGCTTTGCTTTTATGCCATCTCCTCAACCTTTTGGGGAAGGATTAATTTGACATTTTGTTGATGATTCTTAGAACAACCAGCTAATAGATGCTCTTATTCAGGCCAACAAAGAGATAAAAACATATTGCACTTGGTTTTGGGACACCCTTTTCATGATCCTGAAGCACAGACTTGGTAGGAAAAACAGAATTTACTCCATGTGCCAGATAAGAAAATAAACACAGTTTTGGTTCACTAAGACTATGTTGGCCAATAGTGTTGTTATGGGCATTTAAAAAAGGAGCTCTAGGTTTATTTTTTTTTTCCAAGAACAGCTACATTTGGCTGGACTTGCCGTACAAATGCATGTGCCTTGCTACTCCTCATCAAGCCTCTCTAATGAGTTGTGGCTACAAAACATCATCCTGGCTCCTTTCTTTACCAATGAGATTTTTTTGGCTCCACCACACTTCCTGAAAGCAACCCATAAGTTTCCAGTGACCTTACAAAAATGTCTATGTTACAGTTCTTCGTGTTTCATATGCAGGTGCAGAAAAGGTCTGTGGTATCTTCGTCTTGTCTCCGTGACGCTGGTTGGGTGATCTTGCCTCTTTGCATTTGTGCTGTGCTTTGAGTCTCAATTTTCAGTTTCAATTTGTAGCTGCTGCAGGGTGTCATTGCACAAAAAAAACCCCCAAACATAAGGGTTTCTCTTTAACTGTCTTCAAGTCACAAAAGATTATCATAAATAAGATGTATTTATATAACAGGGTTGTAAAATGGCTACTGAGCCCAGGCAGAGGTGGCTTAAGTTTAGTCTGGCCTGTTGAGTTCACTTGGATTCTGCTCTTGAGCTGTTGTTTATTTTGCCTGTTTGAGCAAGGTAAAAATTCCCTGTGCCTTGTAATTCTAAGTTAGTTACTTCAATAGAAGAAAATCTTCCTGGCTCACAAGTATTGACATACCTGGGTTTGTCAGTGAAATACAGCCTTAAATGAGTACCACTGTGTGTGTGAGACACATGGGACATCTCCTGTGTTCGGTGACAGACTTGTCCCCTATCATTATACTCAGGTAAGCTGTTACCTGCTCTCTGGAAGACAAAATGTTATCAATTCTGCCACAAGACCTCCCTAAACTGTGTTTTATCAGTATTTTAACAAAGCTCCTGAGGCTGAGGGCAAAGTCACACAAGGAGGGGCTGAGTTGATGTGGTGGTTTATTGTCCCCAAGGGGAGTGGTTGGGCTAGTAACCCCTGATAGCTATGGTATGCGCTGGTCACTGTCATGGGGGGGAAACCCCTCAAAACAGTCAAAGCCTTCAGAAAGTGAATAGTTTTCTGCTGGGTTGGGCACAAAAAAAACCTCAGCAAAGGATCCAGTGCTCAGCAGAGCATGCTCAGGTATGGACACAGCCACCAGCAGTTCCTTTGGGAAAAAGGGATATTTTCCTTTGGTGACAACAGATGGGAAGATTAGCTGTTGAAGGCTTATAATCAGAATTTGGGCAAATAATGCCAAATAAAGCATTTATTTCTAGCGTGTCCCAGTCCTGGCCACTTTAATCTGTTATTGCCTGTACAAGTAGAAGTGGTGTGTGACCATATGGTGAAGTGATGTGCGGAATTGCTATTTCACTATTTTTCATTCTGAAGGTGCTGAGACACTGGAACAGGTTACCCAGAGAAGGTGTGGATGCCCTGTCCCTGGAGGTGTTCAAGGCCAGGCTGGATGGGGCTTTTAGTAATGTGCTCTAGTGGGAGTGTGTCCCTGCCCATGGCGGGGGGAGGAGGGGTGGAACTGGATGATCTTTAAGGTCCCTTCCGACCCGAATCATTCTACGATTCTATGAAATGACCTGGCTGAAATTAATCTTGGGAGCAAAAAACTCAGGAGTGGTTATTCAGCCAGGCCAGTTCCCCAGTCTGGGAGCTAACCATGACCGGAGTGGTAATGAGCAATTCACAGCTTTAAAGGAGAAAACACAAAGAACAAAAAGCTAATTTTAGGGAAAACTGAACTGAAAAAAAAAAGAATGCTTGTGCACAAAAACGATCCACTTGTTTCAGATACATCTAATAAAAAAATTGGTATCTCCTTACAAGCCCTGCTGCTCTTTTATTGGTGCATCATCACCCCTACTGCTGATGAAGCTGTTAGCACAGTATAATGGAACTAATTTTAAAAAATACAGCACCTAAGCATAACTGAAGACTCGATTATCAGAGTCAGGATCAAATCGGGTCTTTTATTTTTACTCAGGATCAGATCAGGCCTGTTCTTCTGCCTGTTTTGCCAAGATGCAAGAACGTGAGCATTTTCATGGTCCTGTGTAGGCTCTGAAATTAACTCCTTAGTGAGACGGTTGTTGCGGTTCCGCAGATGGCTCTCTGCAAGAGTGATGTCCTAATTACATGCCTTTAAAAAGTGAAGAGCTGTACTCAAAGACTTATTTTTCAGAGCATTAATTCATACATGATCATTATCTCACTGTAAAATTTGACCATTTTTTTTACTGCAGGGTACTTAAGCCGCTATATGCTTTTATGTGTGATTGAACTCCTCCTGTTCACTTTGCAGTAAAGCTGCAGAGCTTTGCTTCTGGAGGTTTTTAGGAAAGGGTTATCTAATACGTATTCATTTGTTGCACCTATAAACTCGGGGCTTTTTTTTAAGGGAAGACACTTGCTATATGGAACAACTCAAGCAGGTGCTAGCAATTATGGGAATTAATTTTGTCAACAGAACAAGCAGGATGGTTTCTCCAGTGTTTATATACAGCTTGATGTACAGCACTTTGCCTTGGAGGTCTCAATTAATGACTGAGGCTTGTAGCTGTCTGGGAAAGAACTGTTGTTTCTCAGAAAGTTGCTTTTGATTTTTTGGAGGGAATTGATTATTTATGCCAATTCGGGAATTAATAATAAGCCAAACAAAAGCGGTGTGGAAGAATTCTATTTAAATTATTCTTTTTAGAAACAGGCAGTGTATTTCCTCAAATTCTTTCAGGGTTATGATACTCTTTATTGACTCTAAACAAAGTAG